>JARQOD010000003.1:180620973-180660656 GCA_033576555.1 Oophaga sylvatica | reverse complement strand
AAAAGGATAAGAAGGGTACTTACTGCAATCCCAAAAAAACCCTGAAAGCACCAACTCTACTAATTTCAAAAACACCTGAGATCACACGACCTCTACCACCTAAATTAGCTCTCTGGTGTAACAAAATCAAAACAGCAGCCACTGAAAAAACTGGAAAAAGCAAAAGTACAAACATCAGTGGCTGAACTAAACTGAGAGGGCAAAAGCCCCTGAGGGGACCCAGAAGGCCCCCACAGAAATGCAGGACAAAATGCAAAAATCAAGCACAGAAACAAAAAGAAGAAAATATCTTATCTGTTAGAAGGGAATGCAGACACGACACAGCAGGCTACAAGGGAAACTGGAATCAAGGATTCAGACCAGAACAATTGATCACCGGCAACCCTGATGGGAAGGTGACTCCCTTATATAAGACCAGTCAGTAACACCTGATTCCCAGTCCTCACAATCTTCACTGAACAGACCAGTACCGCTTGTAACCACCAGAGGGAGCCTCTGCTCAGAACTCATCTCAAGCCCATTCACAACAGAACACCTACAGAACCAAGTTTCCACGAAAACTGTTCGTCGGGAGATGAACAAATCTGGATTCCACGGAAGAGCTGCAATTCGAAAACCGCTGCTCTCAATGACAAATGTTTCCAAGCGTTTAGAGTGGTGAAGAACCCTCCAAAATTGGTCCCTCGAGCAGTGGAAACGTGATATTCTCAGACGAATCACCGCTTACCCTATTTCCAACCTCCGGCCGCGTGTACGTTTGGAGACAGCCGAAAGAAGCATTCCATCCAGACTGCCTTCTCCCAAGCGTAAAACATGCCGGAGGTTCGGTGATGATCTGGGGTGCTATTTCGTGGAGATCCGCCGGGCCAATGATATCCCTTCATGGAAGAATTAACAGCCGCGATTATTTAGGCATTTTGGCTGACCAAGTGCATCCTATGGTTCAAGCACTGTTCCCGGAGGGGAACGCCATCTTTCAGGATGATAATGCACCAATTCATACAGCTAGAATCGTTAAAGCATGGCACGAGGAACATTCTAATGAAGTTGAGCATCTCATCTGGCCCCAACAATCCCCAGACCTCAACATTATTGAGCATTTATGGTCGATTTTAGAGATTCAAGTTAGACGTCGATTTCCACCGCTATCGTCGCTCAAAGAACTGGAGGGTGTTTTCACTGAAGAATGGGCTAAAATTCCTTTGGAAACAATTCACACCTTGCATGAATCCATACCTCAAAGAATTGAGGCTGTAATCGCCGCAAAAGGTGGATCTACACCATATGAAATTAACTTTTGTTGATGTTTCCAGGTGTTTCCACTATTTTGTCCAACCCCTGTGTGTGTGTGTGTATATATATATATATATATATATATATATATATATATATATATATAACACACACACAGTACAGACCAAAAGTTTGGACACACCTCTATTCAAAGATTTTTCTGTATTTTCATGGCTATGAAAATTGTAGAAACACACTGAAGGCATCAAAACTATGAATTAATACATGTGGAATTATACATTACACTTTACAAAAAAGTGTGAAACAACTGAAAATATGTCTTATATTCTAGGTTCTTCAAAGTAGCCACCTTTTGCTTTTATTACTGCTTTGCACGCAGAAAAGGTGAACGGATGGACTCTACATGCCTGGTTCCCACCGTGAAGCATGGAGGAGGAGGTGTGATGATGTGGGGGTGCTTTGATGGTGACACTGTTGGAGATTTATTCTCTTTGAAGGTGTCCAAACTTTTGGTCTGTACTGTATACATATATATATATATATATATATATATATATATATATATATATATGTATTATATATATTGATCCAGAAAAGTGGGACGAGTGTCATGCAAGTACAATGCAATTTCTCTCACCTAGCATCAATACAACATGCGTATGCAATGCGTTCTTAAAATCATCTTTTACATACTATAATTCTCTAAGTAATTTAAAGCTAGTTTTCTAACTAATAGAAAAATATGATATAAAGATATAGATAGACGACAGAAAGATATTAGATAGCTAATAGATCCGGAGGCGCTGTTTAGCATTGTCGTCACTATACGGCGCCTGTGAAAAGCAGGAAATTTATTACTACTGACAGATGCCATAGGCAGATTCGGGTAACGTGGACTACGTCATAGCTTCATGGGAACATTTTTTAATAAATTGGTGAAAGAGGGACTGTCTATTGTTTTTATTTATGTATTTTTCAGGTATCCATTTCTGGAATACATCGGATTCGTTAGATTACTGCAGACCTTGTTTTTTTTTTTGCTTTTTTTCACAGTAAAAATTGTTGAATGAGGGATAGTGTGGGGGAATCTTTATTCAAATAAAGTATTTTTTCTGTGTGTGTGTTTTAATTTTTGATTACTGAGTTAGTAATGTTGATGTCTGATAGACACCTCTCCATTACTAACGTAAGGGCTTGATGATAGCTGTGATTTTTCAATCACAGCTGCCATCAAACCCAAACACTATTACTATGACTGCCACCACACCATTCCAATTGGGAAGAGATGGGCAAAGTGCTAGAATTGGCGTATTATGATTTGCCAATTCTGGAGTGGCTGCGGGCTTCTATTTTTAGGTTGGGGAAGGGCCCAATAACCATGGACCTTCCCACCCTGATAATATAAACCCGCAGAGGTTTCACCTTGGCTGGTAATCAAAACAAGGATGAACCCCACAATTTTTGTAAAACTATTTATTTAATAGATTAAAAAAGGCTAAACACCCTTTAGTGTTACATCAAAGGCAATAAAGGGTGCAAGTTTAGTAAAATGTAGGTAGCTTGTGATATTCTATATATCTATTCTGACGGTACGGGCTGTGAATTTACTGTACTTGGCTGATGAAATTTTGAGATTTCTTTGACATTGTGCGTAAAAATCAGACAGCACACGAATGGTTAATATGCCGTCCAATTTTTTTTCTTGACGACCATTGAATTGCATTGGCGAGTGCAATCCAATTCTCACTTCCACTTACAGCATGCTGCGAGTGACTAGAGCTGAGGAAAAATAAATAATAATCCCAGATGAACACTTCCTGTTTGAATAACATTGATCAGAGTGTAATGTGATGATTTCTCGCATTGCACTTGTCTGATTTATATGCTCATGTCAGCGAGCCCTAAGGGGTTGCCTAAACATAGATATAGGGTTTATGTTGCCAATGTCCATGTCAAGATATCACAGCATGTCTCCTAATCTGTGTGGTTCACTATTGTAAAATAAATCCATTCAGTTCACTATAAAACAAGTGCACGAAAGTATAACTTTGAACCTGCTGTATATCTAGTGCCAATTATGAGATCAGATGATATGATCTTTATAAAAATATATTTTCCAAACATAAAACTCACCACTATGGAGTGAACAGCTCCAATTCGAGCACAAGCCAGCATTGCCACAACAAGCTCTATCACCATGGGCATATATATGGACACACGGTCTCCTTTTTTAACACCTGCGGAAACAAATGTTAGTTTGTTTTAATGGGTTATGGATACATAAAAAATGACCATGGTAAGAGTCCATATTTTATTACAGTAGCAAATACTAGCATTATGCAGGCATGGCTAAATTACAATTATACCTTGACTACGTAGAACATTGGCAAACTGGCACACCTTCTTCAAGAGCTCTGCGTAAGTGATGGAGGTAGCGTCTCCTGGTTCATTCCCTTCCCTTAAAAAAAATAAATCAAAACACGAAAAACAGAAATCTTCAATATAAAGTAACAGTAATTGGCCTAACCACAAAAGTTAAAAAAAAATACAAAAAAACAATCAATACATTACATTAGGCCCATAACAATTGAATCATAATATTTAATGCAAGTTTTAGTCACTTCACCTATACTGCTATAGTACACACACATGAAATTGCACTAAAATTAAGTTTCTTTTCTATGTGAATCAGGCTACAAGAGATGAGATCCTCAAGTGGACCAAGGTTCTGACATAATAATTGGGTTCTAATGATCCAGCAGAGAGCGTTTCCACTTCAAAATGACTTTAGAGCCAATCCTCTTTATTTCTCTTTATTTCTGTCAGGAACGTATCATGTTCTTTGGTGGATCTAAGGCAGGTGTCTCAAACTCGGCTGGGTACATGGGCCGCACATAGAAAAAAAAAATAATTTTTTAAATGCCATACATAGTAGGGGTTATGGTACAATTTTATTGTTTGTCATACGAATATAGCAATATCCCCATCCTGGTCACCTTCATGTAGCAAGCTGTCACGCTGTTACTGCATACAGGAGGTCCGGGGTCTATGCTGACCCTAAGCTGGGGTCCTGACTAATCCCTCTACCTGGAGGTACTGTTGATGGTACAGAGGTCCAGGCCGCCAGCGTAACCCTATCTCCTGCAAATCCCTGACCTTCAGTAATCTAGTCCTGAGAAGGACCCGATCACAACACAGGGGACTGGAAGGTATATGCCTAAACACAGTAATAGACGAACGAGACAGTACAAGGGGTAAACTGAAATCCACCTTGCATACAAAACTCACACCACGAAAACAGAGGGAACACCAACGGGTACGGAGATAAATGATAAAGCGAGGAGGGGAAAAACACCACACCAAGTACTCTTCACTTCAGACTTCACAATACCCCGATCCGCTCTGCTGGTCTGCATGAATGCTTTCACCGACACATTCCTAGCAGACTGGCAGGTATTTGAAGGAATCTCATTGCTGCAGAATTAACTGCAGCTGGGCGAGGCCGGACCTCGTCTAGCACAGAGAGTGAGAGAATTAACTCCCTCACTGCCAAAAAACACCAAGCACCAAAAACTCAGCTGCGCGACGTCAGATTGTGTAATCGCGACGATCTTCGTGGCGACACACCCGTGACAGTACCCCCCCTTCTACGAGGGGCCTCTGGACCCTCAGAGCCAGGTTTATCCGGGTGAGTCGTGTGGAAAGCCCGAATTAATCGGTCTGCGTTAATATCCGACGCAGGAACCCACGTCCTCTCCTCAGGACCATACCCCCTCCAATGAACCAGGTACTGAAGGGACCGGCGGTTAAGACGTGAATCGATGATTTTCGACACCTGAAACTCCAAGTTACCATTGACCACCACAGGAGGAGGAGGTAAAGATGACGGTATCACCGGCGCCACATACCTCTTAAGCAAAGATCTGTGGAACACGTTGTGAATTTTAAACGTAGGGGGAGGTCAAGACGGAATGCCACCGGATTAATTATAGAACTGATCCTGTATGGCCCGATGAACCTGGGACCCAGTTTCCAAGAGGGAACCTTGAGTTTTATATTTCTGGTAGACAACCATACCCGATCGTTCACACATAGGTCCGGACCAGACACTCTCCTCCTGTCAGCCATACGTTTGTATCGGTTCCCCATAGTACTAAGATTGTTCAGCACTCCTCTCCACACTGAAGCAAGTGATGACGAAAATCGTTCTTCCTCAGGAACCCCCGAAGAGCCCCCCTTACTGAAAGTACAAAACTGGGGGTGAAAACCATATGCCCCAAAAAACGGGGACTTACCAGTGGACTCGCTCCGCCTATTGTTAAGAGCAAACTCTGCCAGAGGTAAGAAAGAAGCCCAGTCCTCCTGGTTCTCTGACACAAAACACCGGAGATATGTCTCCAAACTCTGGTTCAGACGTTCTGTCTGACCATTTGGTCTGCGGATGAAAAGCCGATGAAAACGACAACTGCATCCCCCGCCGTGTACAAAATGCCTTCCAGAATTTGATATACTCTTTGCCTGATGAAGAGACCGGAGTAGTCTCGAAAGCTTGCAATTTGTTACCATCTTTTCAGTTAGCCATTAAAAGGTATCAACCACTGAGGACTCTCAAGTCTAAATATTTTTCCAGAATTTGGACACAAACTGAGACCCTCGATCCGACACCACATCGGAGGGTACCCCGTGAAGCCTCACAATCTCCCCAATGAACACCTGCGCCAGAGTTTTAGCATTAGGAAGAGCAGGAAGAGCGATAAAATGAGCCATCTTGCTGAACCTGTCCACTACAACAAGTATGACTGTTTTACCCGAAGACGGCGGGAGGTCCGTAATAAAGTCCATAGACAGATGAGTCCACGGACGCTCCGGGATCTTCAAAGGTAAGAGGGCCCCAGACGGACGGGTATGTGGGGGTCTTAGAGCGCGCACAAACCCCACAGGACGCAACAAAAGTTACCACCTCCCTATGTAAGTTAGGCCACCAAAACTGCCGCGAGAGAAGATCCACAGTTGCTTTACTCCCTGGGTGTCCTGCTAAGGCTGAGTTATGGTGTGCCTCAATCACCTTTTGTCGCAAGTGATCCGGAACAAACAGTCTCCCTGGAGGTCCAACAGGGGCGTCCCCCTGAGCCTCCAATACCTCCTTCTCAAGCTCAGAACATACTGCCGACACCACCACCCCCTCCTGAAGGATCGGAACCGGGTCATCCGTCTTCCCGGCCCCAGGGAAACTACGAGACAAGGCATCCGCCTTTACATTTTTTGACCCAGGACGATATGTGACAACAAAATTAAACCTGGTAAAAAATAACGACCACCTAGCTTGTCTGGGATTCAGACGTTTTGCGGACTCTAAATACAGCAAGTTCTTGTGATCGGAGATGACGGTGACCGGGTGGACTGCCCCCTCCAAAAAATGACGCCACTCCTCAAAAGCTAACTTAATGGCCAAGAGCTCCCTATTGCCGACATCGTAATTCCTCTCAGCAGACGACAATTTTTTTAGAGAAGAAAGCGCACGGGTGCCACTTACCAGGGGACGAACCCTGTGATAATACTGCTCCCACCCCTACCTCAGAAGCGTCCACCTCCACAATGAACGGCTGTGACACATCCGGTTGAATGAGTATGGGAGCCGAAGCAAAACATTTTTTCAAGGAGGAAAACGCTTGACAAGCCTTGTCAGACCACCTAGAAAAATCCGTCCCTTTTTTAGTCATGTCCGTCAGAGGTTTAACTATGGACGAGAAATTACGAATAAATTTCTGGTAGTAGTTAGCAAACCCAGGAAACGTTGTAGTGCCTTAAGATCCTCTGGCAGATCCCACTCAAGAACTGCCCGCACTTTCCCAGGGTCCATACGAAAACCGGACGCTGACACCAGGAAACCTAAAAACTGAAGTTCCTGTACGGCGAACACACACTTTTCCCATTTGGCGTACAGTTTATTATCCCGCAAGATCTGCAACACCTGCCTAACATGCTCCTGATGAGACACCAGATCCGGCGAGTAAATTAAGATGTCATCCAGATATATGACAACAAACTGTCCCACTGGTCGGTGAAAATGTCACGCTGTTACTGCATACAGGAGGTCCGGGGTCTATGCTGACCCTAAGCTGGGGTCCTGACTAATCCCTCTACCTGGAGGTACTGTTGATGGTACAGAGGTCCAGGCCGCCAGCATAACCCTACTGGCACTTTGTCTTTGTGAGACGCAGAAAACGTGAACGGATGGATTCTTACATGCCTGGTTCCCACCGTGAAGCATGGAGGAGGTGTGAGGTGTGGGGGTGCTTTGCTGGTGACACTGTTGGGGATATATTCAAAAATGAAGGCATACTGAACCAGCATGGCTACCACAGCATCTTGCAGCGGCATGCTATTCCATCCGGTTTGCATTTAGTTGGACCATTATTTATTTTTCAACAGGACAATGACCCCAAACACACCTCCAGGCTGTGTAAGGGCTATTTGACCAAGAAGGAGAGTGACCTTGCCCCTCACAGTCACCAGACCTGAACCCAATCGAGATGGTTTGGGGTGAGCTGGACCGCAGAGTGAAGGAAAAAGGGCCAACAAGTGCTATGCATCTCTGGGAACTCCTTCAAGATTGTTGGAAGACCATTTCCAGTGACTATCTCTTGAAGCTCATCAAGAGAATGCCAAGAGTGTGCAAAGTAGTCATCAAAGCAAAAGGTGGCTACTGTTAAGAACCTAGAATATAAGACATATTTTCAGTTGTTTCACACCTTGTTGTTATGTATATAATTCCACATGTGTTAATTCATAGTTTTGATGCCTTCAGCGTGAATGTACAATTTTCATAGTCATGAAAATACAGTAAAACCTTTAAATGAGAAAATGTGTCCAAACTTTTGGACTGTACTGTGTATTATATATATATATATATATATATATATTATATATATATATATATATATATTATGGATTTTTTTTTATATATATTTTTACACATTTTTTGTTTTTTTTTCCATAACTATATAGTGTCAGGTCGCTGATGTGACATTTTGCACAGCACTGTATCAGACCAGCGAACTGACAGGAAGTGCAGGAGGCTTGCCGGCGCCTGCTCTCAGCAGGCACTGACAAGCCACCTCCCTGCAGGACCCCGCGGCCATCTTGGATCCGGGGGGCTGTATAGCGTTGCTCTTAGGGTCTCATGGAAGCACACAGGGAGCCCCCTCTCTGCGTGATGCTTCCCTATGCCACCGGAATGCTGCGATCATGTTTGATCGCAGTGTGCCAGGGTTAAAGTGTCGGGAGCGGTCTGTGACTGCTCCCGGCACTTACTGCCGGGTGTCAGCTGTGAGAATCAACTGACACACGGCCGCGATCAGCCGTGCTCACCCCGTGAGCGTGGCTGATCGCATATGACGTACTATTCCATCCATGGGAACTAGGACCCGGGGCACATGGATGGAATAGTACGTCAGATGGCAGAAAGGGGTTAAACAGTGCAAATGTGCTTACATATTGTAGGGATTCATGCTCTTGGGCAGGGTTGTGGAGTCAGTCGTGGAGTCGGAGTCCATTTTGGTCGGTATAAAATGGACTATCTCCTAAAATATATAACAAATTGGGTACAGTAGTTCAATGCACTTTGTGGGGGATATTTTTTTTCATAAGAATTTGGTAAAGTTATGAAATGTCCTATAAATATCTGGCCTATTCCTGACCTAAGGTCTAGACTTTTAGCTGAGATGAATCTTTGCTGCAGTTTATGTTCATAAGTAGTGAAGCTCCTCCTCTACAGATAAGGGGAAAAAAAAACAGCACAGGGAAGGAATGCCTGCATTCATCTCAGAACTTCTGGAGTGAACAGGAAAGCAGTATTAAGGCAAGTAGTTCTTAAAGCATATCTAAACTTTCAATAAACTATTCATAAATCAATAGTCCAGTATATGTTGTCTCTGTATGCTTGATGTTTTAGTTTGCTTTTCCTTTTAGCTCATGTTTGGAGAAATTAGCTGCTCTGATGACTTATATACACTATACATAGAATATAAGGGGAAAAACTGTCTAACATCTCAAATTCAGAAATACAGTAACAGGATTGATGAGGACATATATACAGCTCTGGCAAAAATTAAGAGACGACTGCAAAATTTTCAGTTTGTCTGATATTTTTATTGTATTTATTTTCAGAAAATGAGAAATGGTCAAAATAACAAAAAATTACAGTGCTTGCAGATCTCAAATAATGCTAAGAAAACAAGTTCATAATCATTTAGAAACAACAATACTAATGTTTTAACTCAGGAAGAGTTCAGAAATCAATATTTTGTGGAATAACCATGATTTTTATTCACAGCTTTCATGCGTCTTGGCATGCTTTCCACCAGTCTTTCACACTGCTTTTGGGTGACCTTATGCCACTCCTGGTACAAACATTTAAGCAGTTCTTATTTGTTTGATGGCTTGTGGCTATCTTCCTCTTGATTACATTCCAGAGGGTTTCAATGGGGTTCAGGTCTGGAGATTGGGCTGGCCATGACAGGGATTTGATGTGGTGGTCCTTGATTAACCTAGCTGTGTGGCATGGCGCATTGACCTGCTGGAAAAACCAGTCCTCAGAGTTGGGGAACATTGCCTGAGCAGAAGGAATCAACTGTTTTTCCAGGATAACCTTGTATGCGGCTTGATTTATACGTCCTTTGCAAAGATTAACCTGCCCAATTCCAGACTTGCTGAAGCATCCCCAGATCACCACCAATCCTCCATCAAATTTCACAGTGGGTGCAAGAAACTGCGGCTTGTACGCCTCTCCAGGTCTCCGTCTAACCATTAGATGACCAAGTGTTGGGCAAAGCTGAAAATTAGACTCACCAGAGAAGATTACCTTACTTCAGTCCTCTATGGTCCAATCCTTATGGTCTTTGGCAAATTTCAGCCTTGCTCTCCTTTGCTTCTCATTGATGAAAGGCTTTTTTCTAGCTTTACATGACTTGAGCCCTCCATCTAGGAGCCTTTTACGAATTGTTGATGGCGTGCACTTCACCCCAGCTGCCATTTCTTTAGGTCACTTGATGTCATCCTGCGGTTGCTGAGTGACATTTGAATAAGATGACGGTCATCCCGGTCAGTGGAGTGTCGTTTACGTCCTCTGCCGATCTGTAGCTTTGTTGTCCCCAATGTCTGCTGCTTGACTTTGCTGTAATGGACTGCCGTCTTAGAAATTTTAAGGATGAAGGCAACATGACTCTCACTGTATCCCTCTGCTAGTAAAGCCAGAATTGAGCCCTTATTTTCCTCACTCAAGACTTTTCTTTTCAACTCCTTTGGCATGGTTAAAAGTTATTTTTTCATTCCTATTACTTTTTGGATATTAATAGCACTTGTTTTGCCATCCAGCTTGTCCTATTGCAAGAGGATTGTGAACACCACAGCAGTGTTTTTTTACCTTCCTTCATTAAATAAGATTTGGTTCAGGTGATCACCTAATCAGAAGCACATTAAGTAGAATGAGGTGTACTCTGGTTGGAATTCAACTGACACTGGAATGGAATGGCTGTCAGACATGTAGTGAAGCTGATTTTTATAAAACTGTGCAGTGACCTCTTAATTTTTGCCTGAGCTTGTATATGTGTATTCTGGAATATGATTCAGCACAAGCATGCTCCCTCCCTCCTCCCCTTTTCATAGACTGTGAACAAATATGTGAAGCATTTAGTGAGCTGTACCCTGAGACAATCCTGACATTGAAAGTTCAGAGTAAAGCTGTCTAACAACTTATTAGACAAAATTTATACTTATCTGTCCTATTGATTTATGCAAAGATTGTTTTATTTCTATCCTAAATTATACAGTGCATGATTCCAAATTCTTGCAAGAATTACAATATACCTTATTTCTTTTACAGGACAAAATTTTGAGAGCAAATTTACATAATTACAAAATGTCTAAGAAGCATCTTATGAAATCATCTGTATTTGAGCATTTCACAGTGACTCAAGATAAAAAAAAACATTTTGTATATAAGTGTATAAGTGACCCAGATGAAAACAAATGCTGTGATGCCAGAATTAGTGCATACTCAGGCAGTGAAAAAAATGCTCCTTCAAGAGCTTCCAATCTAAAAAGACATAAACAACGCTGTCACCCAGAAGTTTACAAAGCTGTGATTGAAAAAGATCACACCAGCACCAAGAAACCAGAGCCCAGCACTTCCCACCAGGCAAAGGAGGAGGAAAGAGTCTCAAACATTAGTTACAACATATTTTTTAAGTGACAAAGTTACTGTAACAGTAACAGCAGATGTGTTTAAAAGACAGCTCATCGAGCTAGTTGTGAAGGACAGTGTACCATTATTACTTGTACAACCAGCTTTTACAGCTCTTAATGGAGAAATTGCCAGCAAAATTGGTGTTGCACTGGAAAGAGAAAGTATTAGAAAATTAGGGACTGAAGAAGCCCTTAACCAAAAGGAAGATCTTAAGACTCTGAAGAGACACTTTGTGTTTCTTAAAATGGATGCCTGCACACGTCACAGAGTAAACTATTTTGCTATCAACGTTCAATATGTTTGTGACAACAAAAAAATTGTTACTAAGACGCTGGCAGTAAAAGATACTAAAGCTCATCACAGCAGACAGTTTTTCCAGACCTTAGTGGTAAAAGTTCTGCAAGATTATGAACTCAAAAAGACGGATTTTGGTAAGAACTTACCTGTAAAATCCTTTTCAGCGAAGAAGGAAGGGAGACACACCATAACTAGTGGGTAGGCGGAGCCCCAGATAGGATCAATACCTCAGATTAGAAAGCGTGTTGACCGGCCCCTCCAGCTCGGGCTCCTTCTACTCAGCTCTTCAGTCGTACCAAAGCTTAAGGAAGAACAATATCACCAGCGAAGTAACATAACCCCTTCTGAAGGACTTCAGAGAAAAATACAAAAGTACAGGTTATGCATGCATTTGGCAAAGAAAAACCACACAGTCCCAGGTACTACTCACTGAACCTGACTACTGCGATAAGCTGGCAATGCTGGAACAGAGCCGTAGCGCGTCGACCTCAGCTCATAAAATCGCTATCAGAGAAGGGCCACGCTGCTTCTGTAAATATAACACACTTCTGCCATGGGAGGGATGTGTGTCTCCCTTCCTTCTTCGCTGAAAAGGATTTTACAGGTAAGTTCTTACCAAAATCCGTCTTTCAGCTGCAGATGAAGGAAGGGAGCCACACCATAACTAGTGGGACGTCCCAAAGCAGTCCAAAAATTAGGGTGGGAAAAAAACCAAAAGAGGCAGAAACCCAACAACCTAGATAAATGCGCAACAGGCGCCAAATACAAGTTAACTTAAAACTTAGATTACCGCTGCCTGCAGGACCCTACGTCCTAAGGCCGCATCAGCGGAAGCACTGACGTCCACCATATAAAACTTTGTAAATGTGTGGACGGAACGCCAGGTCGCCGCTCGGCAGAGCTGAGCTGCCGAAGCCCCTTGATGAAAGGCCCACGATGAAGCCACAGCCCTCGTGGAGTGAGCTTGAACCTTAATCGGGCAAGGTTCGCCTTTAAGACGGTAAGCCTCCAAAATGGCTGACCGAATCCAACGAGCTATAGAGTCCTTGGAAGCTCGTTGACCACGTCTACGACCTGCTGGAATCACAAACAGAGAATCTGACTTCCTAAAACCTTGAGCAACAGACAGATAGAACTTCAAGGCCCGCACTAAATCCAATTTGTGCAAATCTCGTTCCTTTGCATTTCTCGGGCCCGGACAAAGTGAGGGAAACACAATATCCTGGTTAACATGAAAATGCGACACCACCTTAGGTAGAAAGTTGCCCCGTGTGCGAAGCACTACTCGATCCGGGTAAAACTCCAGGAAAGGCGGCGAGCAAGAAAGAGCTGCCAACTCAGAAACCCTTCTTAAAGAGGTTACCGCCACTAAGAATGCAACCTTCCAAGAAAGTAACGAAAGGCTAGTAGAACCCATAGGCTCAAAGGGCACATGTTGAAGAGCCTCCAAGACAAGGTTGAGTCTCCAAGGAGACACAGGTGCCTTCCGCGGTGGAAACTGACGGGTTACTCCTTGAAAAAAAGAACGCACGTCCCTACGCGAGGCGATAGCCTTCCGAAAAAGCACGGACAAAGCAGAAACCTGACCCTTCAGAGTGCTAACTGCTAAACCTTTGTCCAACCCGTACTGTAGAAAAGCCAACAGATTGGGAATGGAAAAAATCCTCGGATTCCTTGAGGAACCCGAACACCACGAAAAGAAGGCTTCCCAAGTTCTGTGATAAATCTTAGTAGTGGCCGGACCTCTAGCAGCTCGCAGAGTGGCAATGACTGCAGCTGAGAAACCTCTACGGGTCAATATTTCGGTCTCAAGAGCCACGCCGTCAAACGTAGAGACTTCAAGTACGGATGACGAACGGGCCCCTGGGATAACAGGTCCGGGCGAAGAGGAAGTGGAAATGGCGGAGCCGCCAAGAGCGACACCAGTGTCGAGAACCACGTCCTCCTTGGCCAATCCGGGGCTATCAGCATAGCCGGAATTCTCTCCAGTCTGATCCGACGCAGCACCAGAGGAAGTAAGGAAATTGGCGGAAACACATAGACCAGTTCGAAATGGTCCCACGGAGCTACCAGAGCATCCACCGCCACAGCCTTCGGGTCCTTGTACCTGGATATGAAGGTTGGTAGTTTGGCATTGAACCTGGATGCCATCAAATCCACTTGGGGGGTTCCCCAATGGGAGCACAGTAGTGCAAACATTTCCGGATGGAGACTCCATTCTCCAGGATCCATCTTCTCGCGCTGAGGAAGTCCGCCGTGGTATTCTGGACTCCTGGAATATGGATCGCAGAGATGGCTGGAACCCTGGTCTCGGCCCATAGCAGGATCCGAGACACCTCCATCATGAGCCTGGAACTCCTCGTCCCGCCTTGGTGATTGATATACGCGACCGCCGTCGCGTTGTCTGTCTGCACTCAGACTGGCAGACCGCTCAAAGGGACCGTCCAGTGTTGGAGGCAAAGAAAAATTGCCCTCAATTCCAAGATATTGATCGGTAGAATAGACTCTTCCGATGACCATACTCCCTGGATCCAAAGGTCGTTCCAGACACCCCCCAGCCCGTCAGGCTGGCATCGGTGGTTATGACCGACCACTTCGGAGGGAGGAAAGATTTCCCCAGGGATAACGCTTCTGGACGTAACCACCATTCTAGGGATTCCCGTACCCTGTGAGAGATGATGACGCTGCAATCCAGCGAAGCCTGCGATCGATCCCAACGACTCAGAATGAGCCTCTGGAGGGCCCTGGAATGAAACTGGGCAAACGGAAGTGCCTCCATGGACGCCACCGTCAAACCCAGGAGGCGCTGTCGAAGACTTCATAGTCTGTACATGTCGAAGTAGACATGTCCGCTTGTCTGGGGGTAGGGACACCACTGCCCGTACCGTGTCGAAATGCATCCCTAAAAACAGGATTGACTGAGACGGCTCCAGAGACGACTTCTCCCAATTGACCAGCCACCCGAAATCCTCCAGGAGCTGAAGGGATAGGTTGCGAGCCGTCACCGCCTCCTCCTTTGAGGATGCCACAATCAAAAGATCGTCCAGGTAGGGAAAAATCGCAACCCCCTGTCTTCGAAGAATTGCCATGAGAGGCGCCAGAATTTTTGTAAAAACTCTGCGCGCCGAGGCCAAACCGAATGGCAGAGCCACAAACTGGTAATGGTCCTGACCTATGGCAAAACGAAGGAAGCGCTGATGAGTCCTTCCGACGGGAACATGCAAATAAGCGTCGCGAATGTCGATTGACACCAAAAAATCATTCTGCGACAGGGCCGCCACCACGGAGCGAAGTGACTCCATGCGGAATTTTTGGGTGTGGACATGCCGATTCAATCTTTTGAGATCCAGAATAGGACGAAATTTGTCCTCCTTTTTGGGAACCACAAAAAGATTGGAATAAAATCCTCTTTCTCGGTCCTCCGGCGGTACCGGTATTACCACACCCTTCTACAGAAGGGAGTCGACCTCTCGCAGCAGAGCGGTAATTAACTCGGGCTCTGACGGTGTGCGAGACTGGCAAAACCTGTCCGGAGGTCGAGACGAAAACTCTATGAAATAGCCTGCCGACACTACCCGCGTTACCCAGGTGTCCGGAACGCGGGAAACCCAAGTCACTTTGAATTGGAGCAGGCGACCCCCCACTCGAGAGCCCTCGAATGGAAACCTGGCGTCAGTCCGCCTTGGCGGGCTTCTTGTCAGTCTCCCGCTTGTCTTGACGGAAACTTGATTTCCAGGGAGTACGAAGATTTCTGAGTGAACTTTTTTCCCGAGAAAGAGGGACGACCCGATCCCCAAGAGGACTGACCGAATCGTCCCTTGGAACGAAAGGATCGCCGGCCACCACCGGCACCAGTCCTGCCAGGCGCAGAAGCCGTAGCCCTTCGCTGTGGTAAGGCTGCTTCTTTCGTCTTTGCCTTGGCAATCAGCTCTGAAAGATCAGATCCAAAAAGCTGACTACCCTTGTAGGCTAGAGACAGCAAACCTTGTTTTGACACTGCGTCCCCAGTCCACTGTCTAAGCCACAGTGCTCTTCTGACTGTGACCGCCGAAGCTTGCGCCCTGGACAACAGAGATGCAGTATCCAGACCTGCATCATAGCTATAAGAAACTGCAGTCTCCAATAAACCGAGAAGTCCGTCTATCTCGGATAACGGAGATCCATTTTGCAACGCCGTTCGTAAACGGTCCAACCAGCACAGGGAAGCCCTACAAGCACACATGGATCCTAGCACCACTTTGAATCCATGACCCGAGGCCTCGTAGTTGGATTTCGCTGCCATCTCCGTTTTTCTGTCTAACGGTTCCTGCAGACTTGCCTTCCCTTTAACAGGGAGCAATGAGGATTTACTAAGCTGGGATAAAGGAACATCCACTTCAGGAGAAGAAATCCAATTATCCGTCAACTCCGTAGAACACGGATATAGTGCATCAAAAAAACGTGTTCCTTGAAAACGTTTATCTGGACACAGGCGTTCCTTCTCCACTACTTCATTAAGCTCATCTAGAGCTGGCAATGTCGCTCGTGACTTACGGTACTCTTGGTACATTCGAGGTGACTTACCAGGACGTGTAGTTACCTCCTCCGGCAACTGTAACGCCTCCCTCATGGCTTCAATAAAAGCCTCTGTTCGGTCTAAAGAGACAGAATGTCCCTGCCGATCCTTATCTGAACCGGATAACTCCCCATCTGAATTTGAAGGGGAACCCTGACCGCATTCCATATCAGAGAGGTCTGATTCGCTACGTGGAAATGATGAAACCGGCCTGTGTCGCTTCCTTCCATGAGAGGATCTAGCTGACACCCAATGACCTAAAAGGTCAGAAAGGCCATCAATAGAGCGAGCGATGGCATCCAATTTGGCATCGCTGTGACCTCCAATTGCTGCGCTTGACGTCGAGGCCTGCGTATCAGACTCGCGTGACTGATTCTGAAACAGATTTGGCACACGGTCCGCACCTTCTGGACCCTGTTCCGACATGCTCTTACACAGTATAAGGCAGGTCAAAGCCTGTCAGCAATTATGAAAAAAAGTGTGGCTTCTCAAGCGAACGCAGCAAGCACGCTGAAGGGTTAAAGCCCTTAGTGAGAGAGCTACCCCAGCTGTATCAGCTGAATATTCAGCAATATAATTAACTCTTACAAGTTCTGACCCCAAACTGGGATAGAACCTGTGCGGCTGTTGAAAAGGTTAACCCTTTAAAAGGGGTTAATATCGCCGACTCCCCACTACTCCCTTATTAATAGAAGGGGTGTGTGAGTCCCATGGCAAAATAAGGTCTCTATATAAGACCGCAGCTGCAAGATAACGCTATCTGTATTTTCTCTAGAGATAGGTTCTGCGCTGTGGGGGTGAGAGCGTTATCACTCACCCAGCTGGTCGCGGTGATGTAAATGTGATACAGGAGGAGCGGAGCAGGAAGGAGCCCGTGGAGCCTTTTTGTAATGGCCACCGCGCTGAGAGGAATCTGAAGAGAAGCGCCTAATCGCGCGCTTCTGTAACAGAAAAGCCCGGGAGCGTGAAGCCACGCCCCCCGCCGGCTCAAAAAAAGAGCGCGAACTCCTTCGCTCTCTGCTCCCCCTGTCCTGCAGGCGTCTGCCTGCGGACAGAATACAGTCAAACATGTATTTCACAAGTAACAGCGGCTGCCGCAACAGCCGCTGAAAGCACTCACACACACTTTAATAAAAATGTGAGGTACTCACCAGCCGAGCGCCACAGGGACCCCAGGGGTTTCTGGCGCTATGCCTATGCTTCCCACCAGGGCGGGGGACGCAGTGACCCCTGTGCGCGGTTTGCGCCCCCTGCCAGGGAAGCCATCCTCATCCCCCGGGCCGGCAGGGTTCTGCAGGGACCACCATTAGGGTAATACAGATCCGCCAAGGGAGAGGTTGGGGTCCAGCAGCGCTGAGACCCCTGAGACCTCTAGACCACTCTGGTGATCCAAGTCTCTTGTCCGATAAAAAATAAAATCTTCTGAGGAGCTGCTTCCAGCAGCGACCGTCCTCTGAGACCTCAAATTTTAGACTGAAGAGCTGAGTAGGAGGAGCCCGAGCTGGAGGGGCCGGTCAACACGCTTTCTAATCTGAGGTATTGATCCTATCTGGGGCTCCGCCTACCCACTAGTTATGGTGTGGCTCCCTTCCTTCATCTGCAGCTGAAAAGAACAGGTTCTTGCTACTGTAACTGATAATGCTTCAAACATAAGTACAATTAAACTGATGAATGAGAACATACTGAATGTGAAATGTTCTTCTATCTGCTGTTCACCTTCATTATTCTCATTCATCAGTTTAATTGTACTTATGTTTGAAGCATTATCAGTTACAATAGCAAGAAGCTGTTCTTTTTTGAGTTCATAATCTTGCATTTTGTTACTTACAAAGTATCATGTAACTGATATTTGAGATGCTCTTTCCTTCTCCTTTGCATGGCGGGAAGTCCTGGGCTCTGGTTTCTTGGTGCTGCTGTGATCTTTTTCAATCGCAGCTTTTGTGAACTTCTGGGTGGCAGCGTTGTAAATGTCTTTAGATTGGATCTCTTGAAGAAGCATTTTTTATCACTGCCTGAGTATGCACTGATTTTGTTATCACAGCATTAGTTTTCATCTGGGTCACTTATACACTGACACACAAAATGTTTTTTTTATCTTGAGTCACTGTCAAATGCTCAAATACAGCTGACTTCATAAGATGCTTCTTAGAAATTTTGTAATTATGTAAATTCGCTCTCAAAATAATTTTCTCCTGTAAAAACAATAAGGTGTATTGTAATTCTTGCAAGAATAGGGAATCATGCACTGTATAATTTAGGATAGAGATAAAACAATCTTTGCATAAATCAATAGGACAGATAAGTATAAAGTTTGTCAAATATGTTGTTAGATAGCTTTACTCTGAACTTTCAATGTCAGGATTGTCTCAGGGAACAGCTCACTAAATGCTTCACATCATATTTCTTCACAGTCTATGAAGAGGGGAGGAGGGAGGGAGCATGTTTGTGCTGAATCATATTCCAGAACATACACAAATATATATGTCTTCATCGATCCTGTTACTGTATTTCTGAATTTGAGATGTTAAAAGACAGTTTTTCCCCTTATATTCTATGTATAGTGTATATAAGTCATCAGAGCAGCTAATTTCTCCAAACATGAGCTAAGAGGAAAAACAAACTAAAACATCAAGTATACAGAGACAACATATACTGGACTATTGATTTATGAACATTTTATTGAAATTTTAGATATGCTTTAAGAACTACTTACCTTAATACTGCTTTCCTGTTCACTCCAGAAGTTCTGAGATGAATGCAGGCATTCCTTACCTGTGGGTTTGTTATTTTTGTCCCCTTATCTGTAGAGGAGGAACTTCACTACTTAACAGGAACATAAACTGCAGAACAGATTCATCTCAGCTAAAAGTCTAGACCTTAGATCAGGACTAGGACAGACATTTATAGGACATTTCAATTCTTTATGAAAAATATTCCCCACAAAAGGCATTTAACTACTGTACCCAATTTATTATATATTTTAGGAGTCGGTCCATTTTATACCGACTCCACCAAAATGGGCTCCGACTCCACAGCCCTGCCTATAACCAAATCTGCCTTTTAAAAAACGGAGACCAATATTGGATACCCAAGTTCATTAAAATGCCGCCAATCTATCCTAATATACAATTTACAATGACATATTCCAGAGCTCTGGAGAACATGAATTTCCAAAGAGCCATTATATCTAGATGCTTGCAGACCGTACTGATTAAATCAGCTCAGTGTCAGTGTCTAATGGAATTTGATAAAATGATAGATTGACGAAACAGAAGATCCTATTAGGATGACTGATGTACAGTACCTGATAATCAAATTCAATCCAAGAGCTACAGGGCCTATAAAAAACAGGGATTTTTGTGTACTCACCGTAAAATTATTTTCTCCGAGACACTCATTGGGAGACACAGGCCATGGGTGTTATGCTGCTGCCACTAGGAGGACACTAAGCTAATACACAAAGGAAGTTGGCGCCTCGTCCACAGTATACACCCTCTGCTGGCTCTAGCCTGAACCAGTTCGGTGTAAAAGCAGTAGGAGAAGGTTAACATCATACCAAGGTACGATCATTCACATAATATTAGTGATCACCACATCGGCTGAAAGAGACAAACAGAAGTCGTTACACTAAAAAGGGTGGGTGCTGTGTCTCCCAATGAGCGTCTCGGAGAAAAGGATTTTACGGTGAATACACAAAAATCCCTGTTTCTCCATTGCCTCATTGGGAGACACAAACCATGGGACATCCTAAAGCAGTCCATGGGTGGGAAACAGCACGACAGCCGAAACCTTAATATACGCAGCGAATAATCTGGTCTACAGATGTGCTGCTATCGATTGCAGAATTTATCTGCTAAGGCCTCTTTCACACATCCGTTGTGCGCCTGACGGCGCCCCCGGCATTTAGCCGCAGCGCCGCATCCGGCATCTAGTATGAAAACCGGAGACACTGGAAAATGTAGTAGTAGTAGTAGTAGTAGTAGTAGTAGTCCTCGATTTCCAGAATCCGGATCAGACTTTTGACGGATTGCACAAAAGTCTGATCCGGTTCCACTGAATTCTATTGTTTGCGGCCGCCTGATGCGCCGCTTCAGACATATCAGGCGTCTCCGGCAAAAATAAAAAACGTTACATGCTGCGTTGTGTCAGGCCGCCGGAATGTACATTTCCGCCGGATCCGGACAAAAACGGATACAACGCAATGACATGCGGCGCCATCCGGCGCTAATGAAAGTCAATGGAAAAAAAATAAAACACATCCGGCATTACATTTCGCCGGATGCGGTTGGACAAAAAAATGCCAGAGGGCGCCGTCAGGCGCACAACGGATGTGTGAAAGAGGCCTAAGGCTAGCCTCTGAAAAGGCTTAAGTGTAATGATTAACTAACATGAGAAGACTGGACCAAGTTGCAGCCCTGCAACCTTGCTGTATCGACGTCCGGCGCCAAATGACGCAGGACGCCGTACTGACGTAGTGGAGTTTACTCTGAGGTTCGCAGGGATAGGAGACCTCAGACTTGGAAAGCTTCTTAAATTGGAGAGCAGATATATCTGGCTACTGCAGGTTTTTTTTTAATTTTTTTTTAAAAAGGCAGGTAGGAAACAGAAAAAAAAACCTATTTGGAGAAAAGCACTGTTCTGGAAGTGTTTGTTACAGCCACCAGAAAGGAGCTTTCCAAGAAGGAAGAATGATAGATACATCTTACAGGAGTTTGAAGAAGACCACTTGTAAAGCACCTGAGATCAGAAGAAAACAGGGTGGATAGCATTGAGAGAAAACAGTGCCAGGCTGGAATGGAAACCTTTTGGAGGGACTCCAATATGGACGAAATGGCAAGCACAAGTGGGAAACAAACGTGGTTGTTAAAACCACCAAGGGAATAAAGCTTTCTCGAATACGATGGTAAATACGCCTGAGAGTAAATTTCTGGACATCGATGATAACGGTGAACGCTACGTGTGGCGGTCAATGCTCAGGTCGTTAAGCCCAGCCCACTCGAGTCCTGGCGCTCTGGAAGAGGAAGACCTGGACATTTGGTAACCGCAGAGGTAGGGGTCTAGATGCTCTAGAACCACGTACCACGCTCGTCGTATTCAGACTGGTGCGACGAAAAAACAGTGGGATTCCCTCCGCCTTGAACTTCTGGAAGACACTTGGAATTAGCAGAAGAGGCGGAGAAAAAAGTATTGGAAGCGAAAAACTGGTGCCACGGAAGTACTAGATCATCTGACCCGAGGACAATTGGGTCACAGAACGGATCTAGAAATGCCGGGACTTTGGCGCTTAGCGTAGAGGCCATTGAGGTCTATATGCAGCGTTACCCAGCATTGCCAACCATGCTAAAAGGCTTCCAGGGAAATGAATAAGAATCCTGGGATCAGGCCCTGGCGGCTGACAAAAAACGTGCGCCAATTTCCTACCCCTAAGAACATTAGCTGCCAACAAAAAGGTAAATGGTTTGTATCGGCCTTTTGCAGAATGTGAGCTACATCAAGCATAGCTCCTGTGGTTCGTAAGCCCTCCTGACCACAAGTGTATGCCACAGCCGTGGCGTGGACTGATTGGATCCGGGGGGAATGACCATCGGGAAGCAGGCAGAAATTGGATGACTAGTCTGATTGCCCAGATTTCAAGAAAATTGATCAGGAGACTTGATTCCCAAAGGGCAAGCATCCCTGGACTGTGTGGTGGCGGGAGAGCACTCTCCAACCTAGGAGACTGGCGTCAGTGGTCAACACCAGCGCGGGAACGGGAAGAAAATATTTTATCTGAGTCATTAAGGACAACAACGTCCACTACCTCAGAGACCGCCTGATCCGGAGGGACTGGCGAAAAATAGCGGTCAAGAGAGGATGGATATCCGTCCAACGCTGGTAGCGATGTCTGCTACAGACGACGGAGATGTAGTCGAGGGAATGGTACTTGTGGATTGTCGGCACCGTTTTTTTTTTGTTTTTTTTTTTTAGACTGCAGGAAAAGGGGGACGGCCAATAGGAAACCTCTGAGCTTCCTGGATCAGTGAAAATCTTTCCTGAAGGGAGAATTATCAACACTCGGGAAGTGTCCAGGCCCGAAATGAGAATCCTCTGAGATAGGCTGAAAAGGAATTGCGCAAGTTCTCTAACCGACCTAGACGAGTGAGAGTGTCCACGGTGATGCTGACTGTCTGCACAGGCTTGAACGTGCGACCTCTTGAAAAGGAGGTCGTCTGGGTAGAGTGGAATCACTATGCCCCGAGAGCACGGGATAAAATAACGGCTGTCATGACCTTGGAGAACAGCCTAGGAGCAGAGGCTGAACTGTTATGAATGTGCTAAAAATGGTTTCTGAGCAGAGGCTCCCTCTGGTGGTTACTGACAGTACTGAACCTTTCAGCGAGGAATGGCAATCTGGGATCACGGACTGGTCTGATATAAGGGAGGTTCCCTCCCATGATGGTTGCCGGTGATCAATTGTTCTTGTCTCAATTGTGGTTCCTGGTTCATTTGGAAGCTTGCTGAGTCTTGCCTGCATCTTCTGCTATCAGATAAGATATTTTCTGCTTTTATTTTTGTGCTTGCTTTTTGCATTGTTCCCTGCACTTCTGTGGAGGTCAGCCAGGTCCCCTCCGGGGGGCTTGTGCTCCTCTCAGTTTATCTGGAGCCACTGTTTGTTCATTTGCTTTTTCCTGTTTTTTCAGTGGCTGCGGCTTAGTTTTGTTACACCAGAGAACTGATTTAGGTGGTAGAGGTCGTGTGATCTCAGGTGTTTTTGCAATCAGTAGAGTTGGTATTTTTTAGGGTTTTTTTTGGATTGCAGTGAGTATCCTTTCCTGTACTTTTCTATCTAGACAGATTGGGCCCCAGCGTTTGCTCATTCTATTTTCTGTCTGTGTCCGTGTTTCTTCTTGTCTAACCGCCATTACATGTTTGGGGGCTTCCTATTTTCTTTGGGGATCTGCCCCGGGGGCAGATAGCTTTCATCTTTCTGCCTTTAGGTGTAGTTATCTCTCAGGCTGTGACGAGGCGTCTAGGATCAACGTAGGAACGCTCCACGGCTACCTCTAGTTGTGTGGTTAGTTCAGGTTACTGCAATCCAATAGGTTCCAGCCTCTCTGGTGTATTGCCGTTTTTGCTTACTCTCCTCAGCTACCAAAACATAACACTGAACTGAAAATGGTTGTCTGCGATGGCCTATTAAGGTGGGGCCGCTTGTTCCTTTTGTCCTTAAAAGACGGGACCGGAGGAAATGAGTTGGCGAGAGGAACAGGAATTCTATGTCCGTATCTGGAAACCACTAGATTTCAGATCCATGGTCGAGAATACCCGCCAGCCATACCTGGTAAAGCAGGAGTAGATAGATGTGTACCCTGTCCGAGTCTTTCAGATACTGCAATGAGTCATTAAACAGAGAAAACATGTGTGAAGGGGTACCCTTGAGTTTGGACCGTGAGGGTCTGCGTTCCCAGGAATGGAAGAGCTTAAGGAAGTTAGAGATTTCTTCGAAGGGGAATCTGCTCGCCACTCTCGGAGCCATAAGGCTCTGCTGATGGTAATGGCGTTGGAGCTATAGGAGCGTCGCCGTCCGATGTCCCTAGGGATGCATGTACCCATAATCCCCGGCCCAGGCTATTTGGTAATCCAGACTAAGCACTTAGTGAGACAAGTTATTGTCTTGACTGATCTTGGCTAGGGCCCTAGTCCGAGCCATCATGCTGTGACCACCTAGGTGACGGCGAGAGAAGGGAAGAGAGTTGCCCCAGAAACCTCAAAAGACTGACCGCGGACCAATTGGACGGTCAATGGGGATTTTAATAAACAAGCCGTCAGTCAAAGACAGTAGAGGTTAGTAAGCGAGCCGTAATCTAGGATCCATTGTTGGAGACTCCATCCACTCTCTTTTTAGAGCGTGGACAAAAAGGTACCGTGATTAAACGGCTTTAGCTCAGAGAATCCTTTGTCCGGCAATCACTATATGACCTATGTCAGCAACTCAGGGAGATTAGTAAAAAACCCTGTGAGGACGTTTGGTCCCATTGAAGGTCTCAGTGCATTGTACGGCTCTCAGAGCTCTATTAACCGGATCGATGAGGGCCTCTAAGGACTCCTGGTAGTTTGGCAAATCCGGATATACGGCCACATGATAATCATATCCTGAGTCGTGTATGCTGCAATCCACAGGGACGGGGGAGCTGGAAAGGGAGCATACGTACCCCAAAACAGCAGAATGCCTGTGAGATGTTAGTTAAAAAAATTGGGCATTCTTTGCTGCTATCAGCCCGTCTGAAGACTCGAAGGGCAGAGGGCCTTCGTCGTAAGGTAAACTGAAGCCGGAGACGTTGCCCATTCGTTGGGCTCCTGTGAGAAGATGAAGACTGCACAGATTGCAGGGGATAGCCTACGCGGTAATGGGGCATTACACGTAGTACGCTAGGCGTAAGCGTACGTTTTATCAGTCAGTGCTCCCAGGTCACATGTCCGTGCCGCCAGAGACGGCAGACTGCGCAGCAGTGACTGACGAGTAACGAAGGTCACATGCAAACCACTCGCCATCCGCACTGATTATCTGCTCAATCCACCATCCCTTTGATAGGGAGATTCAGAGGTTTTGTTAGCCTCCAGACACCATTCACGTTTGGGCAGTGGTGATATAGTGGGGCCGCATGGACGCCGCATGGGGCCTCAGATATTAATAGAGACTTGCAGGGAAGGGGTTAAGCACTGTTAAGTATACCCAGGGTCCTGTGTCCTGGAAATGGCGGCCGGGCCTGAGTTGGCGCTTCTCGTTTTTGACGAAAAGCGCCAGAACAGGTGGGAGGATGCATGCAGAGGGGCCGAGAAGCAGGGAGAGCGCCAAAAAAACGTGGGCGGAGCTACCTGGGAGGGCGGAACTGAGGCCTACCTGGCCAAAAGCAGGGGACTAAATTAGAAAGGTAGCCGCGGCAGTTGGAGAAGGCCGCGGCCCTGCTGGACGGCTGCGGCAGAGACTCGCAGCGGCGCAGGAGATGAGGCGCAGGAGCGACTCCGGTGATTAAGACCGCGGCGGCGGCTGCTTTGAGGAAGCCGCAGCGGCGGTTCCTATGAGGAGGCCACGGCGGTTGAGAGGGCGGCGGCTCCAGAGGAAGCCGCGGCGGCGGCTGCGGTTCCTGAGAGAGGCCGCGGCTGCGACTCCAATGAGAAGGCCGCAGGGGCGTTTTGGAGCAGGCCACGGCGGCGGTGTGCCGCAAACCGCAGTGGTGGTGATGGCGCAGGCCGCGGCGGCAGACGGACCCACGGCCTATTATGACAGGCCTCGGCAGCTGGTGGGGGATGCATCAGCAGCTGCCATGGAAAAAAGCGCGGCAGCGTTTGGGTACTCACTGCGGTGGGAGCCAGTGCATATGCGGTCATACTACCTCAATCCGCCATCTCTTTGATAGGGAGGCGGAGAGGATTAGTTTCTCATGCACAGCTCACTTTTCATGGCGGTAATGTGCCAACAAGTGGCTGTAGACACTTCGCCGGTATGTAGCAGAGTCGGGAGCGCTGTGCGCCGTCCATCCTCAATCCACCATCCCTTTGATAGGGAGGCGAAGAGGGTTAAATTCTCATGTACCGGACGCTTTACATGGCGGTAATGCCAACCAGTGGCTGTACTCACGTAGCCGGTATGTAGCAGAGTCGGGAGCGCTGCACGCCATCCATCCTGAATCCACCATCCCTTTGATAGGGAGGTGAAGAGGTCTCTTTTGCCTCCAGTCACCATCCGCTTTCTGACAGAGGTGGTGCAGTGGGGCCGCACGGACGCCGCATGGAGCCTCTGCATGTTACCTGAGGTAATTTTCCTGTCAGAATTGTTGAGGCAAGCTGGCATGTCCGGCTGAAGAACCTGGCTCCAGAGGGGGGTATTTGGGGGCGACACCCCATGTTCCCGTCTGTTGGTGGTATGGGGAGAGCGGACCCTTTGAAGGAATCCGTCGCCCCTGAGGAGAGCTCAGGCCGCATTGAGGTTGCAGAAGGGGATACGGGGAGATGACACTCCGCGTGCCCGCCTTTTGGTGGTTTTGGGAGATCGGGACCTTGAAAGGCCCAGTCGCCCCTTGAATCCATAGAAAAAGGCAAAAAAGTAAAAATGAAAATAATAACGTGGGGGTCTGAAGCCAGACCCAAGTGCCTCCTACAGACACTAAGCAAGAACTGGTTCAGGCTAGAGCCAGCAGAGGGTGTATACTGCGGAGGAGGAGCCAACTTCCTTTGTGTATTAGCTTAGTGTCCTCCTAGTGGCAGCAGCATAACACCCATGGTCTGTGTCTCCCAATGAGGCGAAGGAGAAAAGGATGCTGCTGCTTGGATTTTTTTCCATGATTTATTGTGTAAAACTAAACAACAGGATTTAAATCTGCCTTTTTTGACAATCCAAAGGATAGCATTAGTGAAGCTTCGAAGGCACTGAGACAAATATCAAGGACTTAAAAGCTTTTATGTGTAAGGATATGTGTACATCAACAGATTCTGCCTTATACAGCACCACAAAAAAAACGGATTACTTACCGGTAATGCTCTTTTATAGAGTCCACGACAGCACCCACTGAGAGAGGGGATCCGCCCCTAGGAACAGGAAACCTACAGAGAGATAAAGGGGCGGCCCCCCTCGCTCCTCAGTTGGATTACAGAGAATGAGAGGAACCGCCACACAAGTTTCAGTTAATTTGCTCCGTAATGCATTTAAAGTATATATACATATTTACACTCCTAAGTTATGTACAGCCATCTATATACAATTAACCCCTCACCCACCAGAATGCACCGTGTGTACTATAACTAAGGGAGGGAAGTGAGTGGGTGCGGTCGCGGACTCTATAAAAGAGCATTACCGGTAAGTAATCCGTTTTTTTCTCTTCGCCACGACAGCACCCACAGAGATTTTCAGAGACAATCACCTGGGAGGGACCACCGTGTCAAGAACTGATCTACCAAAGGGTAAGTCTGCCGAAGAAGATAGGTCTTGCCTATAGTGGCTATGGAAGGTAGATAGAAGGTGAAGACCAGGTCACGACCTTTCATATAAGGTCAATCGTGACATCTGCTCTCAGCCCAGGAGGAAGATACGGCTCGTGCAGAATGTGCCTTCACACCCTGCGGTGGGTCTTTCCCTTTTGCCAAATATGCCAGTGCTATTGCGTCTCTGATTCACCAAGACAGCGTACCTTTCGTGATCTTTGTCCCCTTCCTGCTGACCTGAAAAGACACAAAGAGAGCCCTGCTCTCCCTCCAGGGTCTAGTCCTGTCCAAATATGCCAAGATGGCCCTCTTTACGTCTCAGGTATGCAATCTTTTTTCCCGTGGTGATGTAGGGTTATCATAAAAGGAGGGAAGGTAGATTTCTTGAGACCTATGAAAATTAGTCGCTACCTTAGGGAGATAGGACGGGTCTGTTTTCAACACTATCCTGTCAGGGAATACTGACAAGAAGGGAGGATCTATTGATAGGGCCTGGAGATCACGCACTCTTCTTGCTGATACTAAGGCCACTAGTAAAGCGGGTTTTAACGAGGCATATTTGATTGAGACTGAATCAAGGGGCTCGAATGGGGCTTCCGTTAAGGCATCTAAGACTAAGTTTAGGTCCCATGGTGGCACCTGTGGTATATGGACTGGGTCAGCTCGATGGCAAGCTGAGAAACCGAGCTACCCATTTATTGCCCGTTACGTCATGACTATACAAGGCTCCTAGAGTCGAAACTTGGACTTTTAGTGTATTTACTGACAGCTCCAACTCTCGCCCCTTCTGCAGGAATTCTAAGATAGCGGGAATAGGTACTTCACTGTATAGGCCTGCTGAATGAAAAGATAGAATTTTTTTCCAGACTCTAGTATATATCTTAGTCGCGGACTCCTTCCTGCTCTATAAAAGGGTATCAATTAAACTGTCAGAAAAAACTCTTAGCTTTAATAGCTGCCTTTCAAATTCCAGGCCGTTAGGCGCAAGCATTTGACCTGTGGGTGATAGAAGAGTCCTTGTGAGAGAAGGTCCTGGTCCCAAGGGAGGATCCATGGGTCGGAGACCGACATGGCCCTCAGCCATGAGAACCGCGGCCTCTTGGGCCAGAACGGGGCTATTAAGACTACTCTTGCTCCTTCTCTTATCTTCCGGATGACAATCGGTAAGAGTATCATTGGAGGAAAGACGTAGGCCCGGCGAAACGTCCACGGGGCCTGCAAGGCGTCGAGTATGTCTGGTTTGTCTGTCTTGTATAAAGAAGCAAACCTTTTGACTTGCCTGTTGTCCCTTGTGGAGAACAGGTCTACGTCCGGTATGCCCCACATGACCGTTATCATTTTGAAGACTCGACGGCTGAGCACCCACTCCCTTGATGTAGGGTGTGGCGACTGAGGAAGTCCGCTTTGACATTGTCTCTCTGACGTGCAGAGCTGACAGGAGATGTTTTTCTGCCAAATTTAAAAATTTTTCCGCGATAGACATGAGAGTCACTGATCGTGTACCTCCTTGGTAGTTTAGGTATGCTACGGAGGTGGTGTTGGCCAACTGAACTCTTGCATGCGTCCCTTGTAACTGTGGAAGATAGTTACATACAGCATGATATATAGCTTTTAGTTCCCTCATGTTTGACGAGTCATCCGCCTCTAATCTAGACCACCGCCCTTGAACCATCTTTTCCCCTAAATGAGCTCCCCACCCTAAGGGGCTGGCATCAGTAGTTACTATATTTGAGGGAACCACTACCCAAGGGACTCCTCCCCCCCCCCCCAGAGGTTGTTTGGATTCAGCCACCAGGTTAGGGAACTAATTACTGCCGACGGTAGGGACATTATGCTCTCTAACTGTTCCGCTAGTCTCCCTTGTTCTTGTAAGATGGTTCTCTGCAACTTCCTAATATGAAACTGGGCCCACTGCACTGCAGGAATACACGAGGTCAAAGAGCCTAGTAAAGACATACCTTCTCTTAGGGATATTATAGGACTATCTATTACTAGACGTACTTTATTGATTATGGTTGATTTTTTCACTTCTGGCAGCAGACATCTTTGACTTACTGAGTCCAGATGAAGACCTAGGAACGTCTGACAGGTTACCGGGCGTAGCCTGGATTTTTCCCAGTTGACCAGCCAACCTAAAGTCTGTAAGGATGAGATAACGTCAGAAAGCCTGCGCTCACATTGGAGGAAAGAATTCCCCACTACTAAAAGATCATCCAGGTATGGGACTACCAGGGTATCATTTACCCGTAAATGTGACATCACCTCCAGCATTAGTTTGGTGACTACGCGGGGTGCCATTTGACAGTCCGAAAGGCATCGCCACGAATTGAAGATGACGGATCTGGCCTTCTAATATGACAGCCACTCGGAGGAAGCGCTGATGCGAGATATGTATCGGCAGATGATAATACGCATCCTTGAGATCCACAACCGCCATGTAGCATCTGGGAAATAAAATTTTTATGGCTGATCGTATAGATTCCATTTTGAAGGTTCGAGCCCTCAAAAAGGTATTCAGCTTTTTTAGATTAACTATAGTTCTAAATGAGCCATATGGCTTGGATACCAGAAATAATGGGCATTAGACCTACTGGTAATTCGATTTCCAGGAGTCCATCCTAACAGCACTATGGAAGACGTCCTCCTCCTCTTTGCAGGGACAGGAAAAAGCACACGAGAGGTTAAAAGGTCCCACTCCACCCCCTTTACCTCAATGATTTGACAAGTACCACACCATGGATGAATGCAAGTAATAACTTTTTTATTTACTAAACATATTACATCATATGAAATAGCATACATAAGGGGGGGAACTAACCGTGCTGTCAGGATGGACTCCTGGAAACCGAATTACCAGTAGGTCTAATACCCATTTTCCTGGACGTCCCCCTGACAGCACTATGACTATGGAGAGTACCAAAGAAACCTCCTTAGGGTGGGACTACGGCCTGTAACACTTTACTTCCCTAAGCCGTTTGCTGTCCTGATAGCACATCTAATTTGTAGTGTTTGCAAAAGGTGTTTACACTCGCCCATGAAGCGGCCTTAAGGGTATGCCACACTAAGCGAGATCGCAAACGAGATTGCAATTGCGTCACCATTTATGACGCAGTAGCGATCTCGTTAGCGACTTAGCTGCTAGATTCCAAACACAACTCATCAGCGATCTGTGATTCCAAACACATCTCATCAGCGATCTGTATAACGACCTCTGCGGTCGTTGGGAAAACCTAGTCCCACCTGCGACGCTGGTGAAGTCGTTCATAAAGGGTGTCACACTCAGCGATTCAGGCTCACCAGCGGGACACCAACTACCAAAAAACGGCTCAGAACGTTTATAAGCGATCAGCGACATCTCAGCAGGGGCCACATCGTTGCTACATGTCACACACAGTTAAGTCGCTAACGAGATCGCTACTGCGTCATAAATGATGACGCAGTAGTGATCTCATTAGCGATCTCGTTTGCGATCTCGCTTAATGTACTGCCACACTTAGCGATCCCGTTAGCGATCACGATAACGACGCAATCGTTGGTGTGATCTCTTTTAGGTCGCTAGTAGCTGCCAAACAGGAGATCTCATAAACGACACATCAGCGGTCAGCGATCTCTTTAACGACTTTGGCGGTCGTTAGGATGTCATTAGCATGTACTGAGCGCTTCTGATTCATAGGAATTTCCAGCATCGCTCCTGCTCTCTGCGTCCTGCTAGCCTGCTTTGCAACTTCTGCGATCCTCTCTGTGACGCAAAAGAGAACTTACAGCGATCCACTCCGTGACGCAAAAGTCGTATGCGTCACAAACGAGGTCGCTCGTCGTTCGCAAAAGGTGCCAAACACAGCGATTCAGGCTCATCAGTGGGACGCCAACGATCAAAAAACGGTCCAGAACTCTAGTGAACGATCAGCGACATCACAGCAGGGGCAACATCGTTGCTACATGCCACACACAACGAGGTCGCTAACGAGATCGCAAAATAGTGACGTTTTAGTGATCTCGTTTGCGATCTCGTTTAGTGTGGCATACCCTTTAGTGTGGCATACCCTTTACAAATCTGTTCTAAAGGTGCTCCTGCTCGCTCAGCCCATGATGCTGACAGTGCTCTAGTAGAATGGGCTTTTACCCTTATATAGGACAATCTACACCTACAGATGTATAAGTTTTTGTAATTATATTGGTAATCCACCTTGCAATGAATGTTTTGGAAGCTTTCTTGCCCGTTTTTTCCCCCAAATAAGATAAACAGGTTAGGGTCCTTTCTCCAGCCCCGAGTGGCTTATAAGTAATCAATCACTGCCTGTCTAACATCCAGGGAGTGTAGGGACTGTTCTTTTATGTTTACCGGGTTCTCGCAAAAGGATGGGAGCACGATTTCCTGATTGCGATTCTGAACCGAAGCCACTTTGTGCATAAAAGCTGGATCCAGTTTTAGCACTATGTGATCCTCTCTAATCTGCAGATATGGGTCTCTAATGGACAAAGCTTAAATCTCCCCTATCCACTTGGCTGTGGTAATGGCTACCAAAAAAGCTGTTTTCATAGTTAGGATTGAAATAGGCATATCCCTCTCTGGTGTATAAGGACTTTTACAAAGGGCCGAAAGTACTAGATTTAAGTCCCAGGGAGGAGATAGTTGTCTTATGGTGGGGCGTAACCTTTGGACCGCTCTGACAAATCTAACCACCCAAGGATGAGAAGCTAGAGAATAGTCCGTATATGTGCTTAATGCCGAGATCTGCACCTTAAGGGTGCTAGGTCTGAGACCCATATTAAAGCCTGCCTGCAGGAAATCCAGAACTCGAGGGACATTCGGGACTCCGGCTACGACATCGGACCTGCCACCCTCCAGACAGAACCTTTTCCAGATTATGTAATATATCGCTGATGTTACAGGTTTCCTGCTAGTCTGGATTGTTGTTATAACTTGATCCGACAGACCCAGAGCTTTCAGAATGTCCCGTTCAGGATCCAAGCTGACAGATGTAATCTTTCTGGATCTTGATGTAGGACTGGACCCTGGTGAACAATGTCCTTCCATCTGGGAAGCTCGATCGGATTTTCTCTGGTCATAGATCCTAGGCGCGGGAACCAGCTCCTCCTTGGCCAGAAAGGAACGATTAGCAGAACTCTCACTCAGTCTTCTCGAATCTTCCTCAGTACTGCTGGGATCAGAGCTAATGGTGGAAATGCGTAACTCAGGGATACGTGCCTTCTTTGACTCAAGGTGTCGACCGCTTCTGGTCTGTCTGCTGGATTCAGTGAATAAAATCTGGGCAACTTCGAGTTCTTTCTTGTGGCGAACAAATCTATTTGAGGAGTCCCCCAGCGACGGCATAGTAACTGGAAAACTTCCTGGTTTAGCTCCCACTCGGTCGGGTGGATCTTCTGCATGCTCAGGTAGTCCGCTACTGAATTCTGCGATCCCTCCCGCGGTTATCGAAAGGACAGTCTGTTCTGCCAAAAAAAATATTTTTGTTGCCAGATCCTGCAGCACTCTGTGTCGAGAGCCTCCCTGATGTCTCAGAAATGCTACTGCTGTCATGTTGTCTGACAGAACTCTGACGTGCCGATTTTTCAAACGCTCTTAGTTTCTTCTTAGCGATTCCCAAACCGCGTACAGCTCCCGGTAATTTGATGACTTCTGTCTGATGTTTTCGGGCCACCTGCCAAGCAGAATTCTTCCTTCTAAGTGGGCTCCCCATTACTATGCGCTGGCGTCCGTGGTTATTACTACGTATGGAGATGGTATCCAGAGAACTCCTGTTCTTAAGTTCTTGTGTTGAATCCACCATTTTAACAATCTTCTCACCCCTACTGAGAATTGGAACTTTTTGTCTTGGGACGATTGTTGACAATCCCATACTGCCAGGACTTCTTTTTGTAATGGTCTTGAATGGGCCTGTGCCCACCTGACGCATGGTATACATGACGTCATCACTCCTAGGACTTGCATGGCTGCTCTTATGGTAATTCGACCTTTCAACAGCCCCACGATCTTTCTTCTTAACGACTCTTGCTTGTCTTCTGGCAAGAAGGCTGTTCTGCGTCTGGAATCTAGGAGTACTCCTAGTACTCTTCGCGATCTGGGTGTTAGATGTGATTTTTGTCCGATTCACCACCCATCCGAGAAATTCCAGTACCGCCACGGTCCGCTCTGTGTGAAGAGTTAAAACCTCTGCTGTCCGAGCCACTAAAAGAAAGTCGTCCAAGTAGGGCACCACTGTAATTCCTTGGCTTCTTAGATAGGCTACGATTTCTGATATTAGTTTCGTAAAAACTCTGGGAGCAGAGGCTAGACCGAAAGGAAGGCCCTGAAACTGGAAGTGGCAGGTACAGTGTGGTAGACTTACGGCGAATCTTAGGAGTTCCTGGGAGGCCGGATGAACCGGGACCTGATAGTACGCGCTTTTCAAGTCGAGGGTACACATTACTGAATCCTTGTCTATTAGGGGAATTGCTGATCTTATTGATTCCATTCTGAACCTCTTGTACTGAACATACCCGTTCAATGGTTTGAGGTTCAGAATTGTACGAGATTCGCCTGATGGTTTCATTATTGGAAACTGAGAGGAATAGTGGCCTGTTTTTTCCTCTGACCTGGGAACTGGCACTATGACCTCTGATCTGATTAATTCTTGAAGATCCTGAAACATTCCAGAGTTTACTGGAATAGAGGTGGGAGAGATGTACCTCTGGGGCGGGGTAGACACCAACTCTATCCTGTAGCCCTCTTTTATTGTCTGTAAGATCCACTCGCTTTTGGTGACCTGCTTCTAATTCTCTGCCGAGAGAAGAAGTCTGCCCCCAATGCGACTGGCGTCATTGCCCTCTTTCTGCTCTGAGTATTGCATATCTGAATTTTCTTCTGAACCCGGCTCAAGTTCATCCTGCTCAAAATCCCACCTAGGTCTCTTACGGCTTGGACCTTGACTAGTGGGCTGCTGTGATATAGTAGACAAAGATGCCTGCACTTCTTCACGAATCAGGGTCTTCATGTCAGATAGTAGTGAAGACTTCTCCTGTTTTAGAACTGCTGCTGTGCAAGAGTGACAGATTTTTTTTTTTTTATAAGTGTCAGGAAGCTTTGTGTGACATGTGGGACAGCGATTAGATTTCGCCAAGGTTTTGCCCGACTTCTTTGCTGTCTGTTTAGATGTTAGTGAGGTATCTTTGTCCTAGGTGGTACAAGAACAAGCATACTAAGGATTGAGTCTGGATGTTGGTGCTAAAACGTGTGAGGGTGCAGTTTTTTGCGCTATGCGCACTTACCCCTGCATCCTCCGGTCTTTCCTCCATCCTGGATTTTTCTGACTCCATGTCCTCCAGCAGTGATTGCTCCAGCACCACTGCCCGCACACTGCTCTTATGCCTCAGAACGGCGATGGTGGCTATGGCGCCTCCTCTGTGACAATATCTACAGAGTGGCGCTCTGACCAGCTTATATGGGCCACCGTAACACGTGCTGGCACCCTGATAGACGTTATAAATTGATGCCAGGTGCCTCAGCGTTCCACCTTGTGCCGTCTTGAATGCAACGTCTATACCGCCGCTACTTCCGCGTTCCACGCTGGAACGCACCAAGATTGCCGGCGCCCACGTACCCTGAAGTGACGTCAGTCTTCAGCGCTCCTTCGCGTTCCACTCTGGAACGCACGCTGAGTCTCAGCGTTCTCGTCACCGGAAGTGACGTTCAGCTCCCTGTTCTAAGGCCTAATCCTTTCTAGGCGTCACCCCTGGACCGGGGAGATGGCGCCTGAGCCGAGAGCCCCCCACCGGGAGGAGCGGCTCTACCTAGGAGCTCGTCCGCTCCTGGTCTCTGGGGCAGAGGGACTCCCAAGGAGGGTGTTTTGGCCCTGGGCTTCTTGACAGGGGGAGAAAAATGCACTGCAAACACTCAAAGGAAAATTACTGATCATGTGCACAGCACTTCAGGATTCTCATTGAATTAGCTGGCATAAGGATTCCATAGCGTTTTTGGCCCAGTTCTGCTCCGAAAAACTGCTGTGAAAACGCACCAATAACTTATCGTGTGCACACAGCCTTAAAGTGATATTAGTCAGCGTTGTAAAATTAGGGCTGGGGAGCGAAGGGGTTAATCACTTTATAGTTTCCAAGCCCTGAAATTGTTAAATGAAGTAACATAAGATGGAACATGTGTACAGCAATGTCATTTTCAAATTGCTGTTCGTGATGTCCATTTTCTCTTTGCCACGAAAGCACCCACTGAGAGAGGGGATCCGCCCCTAGGAACAGGAAACCTACAAAGAGATAAAAGGGGCGGCCCCCCTCGCTCCTCAGTTGGTTTTCTGTTCCTAGAAGAGGAACCTATTGAGAGAAAAGGATGCCTGGGCTGGATTGCCGCCTGCGCAGTTTCTATAAGAGCGGCCGGGGCTCCAGCACCAGACGCAGCATCGGGGGAGTTTGGGTTCAGATCCCCCCTCGGCTGAAAGCACCTGGGATGCCCTGGCTTATGGAGGTGGCATGAAGAGGAGGCGCAGAACTCATGTGGGGTGCGAGGCCAGGAGCGATGCTGCTCTGGCTCGCATAACAGAGTGCGGTGCAGCAGCTTGAGTCGCCTACCCTTGTCACAATTGCACTGTGGGCTGGAGAATTAGTTCAGCACGGTGGCTGCCCTACCTGGACGAGACCTGGGAGACACGGCGTGTTCCGAACCTGGCGTGGAGGGGCAAGCCGCCAACCCCCTCTTCTCAGCGGTGTAGGGGCGGGACCAGAGATTCCCCAGGCATGGAAGGCGCGCGGCCGGGAGCGCAGTACCGGTGTGCGCGTGCAGTGGTCCCCGGAAGTAGTAGTTAGACTTCCGGGGATACCATAGAGATGTGCGGAGGTACAGAGCGGCTTCGCAGGGAGGAATGGAACCCGGAAGTGAAAACGGCACTTCCAGGTCAGCGCTGAGAAAGAAGAAAATGCGCAGCAATGTCATCCCCAAGTGACCCTGTTTTGCGTCCACCTGAGGAGCTGGTGGTGCCACGTCGCAGCAGCAGGAAAAGTGATGGTGGACACTCTTAGCAGAGTGGTTCCACGAACAGGACTGGAGGAAAATCAACTCGCTCCACGCTGCAGCCGGACCCTTCGTCTCCGAAGCCGGTACCACGCTGACAAAGCTTCACTGGGTGAGTGTTATTGATCACACCGGTCAAGCTGATGGTCCCCTCCCCCTCTTTTTCTGTGTGTCCTTAGGCCAAAAAAGCGGACAAATCCAAACACAAGGAATGTGCCCTATGCTCCCAGCCCCTTCCGGACACTTAACCTAAAAGATTGTGTCAGACTTGTATTGGCCATACACTTCAGGAAGAGAGTTCAGTAAGAACTGAGGACATCCGCCTAATGATTAGGGAAGAACTACAGGCCCTAGGGGGTGCTAGTAGTATCACCGGAAGAAAGCCCTTTAGAGAGGTCATCCCACCCAGGTCCGAATCCTTTTCGGACAGCAGAGAAGTTAATTCAGAGGCGTCACATGAATAAGTGCATTTTTCTCCAGCATGTCAATTCTTGGTGCGGATTTTTGGTGTTTTTCACTCATTGACTTCAATTGAGTCAGTCAAATCCGCAGGTATAAAAATGTTTGCGGATTTGCTGCTTTTTAACGGACTTCCTATGGTGTTTCCCATGCTGTTATCTGTGTGACAGTGTGGGAAACAGGCGAGGCGGCTCTGATTGGTGGGAACGTTACAGTCGGTCAGAGCGCTGCCCCCAGCGCTGTGACTCGCGGTAAAAAGCTTACCGCAGGTCACCGGTGTCAGCTGATGAGAGACTACGGCTCCCATCAGGCTACATCTGCTATCCCTGATAACAGTGATAGCAGGTGCCGCCGATAGTAGAAGTATTGTCTCGTTAGCCGCCGCCTATGCTCAAACTTAAAAAAAAAAAAGTAGATAAATCAAACATTGTGGTGTTGTAAGCGAGATCACCATGGCTCACCAGCTGATGAACTCCAGTGAACTTTATCACCGCAGCTCAGAGCTACACACTGGGGGAGCGATTACCTCCTGTGTCAGTGTATAGCCTGCTGTCTTTGAGATCAGTGACTGCTCTCAAAGTCATTAGGATCGTCATGAGACATTATGCATCATTATATTCTCTGCGCTGTTTTTCTCCTGAAGCGGCTTCACCTAGAAAAACTCAGCAAGACGACACTGTGTATACATCCCCTAAAACAGAAAAGACTATATAAGTGCTGTAAGTACAGCAATTTTTTTTTATTTTTATGTTTTTTCGGACCATGAGTCACGCACATATGAACGAAGTCTTATAATAAGGCAAGAACTTATGTGCCAATAACATGACACAGGCAGAATTTCATCTCCTTCAAGTAAATAAAAAAAGTTTTTGTAGATATTATTAAAACTGGAATTCCCATAAAATGCAAGTTGATAAATTGTTAAAATTTCTGAAACACTTTAAAAGTCCATCTAACATTAGTTTGGTTCTCAATCTAATGGTACAAGTATGTACAAGTAGGATAGGACATGTCACTGACATATCAAAAACTAGTCATTGGGAGGTTGCATGTTGGTCAGGGAGAACTTTCTGTACTTAGCAATCTGCTTTGCTCTTGAAGTAGGAGGCATCAGTAACAAGATGGGACCTTTTTGCCAGACTTACAAGTGCTTCTCACTAAATTAGAATATCATCAAAAAGTTAATTTCAGTTCAATACAAAAAGTGAAACTCATTACAAACAGAGTGATCTATTTCAAGTGTTTATTTCTGTTAATGTTGATTATGGCTTATAGCCAATGAAAATCCAAAACTCACTATCTCAGTAAATTAGAATACTTTATAACACAAGCTTGAAAAATAGAAATTAGACCTACTGGTAATTGTATTTCCAGGAGTCCATCATGACAGCACGACAGGAGGTAGTCCTATTTATCCTCTAGGGACATGAGACACACAAGAAGTTAAAAGCCCCCCTTCCACCTAACCCCCATTGTCTTTTACCAATCACTACACCAGGATGGATGCAACTCTATTTTATTGAATTCTTACAAATGTTAATGTCACATCAGTTTTAGAATTCAGGGGAGTTCCATGGTGCTGTCATGATGGACTCCAGGAAATACAATTACTGATAGGTTTTCTATTTTCCCCAGGACATCACTCATGACAGCACAACATTAGAATTATCAAATAAATAGCATTCTAGGGTGGGACCACTGCCTGTAGGACCTTTCGTCCTTAAGCCAATTGGTGACCTGACATCACATCTAAGACTAAGCTCACATTTGCGTATATGTCCGCAGTGTATCATCTGCATACGCAAATGCATGCAAACGCATGTTTACGCAGCATTTATCCGCATCATCTTACACATGACGCAAAAAAAAACACGCTGCATGTGTATGCGTTTGCATGCGTTTGTGTTTATGCGCAGGCGTTTGATATTTCCAGGTACTGTAATCAGTTCCTGGACATGCGCAGTTTGAAGTCCGCCTGCGCATCGAACGCATTCATGCGCATGTCCCTGCGTACCAATGCGTTCCCATAGACAGTAATGCATTGCTTTGACGCACTCATCTTGAAGCTCATCAAGAGAATGCCAAGAGTGTGCAAAGCAGTCATCAAAGCAAAAGGTGGCTACTTTGAACCTAGAATATAAGACATAATTTCAGTTGTTACGCACTTTTTTGTTAAGTATATAATTCCACATGTGTTAATTTATAGTTTTGATGCCTTCAGTGTGAATTTACAATTTTCATAGTCATGAAAATACAGAAAAATCTTTAACCCCTTAATCCCATTGGACGTACTATTCCGTCCATGTGACCTGGTACTTAATTCCCAGGGACGGAATAGTACGTCCAAGGCGATCAGCCGCCGGGTGTCAGCTGATTATCACAGCTGACACCCGACCCTATGTGCCAGGAGCGGTCACGGACCGCTCCCGGCACATTAACCCCTGGCACACCGCGATCAAACAGACAGAACAGCGCAATGTGTCGCGCTGTTCCGAGGGACTCTCCTCACTGCAGGACCCCGGATCCAAGATGGCCGCCGGGTCCTGCAGGGAGGCGGCTTCCTCAGTGCCTGCTTAGAGCAGGCACTGAGAAGCCTGCAGCAGTGCCTGCTCTAAGCATCTAAATGATTCACTATAAGACATTTTAATGTGCAGAGACGTACATCTAACAAATGTGAAAACGGAGTATATACATCCTCAATCATAGACCTTCATAGTATGCTAACACTAGCAAAAATGCTGTCTAATTAGCAGTGAAAATGATAGGTGCATGTATATACAATGAAAGGTAAATGTGGTGATAATTACCGGTAACAAAAGAGTGGCTCGGCGTCCCCTCACCCCGACGTACGTTTCGCCTCCTGCTTGTTAGATGTACGTCTCTGCACATTAAAA
>JARQOD010000003.1:180556396-180620873 GCA_033576555.1 Oophaga sylvatica | reverse complement strand
GAGTTCACTCAGCACCTCTCAGGTCTTCTGTTGAAGTCTGCCAAATGAGGGACCAATTTGCGGCCTACTTCATGTCAGATGTAGGACAGGTGGAATGGCAAAATCAAATGGTGTAAAAAAGTGTTCTTGTCTGTATGTTAATAAAATACCTGTTTTTATACCTGTATGTACCGAGTGCAGTCTGTGTTTTTACACTCAAATACAATAATCAACTGTCCAGGTTTACCAGTGAATTCATGATGCGGTGTTTTTTGTGCATCATGCCTTTACTAGTAATCCTGACAAGGTGACTATACATACACACACACAAGTTGTATGACCTTTATCATCTCTCCAGTTTGGGTTCAATTTGCAGTGACGGTGGAGATAAAACAACTAATATTTGTGTCACCTGGCCTGATGTTACAAATACTGATTTGTGGATGCACTAGCATCCGTCACTCTTTATTATACCTGATATACCTGACCATGTGACTATAAATATTATTTGTAGTATCATCACTGTGACTTGATTTTGAATGCAGACTGGAGAGATAATAAAGTTTATACATCTTCTACAATTTCCAGGCCTGGTGTCATGCTGAAGTGAAGACGCCCCAAATAACGCATCCTCACTTCTGAATGTATCACACCTGGGCAGGTGAATACACATATGAGTTATAAACAGCAGCATTGCTACAGTATGCTTGAAATATATGCAGACTGAAGCGACGCTGCAGGTTAAAACTCATGCGTATTCACCTGCCCAGCTGTGATAGTAATGATACAAGGCTGGGCAGGTGAATACAGATATGGGTTATAAACTGCAGCATTGCTACAGTATGCTTGCAATATATGCAGACTGAAGCGATGCTGCAGGTTAAAACTCATGTGTATTCATCTGCCCAGCTGTGATAGTAATGATACAAGGCTGGGCAGGGGAATACACATATGAGTTATAAACAGCAGCATTGCTACAGTGTGCTTGAAATATATGCAGACTGAAGCGATGCTGCAGGTTAAAACTCATGTGTATTCACCTGCCCAGCTGTGATAGTAATGATACAAGGCCAGGGGATTGTAGATATGGCTGTATTTTCACCATCATCTCCTCGGTTTATTCAACACACACTGAATAGAGGATGTGGTTAATTACAATGTATATCTAGAATCCCTGGCCTTGTATCACAAAGTGAAATGATGGTAAAAACACACCATACTCATTTAACTTTTTATGATACCTGGCAAGGTAAAATAGATATGCCTTGCACTCAACACCATCCTCTATTCAGTCTGTGCAATATTAGCAGACAGAAGAGACTGGTGGCGAAAATACAAGTCATATATTTGTGTTTTGGACTACACATATCTCCAGGAAAGACACAAGAAACATGTGTCATTTCTGGAGTTATGTGTAGTCAAAAACGCAAATTGTACAGTGCAGTGTGTGTACGGCGCAGTGTGTGTAGGCGGCGAAAGACACATTAATCAAACAGTATTTACTAAAAGCAGAATTGCACATTTATTTTGTACAAAAAAAACCAAAACATTTTTATTGAGAACGTTTTGGGGGAGATTGGGATACTCTGGGGGTGTGGAGAGATGAGGCACGGCTGGAAAGCGAGGAAGGCGTTCGAGGGGAAGGGGCTACGAAAGTAGTGGGGGAAGGAAGATCAGGGATGGAAGTAGAGGCAGGTTGAGACACATTTGGAGGAGAGGGAGGATGGACAAACAAAGTCTTTGTTTTTCTCTTCTTGGGGGCAGGAGTCCCCTGTATGGACCGACTTCCATGTGACCGCCTTGAGCTGGTGGACCGTGGCCTTGAAACATAAAACACGGAATGTCGGTCACCCGTCTCATGCTCTGTGGTGGTGGTGCTCGGAGGAGAAGAAGTGGTGGCGGTGCTCTGAGGAGGACAAGTGGTGGCGGTGGTCCAAGGAGGAGAAGTGGTGTCTGTGCTCCTAAACTGGTGCAGAGTGGTGGCGGTACTCCTGGACGGAGAAGTGGTGTCTGTGCTCCTAAAATGGTAGATAGTGGTGGCGGTACTCTTAGAAGGAGAAGTGGCTGTGCTCCAAAAATGGTGCGGAGTGGTGGCAGTGCTCCTAGAAGGAGAAGAGGTGGCTGTGCTCCGAAAATGGTGCGGAGTGGTGGCAGTGCTCCTAGAAGGAGAAGTGGTGGCTGTGCTTCGAAAATGGTGAGGAGTGGTGGCAGTGCTCCTAGAAGAAGAAGTTGTGTCTGTGCTCCTAAAATGGTGGATAGTGGTGGCGGTACTCCTAGAAGGAGACGTGGTGGCTGTGCTACGAAAATGGTGCGTAGTGGTGGCGGTACTCCTAGACGGAGATGTGGCTGTGATTCTAAGAGGAGAATAGGTGGTGGTGGCCCAAGCAGATACTGCGGTGGCTGTAGTCCAAGAGCGTGGACCAGTGTCTGTGGTGGTGGTGCTCCAGACAGGAGCAGCGCTTGCCATGGTGGTGGCGACGGTGGAGTTCCAGCAGTACTTGGACTTGTGGTGGTGTAGTGGTGACTCGGAATGCTGGTGGTCGTGCAGTGGTATGCAGCAGAAGTCGGTAGTGATGTGTGGCGAGTCAGTGGTGGCACAGTTGGATATGCAACCACTGACTGCTGCACGTACCGATTCTGCTGCATAGCCTGCAAGTAAGCAGTGTTGCAGGCCTGCAACACACTCAGCTGTTGCTCAGGACTAAGGTGTTCCGCCATGCCCTGTTCAATTTTACTGAAAAAATGGTGCGCTGGTCTGTTGAGGTCGGCCTCCAGCCGATCAAGGCGCTGGTCGACAGAGTGGAAGCGGTGTTCCGTGTGTTGTCATATGCAACAGATTAGGACTTCTAATATTATAAGTAAAAGGAGGACTTTATGCTGACCTGACAGTAGATGGCGATGTTGTGTAATGTTTCCTTCTGTTTAATGTATAGTATAAGAATTAGTCTCTCTTCTTTTTTTAGTTTCACTTTTGTTTTGTTCCTGCTTGCTGATGCAATGCTGTAATGACTGTGCATTATTCCTTTACTCATGTTCAGAGAAGTAAACGCTTGTTATCCCATGCAACTTGCTCTGTGAAGTTTCCTCTGCAAAGGTGTGGATTCAGAAGCTGTGCAACAGGTTATGGGCCCAGGACACCCAGACACCCAGACCCAGGCACCCAGATACAGCGTACCCAGATACAGAGAATCCAGACACCACAGATCCCAGGACACCAAAGAATACCAGATACCCAGGACACTGGAATTCTCAGCAAGACTCTGGTGAATGCAGAAGAATTCTTCAGTGCAAGTCTCTCCAAACAAGTAAGATAAGTTAAAAATGATAAATAGCACAGAGCTAAAACTCACAGTAGCTAAACTGAATGATGAGAACTATCAGCTATGGAAGTTCAAAGTAGAGATGCTATTGTCTAAAGATGATTTATGGGAAGTAATCACTACAGATAGACCTGATGAAGATAATCAGACATGGAATAAGAAAAATAGACAAGCGAGAGCTAACATCAGCTTATTAGTGACTGATGCTCAATTAATACATATAAGAAATGAAGAAACAGCGAAAGGAATGTGGGAAGAATTAAGAAAGCTATATGAGAGACCTAGCTTAAATCACAAGTTATTTCTACTAAGAAAGCTTTACAATATGAGACTAAATGCAGACAGTGACATGCAGAAGCATATACCTGTATTCTCTATTATGGAAGTGATATTACAGCTAAGATCTATTGGTGAAGATATTAAAGAAAGCCATATAGCAGCAATTTTATTGTGCAGTTTACCAGATTCATATACAGCTTTAATAAATGCACTAGAGACAAGACCAGAAACTGACATTACATTAGAGTTTGTGAAGACCAGACTCATAGATGAATATCAGAGAAGGAAAGAGCAAACAAATGATTCTTCTACTGAAAAAGATAATGGAAATGCTCTTAAAGCTACAGAACTTAAAAAACCCTATAATAAAGAGACAAGAGAATGCTTCAGATGTAAGAAAAAAGGTCATTTAAAGAAAGACTGTACCATATGGAAAGCAGAACAGAAATTACACTATTAAGATAATATACAGAAGGTGAAAAACACAATTTCTGATTCATGTGAAAATAATTGGAATGGCACATTTAAAGTAACTGATAAGAAATCATCACTTGGTTGGTTTATTGATTCAGGAGCAACGACTCATATGACAAGTCACAAGAATTTATTTACTGATCTTGATTTAAATAAGAAAGTAGCCATTTATCTTGCAGATGGAAGTAAAATAACCGCAGAAGGTATCGGACAAGGTATGCTAAATTGTTCAAAGAAGTTTGGACAAGATTCAAAGATACTTGTAGAGGATGTGTTGTATGTTCCAAAATTGGAAGGCGGATTATTATCTGTGAAAAAGGACTTACAGTAAAATTCAAAGATAGTGAGTGTGCAATTATTGCAGGAAACAAGTTGATAACCAAAGTCAAGGCAGATGAACAATTATATAATTTTGACAAACCAAAGGAACAGATGAAGGTATGTACACATGATCACAAAAACTGTATTCACATGTGGCATAGACGTCTAGGACATAGACACCCGGACAGTATAAGGGAACTACAGAGAAAAAAATTGACAAAAGATTTAAAGATATCAGATTGCTCAATTACCGTAAGATGTGAATGTTGTATAAAATCCAAAGCCACAAGGATATCTATTCCAAAAGAAAGTGAGATGAAAAGTGAAAGACCACTTGATTTGGTGCATACTGACGTATGTGGACCCATGAAAGTGACTACATCAGGAGGCAATAGATACATGTTGACTTTTATAGATGACTACTCAAGATACACAGTCACATACTTAATTAAGAACAAAAGTGAAGTTTTTGATAAACTTGTAGACCATGTAACAAGATCAAGTAACAAATTTCAAAGGAAGCGAATTGTCATCAGAAGTGATAATTGAAGTGAATTTACAGGTCACAGAATAGAAGACTACTTAAGACAAAATGGAATAGAACATCAGAAAACTGTTCCATACACACCTGAACAAAATGGAGTAGCAGAAAGGAAAAACAGAACTCTAACAGAAATGATGAGATGTATGCTGACAGATTCTAAACTACCAGAGAAATATTGGGGTGAGGCAGCAATGACAGCTACATATCTACAGAACCGACTTTTTTCCAGAAAACTGAAGAAAACTCCATATGAACTGTGGCAAGGTATGAAACCAAGTGTCAATCATTTAAAAGTTTTTGGATGTAAAGTTTTTATATTCATTCCAACAGAAAAACATTCCAAACTTCAAAACAGATCCATGGAAGGAATATTCGTTGGATATAGTGAAAACTGCAAAGGATATAGAATCCTAGATCCCAAAAAAGACAGAGTTACGGTGAGTAACAGTGTGACATTCATTGAAGATTTAAATGAAGACATTATGATTTCAGTTGAAACAAAAAATGAGAAAAACAATAGTGACATAACTGAAGAAATATCTGATGAGAAAGAAGTAGAAATGAATGAAGAACAAAATACTGAAAGTGAAGAATCACCACTACAAACAGACACAGAACCAAGACGTTCAATAAGAGAGAACAAAGGAAAACCACCAAAACGTCTCTCATACAAGACAAGTATAAGAAAAATCATGAACCTACCTCTTGGAAAGACATATCTAAACTTCCTGAAGAAGAAGCTAATAATTGGTTAGAAGCAACAGAAACAGAAATTAAATCCATGCATGATTCAAATACATGGACACTAACAGATTTGCCAGAAGGAAGAAAAGCCATAGGATGTAAATGGATTTTTAAAGTGAAATACCAAACAGATGGCACACCTGAAAGATATCGAGCAAGACTCGTAGCTAAAGGGTATTCTCAAAAATATGGAGAAGACTATGATGAAACATTTGCTCCAGTTGTCAACACACTACAATAAGAACTTTACTTACAGTTGCAGCAATGGAACAGATGGAACTAAGACATCTGGATGTAAAGACAGCTTTTTTGAATGGAGATTTAACAGAAGACATTTACATGGAACAACCTCCAGGATTCAAAGATGAAAGAAATCCAAACAAAGTTTGCAAACTACAGAAAAGCATATATGGTTTAAAACAAGCAGCTAAAGCATGGAATGACAAAATCACGGAAGTACTAACAAATAAAAAATTTCAAAGAAGCAAAGCTGATCCATGCTTGTACACAAAAAGGCTGAGTAATAGATGGATTTATGTACTCATATATGTAGACACATTTTGATTTGTTTTAAACAAGAAAGGGATAAAGAAAACATTCTAAAAATCCTGAAACAAAATTTTGAAATCAAAGACTTGGGAAATGTAAAACAGTACCTAGGAATACAGATAGAAAGACAAGAAGTACTGTGGTTAAGACAATTGTTGACAGAATTAGGACAATCACACTTGGAACCAACAAAACTCAAAGAGGACCAAGGAGTCTTGAAGTTGGAGTATTGCCCTACTGAAGAAATGACAGCGGACATTTTCACGAAGGCATTGAATGCTGATAAACATCAGAGACTAATAAAAAAGTTGGGTTTGATTGAATAAGTCCTTACTGTTGAGAAAGGGTGTTGTCATATGCAACAGATTAGGGCTTCTATATTATAAGTAAAAGGAGGACTTTATGCTGACCTGACAGTAGATGGCGATGTTGTGTAATGTTTCCTTCTGTTTAATGTATAGTATAATAATTAGTCTCTCTTCTCTTTTTAGTTTCACTTTCGTTTTGTTCCTGCTTGCTGATGCAATGCTGTAGTGACTGTGCATTATTCCTTTACTCATGTTCAGAGAAGTAAAAGCTTGTTATCCCATGCAACTTGCTCTGCGAAGTTTCCTCTGCAAAGGTGTGGATTCAGAAGCTGTGCAACACCATGTGGGTAAAACCGCGTTCCATGAGTGAAAAACCGCTTTCCACTGTGTCGGACATTGACTTCATACTGGCATGAAAGGCCTCACTCAAGTGCATGAACTCGGGCAAGACATTCCTGTCCAAGGCCCTCTGCCGCTGGTGGGAAGTGCCCGCATAACCAGTGGCAGAGACCTGGGACAGGGGAACACCTGATTGACCAGCTTCCTGGTCACCAGCTGTCTGTGTTGCTGACCTGCAAGTTGCTTCCAGGCTGTAGGATTTCTGGGAGGGGTCCGAGGTTGTCCGATGAAGGACCGCTTCAGGGACAGGTTGCATGGTGCTGCTTCAGGTGCTGTGGAAAGAAAAGAAAAACATTACTATAATGAATGTACAAGAAGCATCAGCTGTGGAATAGAAAAGCAGTGGTTAAAAAAAAAAATTAAAAAACTTACGCTCTGCTGGCAAGGACCGGACTCAGGAACGCCAACTCGCGATAGTAGCGATATTTTCTTCTGGTCCTTGCTGCTGAACCACTGCGAACCTGTCCCTCTGCATGAACATCAGTGTTGAAGCGGTCCTTCATTGAGCGCCATCATGTGCGGACTTTGTTCACTGTTGGAAAAAAAATAAAAATATTATACAATGCACTCAGGGCAAAATCTGTCTCATCATATACACATGAGTGAAAATGGCAAACAATCAATGCAGCATCAAAAAGCTATACAATGCACAGTGCAGTCACTGTTGAACCAGATGACACTGTTGGGTTTGCAGGTAGAATATATCTACCAGTAAACCCATCAGTGCCATCTGGAACAAGAGTGAATGCAGCATAAAAAAGCAATACAATACACAAAATAGCAATACCATACACAGGGCAGTCACTGTTGAACCAGATGACACTGTTGGGTTTGCCAGTAGAATATATCTACCAGTAAACCAATCAGTGCCATCTGGAACAAGAGTCACGGCAGCATTACAGAGCATGGAAGTACTTACTAAACGCCTTTTGGTGTTTGGAGAGGCGCTGTCCCAGCCATCCATCAACACTGCGGCCACCTCGTTCCATAGCCACCGGCTCACCACATTGTCCTTGTACTGCGGATCACGGCTGTCCCACAATGGGACACCTCATGGACTTGGCAGATGAGGGCCTCATTGTCCACATAGAGGTCCTCGTCCCGTTGTGGAACCTAGAAAAAACAAAAAAAAATTACAATCTTGGATAATTTCAGAAATAAAAAGAGACCAAAAAAAAAAAAAAAGAGACATTCAAAGACTATATATTTACTTGTTTGGCTGTGACTGCTCCCGCTGTTCGGACTCCTCAATTGCCGTGTCCGACGCTGATGTCTGAAAAAGGAAAAAATTTTTTAGACCTTTGTAGATTCAGCAGCTATACTTACCCAAAGGCAGGAAGATACTCACATTGTTATGGAAATTTAATTAGGATAAATTTATCCTGAAGTGTTTGCTGGTGCCGTTCCCAATTCTCTATTAAATGTCTTTTTGAGCGCTCAGAACGAAATGAGGACTGTCCACAACGGAAGTGTCAGTATAACAGTTCGTCAAGACCACTCATTTATTATTCATTCAAGGTTTTATTACGTTTACAAAAAGGGGCTGGTTAGTCAATTAACATACAATTAAAAGCTGCTAGATTATTGGCTGTTCTAGTGTAAGTATGATAATTATGATAATTATGATAAAAGGGCTGAAGTTGCAGATTTATTGTTTACTGCTCTTTGCCCCAGCATTCTTGCATGACTAGTAAAGTAAACAATAGATATCTACTAAGACTCTATGTACTTGTTCCTTATGAAGGCCAGGGTGGTCTTTAACGACTGATTATAGCTGGCATCAGCTTTTTGCATAGATATGTGTGGGCACAGGATTTTTAGCAAGTGAGATCTATCTAATTGTGAATGCATATATATGAATATACTTTGAATATATGGAATACATATATATTTCCATGACAGTCCCCCTTAGATACCACTTGCCCTAAAAACCTGCTCCTGTCCCAAAGCGCTGCAACTCTTTTGTGCTGCCGGCGGGTTGAGAATATGCCTAGCGCATGTCTCCCCACTGAATACAACTTTTCGCAAATGGGCGGTCAGGAGGACTGTCCCTGTCGGGGGTTTATGTGTTTGCAATCATAGTCTATTTAACTGCATGTTCAGAAAAAAACGTGTGTATTCTTCATCAGGTAGGTCATCTGTCTGGTCAGTCAGAGCATCCACGACATCTTCATGGCTTAGGTGTCTCTCCTGGTACGGGAGCTTCCTTGCAATGCGATACGTGGATCCAAGCAGGCTTTCCCTCTAGTTACACAGAGGTTGGTGTCATCTGGGGCTCTTGGACAGGACCATCAAATCTGGCAGTGAAGAGAAAAACTCGAGAATGGACATTAGTTTTTGACCAATTCAATTACATAAGCAAACAAGATATCATTTTGCATATTCTGCTGCTGAGGGAAGAATGCACCTAACTTGGGACTAGACCCAAACAAAATTTTGTATTGTGACAGCTTTTCTGGGTCTCTGGCAGTGTGCCTTACGCTAAACAGTGCAATTGGGGGTGTGTCTCATGCCATGGTTTGCGTGTCTCTTGGGCAATTTTCAGCATCCTATTCATAAGTGTTCCGTTCAGTCTTTCTACCTTCCTGCTGCTCTGGGGGTGGTAAGGAGTGTGTAGGCCTAAATCTGACCCTACTGCTAACCAGATCTCTTGTGTCAGATTTGCTGTGAATGCGGGTCCCTGATCACTCTCTATCACTTCTGGAACTATTTTCTGAAAGTAGCTTCTTTGCAGCAGTCTTTGCTGACTTGGAAGGCTTCTGTCCATCTTGAAAATACTTCTTTGACCACAATGGCGTATTTGAATCCTTCACTTGGCGATATCTGGATGTGGTCTATCTGGATCCTTTGAAGCTGGTAGAGTGGTCTTTCCAGATGAGGTGAGGGGACTTTCTTCCATACGTCCAGGCTTGCATTTGCCGCAGGTCAGACAGCTGCTGGTGAATTTGGCTGTTAGGGTGGAGATCCCTGAAGCGAACCAGTAAACACCAATCAGATCATTCATCTGTGTCTTTGATATGTGGGTGTGGGTCCATGTGCCCATTGGACCACCATAGGGTGCATACTTTGTGGTAGGCAGAGTTTGAAGTCCATTATTGATAGCCTTCCTTCTTCACGTGTTGCTTTTTTCGCATTCAGCTCTTCTTCTCCTTTTGGAGCTTGGTCTTGCAACTTCTTGAGCAGATCCCAGGACGTCTTTTAGTCAGGTTTCTTGTCTTCAGTCGTCAAGTAGTAGCCGTCCGGCTCTACGACCTCTCCCACTTCTCCATGTTGTCTTCCTTTGGCCGCTTCTTTGACTGCCATGTCCGCCATGTTATTGCCTCACGCCTCTTCTGTTCTCAGTTTTCCATGCACTTTGATTTTTCAAATTGCCACCATTTTGGAAGTTGGAGTACACCCAGCAGGTCCCTGAAGGCTCCATGATGCTTCACGGTTGTCCCGTTTGCTGTGATGAAGTCCCTTGTAGCCCAGATGGGCCCAAAGTCGTGTGCTATGCCATGCGAGTACCTGTAGTCGGTGTAGATGTTTGCAGTCTTGCCTTCTGCCATCTGGCACGTCTTCGTCAGCGCTATCAGTTCTGCTTCCTGAGCTGACAGGCTAGGTGACAGACTTCTGGACCACAGGATTTCTTGATTGCTGGTCATTGCACTTCCTGTGTGGAAACTTCTTCATCATCTGCAAATCTGGAGCCATCCAAGTAGAGGATAAATTCTGTAAATTTTGTTCTGGAAAGTCCATATTGTATCCCCCATTGGGAGTGGGAGTAGAGTAGCCGGGATGAGGACTGTAGGTCTGGAGACGGTGACATTATGAGACAAAGACGATAGAGGCGCCACAAAGATGCCTGGCGGTGGGGAGATTATTGTTGGTTGAGCTTGATTGAAGATTGCCAAGATGTCATGTGGAGTGAGAGTTTCCAGTGGCTGTCCAAGAGTGATGTCAGCAACGTTGTCCAGGAGGGTGTGTGCTGCAGATACTGCCATCAGGCAGGAGGGTGCTCCTCTTGCAACTGGATCCAAGCGGGCTGAGAGGCAGCCTAAAAGTCTCTGTTTTCCCCCGTGAATCCGTGCCAGGACTCCAGTAGCATGACCTTCTTTCTTCCATCAGGTAGACGGAAAGACTTCTCGTAGTCAGGTAGGCCTGGTATTGGCGCTGAGACTGTGGAGTTCTTCCAATCTCCTGAATGGGTTGAAGGCTGCGTGTGATAGAAGGAGCGGGGTTGCGTTGATGCAAGCGCACAGAGGCTGCATTAGGACTGAGGCATCAGGGATCCAGGTTCTGCAATACGACACTAGACCAGGGAAATCAATAAGAAAACTGGGCACACTCTTGTTATGTGTAAAAGAGATATTTTAATACGTACACTTGGTCACAACACAGACGTTTCGGTCAACTTAGACCTTCATCAGTGTACTGTGAATAATAGGTTACAAAAAGAAATAAAGTATATACACAATAATAATATTTCATTTAACCCTTTTAACCCCTTTATTTCTGGTAGAACATGGAGCAACATATATATTCACTGTTACCATTTCCTTTCCTTCTTTATTAAACAGCTCACCCATATTTTTCACAGCAAACGGTATGCTCACATCTGTTATTCACCATATTAACCACATACATATTTAATTTGGCACTCATTATATATTTCTGCCCATAGATATAAATTTCTCTGATTGCACCTGGTCACTAGGTACGTCCAAAACTTTTGTACACTCTTCTTATCCTGAACTAAAACAGTACTTTGGATAGTATGCTGTTGTCTAGCAAAAAGGACTTGTTAGTAATCTATTATGCCTCATTGCTGACCCATGATATTATTATTGTGTATATACTTTATTTCTTTTTTGTAACCTATTATTCACAGTACACTGATGAAGGTCTAAGTTGACCGAAACGTCTGTGTTGTGACCAAGTGTACGTATTAAAATATCTCTTTACACATAACAAGAGTGTGCCCAGTTTTCTTATTGATATACGATAAGGTTTGGGAACCTACTGGAGCACCTCTGTACTAACAGAGTTGTGCCAACTATTTACATTCACTAGACCAGGGAAGGCCTGCAGCATTCTTGGAGTTGTTGGGGGAGCCATCTTCTCCACAGTGGTCTTACAGTCTTTTGACATGTGTTTCGTCTGGTGGGCAATACAGTGCCCCAGGGATGTAACTTGCTTCTGACATCACTGGACTTTGTTCTTCCAGACCTTGCGTTGCTGTTCTTCCAGGTAGAGTAGGAGAGACAAGGAATGGACTGTGCAGGTGTCGATGTCAACCACACAAAAGAGAAGGTCATCCACGTGTTGTAGAAGAGTGACTCTTGCATATTCTGCAATCCAGTTGACGAGGATGGAGGACATTGTCTTGGTGAAACTTGAAGGGCTTGTTTTGAGCACCTTGAGGCAACACTGTCCATATGCACTGCACTGGTGCGTGAAGGCAGGCCTTCAGGTGGAGGGGAAACACTGAAGAAGGTACTGGCCAGGCTGATCACCGTGAATACTGTTGCGGTGACTGGGACTTTTGAGAGCATAGTGTGACGGTTCAGCACTGTTGGGGTTTCAAATACCGTAGCCTCTTTCACGGCCTCCAGGCCTTGCACCATTCTGAACTCAGTTGGGTTTACAGTCTTTTTCTTCACTGTGGAAAGCTGGTATTGATTCCGATGGGCGAGGCAGCCCAGATTGACCTTGTCCTTCAGTATGCGGCAGGGGACTCCCATCTGCCGGCGCAGAGCTGGCAGGAAAACAAGCCGTCTACTAGGATCCACATCATGAGAGATGACGACCAGCTGGCTTTCTTGTTCTCCACCAAGACAGTCACTGTGTTAGCACCTGCTCTGGTCACAGGGGGTCTACTTGTTGGGACGTCTCCTTAACCGGCTGCTTTTTTCTCAGCACGGGCCATCAGTAGTTTCTTTTTCTCCAGCTCGGTCTCAGGTCAGTATTTGTGCACAAGTTTGAAGAGCTGAGTGGCCTTTTGCCGGTCTAGGGCCTGGGTGAACTGGTTGATTGCAGGGGGCACCTCCTGGTGCTTGCAAAAGATGAACCTCTGGCGTTGGAGCTGGATGAGGTGTTGCCATTCCATGAAGCGAGTAGGGTCCTTCTTGAGTTGAATATATCCTGGCCAATGTCAAAGTTCTCAGGCCGTCTTCTTAGGCGAGTTCACTTAGACCTTCAGTTGGTCAGAGACATCTTGACTCTGGGTGATGGAGTGGCTTTTCTGGTACTATGTCGAGCACCTCCTGTGATAGGTCTGCAGTGTGGTTGTTACTGTTTCTTCTTGGGTCAGGGGTGAAGAAAAGTGTCATGGTCCCATCTTCCTGGAACACTCTGGTCGCTTTCAGCTTCTGCAGTAAGTCCACTCCCAATAGGTTGAGGGTGCAGGTCTTTGACACAACAAACTGGGACATGATGGAGCGTTCTGGCTGAGTCCACACGCTCAAGGGCTTCATAATCTGGAAATATCTGACTTGACCATCAATTCCCATGCAGGACGCAGAAGATTCTGATAGATAGGTGAGGTTGCGGAGTTCCACAAGAAAAGATCTGACTACGCCATCCACTCTCAGGATATTGCTCCCACTGGTGGGGTTCCCTGTGGACTTGGTGTGCTCCTGTCCTATGGACGGGGTTCTTCACTGTTTTCTGTGTTTCTTCTTCTTCTGGGCGAAGTCAGTGTTCTGCACCGGTTCCGGAAATGACCAAACTCGCCACAGTTGTAACACTGGACATCCCTTCTGTCCCGGCGGGACTCAATCCTTTTTGTTACTGCGAAGAGGTATCCATTGCTATTTACATGTACTCAGGCATGGCTACTACCAGTGGTTTCCTGATTGGTTCTCTCAGTCCATGCACAAAAGCCTGTGCCAACATCCGTCTGTGTGTCTGATCATGGGTAATGAGGCCCAAATCTTGAAACACTTGCATCACTCTGTCATGGAACTTCTCCACAGACTCTGTCTTGTCTTGACTCATGTCATGTAGGCTGAGAGTTTGTCCTGTCAGTCTGCTTATGGCCCATTCTCTGAGTTGCTCAATTAGCTTTGGTCCTGTCTCCCAGGCATATGCATCTAACTCTGTTGGAAGCTTGAAGTGTTCTCTCATAATTGGCCAGAATGCATCACCTGCTTTTATTTCCATTACGGTCCAGAGATCAATCCAGGCTGCTGCATACGTTCGCTGGATCTGCTGCATTTTTTGGCAAAATGGCATGGGGTGTATCCCTGGGTCTGGCAGCATACTGATCACCTGGCTTGGGATGAAGGGCTCATAGGATGGTGCCTCTACCTGTCCCTGCTCTATTGGTGCTTGTGTGTTTTTTTCCCTAGTATTGGGCAGCATGTGTGACGTTGCATCTTTATCTTCATCAGATAAGAAGTGACATAGTGTACTTGGTGCATACACTGGGTGAGATTTGGGCTTAAAAGTTGTCTTGCTGCATGGGGATTTCCCACTTCCTTGCTGAGGCTGCGGTGGATCAGCGTCATGGTTCCATGCTGGCAGCCCTGCTCGGCACTGAGGTTCCTCATTTGTGTCTGTAGCTATACTTCCCCTGTGAAGCCATGGCTGTGGGCTCTGCTAGTTGTTGTGTCTGGGGGCTACATGCAGCGTTTTGTGTAGGGAGATTTGCACTTTCTTCTCCTGATATAATGACTGGCAATGTTTGTACTGTGCTTGGGATAGACAGGGTGCCCTGTGCTGGAGGCACTGAATACAGGGACACCACATTGCTTTGATTGGGCGTTGACCCAGTTGATAACGAAGTAGAAAAAAGAGGAAGAGAAGGGAGGTGTGAGGGAGGAGCGAGAGAAAGAGGAGGGGAGAGAGATGGAGGGGAGAAAGGTGGAGGGGAGGGTGAAGAAGAGGAAGAGAATGAAGGAGGGGAGGGAGAGAAGAGTGGAAGGGGAAAAGGAGATAAAGATGGAGGAGAGAGAGAGGAGAAAGATGGAGGGGGAGAAGTAGAAGAAGATGAAGAAGAAGATTTGAGAGTTGGAGAGGAAGAGATAGAAGAAGAGGAAGAGGAAGAATATGGATGTGTCGGAGATGTGAGGGAGGGGAAAGAAGGATAGAGAGGGATGGCAGCGAGGAAAGAGGAGAAAAATCTGAAGAAGAAAGAGAAAGGGACTGAGAAAATAAAAAGGAGAGGGTGTCCCCTCTGTGGCTCTTGAGAGGGGATCGTTGAAACAAAAATGCCTTTCCCTGTGGAGAGAGGCGGGGAGCGTTTTTCCCTGTACAAGGCTCCTTATTCAATGAGAGCAGCCTACACCTGTCCCGTGTCTCCACATGATGGACATGTGATGTGTGTGACTCTGAATTCTGCTCTTGTGACATGTCAGTGATCATTTTCTCACAGACGATTTAACACCTTTTCAATCTTATTCACATAAAAAATCACTTCCTGGTCCGTTCAAATTAACTTGCTGTACCTTCTACACGATGCACCACTGCTCTTTTATAGCAGACGGTAATCTATTAACAAACTTTCCTCTGCCTTTCAAACAACAAAAACATGAAAAAAAAACATTTCATTATGCAGCGTAAAGGCTGCCTGTCCATTTGCTTCTCACATACTCTGACCTTCTATTCACATGCCTAGCCCTTCGATTCTTACGTACTGTGTCTATTCCAAAAACCTATTCAACAAAGGTGATTAAAAATCTGAAAACTGCTGCATTCTGGTTCTGTGTGTCTTCGCTGAATGCCTGATGGGAGGGGTGAGTCAAGCCGCTGCGCAGCTGTTATTCACCCTCAGACTGCAGTTTCCTTATCTGTGGAGTGACCTTGGTCTAAAGCAAGCTAGTAGAAAAAAAAAATGGTTGGAGAATAAAACTCTAAAATAAATTGATTAGAAAAAACTTCTCCAAAATTATTTAAAAATGTACTTAAGGCTCCCCTACCGAATCACCGACGAAAGGAGAAGCACACCGAGGATCGTGAAACCGGGCCACCATCTGGCCACCGCCGATCTCCCTACCTGGGGTTGGGTCCTCCAGCGGCGGTACCGCGAACTTGCTGGATCGGCATCGCACATCGGCTGCAGACGTCAGTGTTGCCTTGTGACCGGCGGTCCTTGACGGCGTTGGAGTTGAGATCGCTACTTAGGTCTCCTGCCAAAAAGCCGACCCCCTCTCTGCAGTGAATCTCCCTGCAAAATAAAATCAGCGGTCGCGATCTAATCACATTCAGAGGAGTGGGGTGGCCCGGCGCTGCCTCAAGCACAGCGGCGCTTTCACTCGCGGACTGTCGCCGCTGCGGCGCTGCAGCGATCTGGGCTCGGCTCCGTTAACCTCCAGAGGAGCGTCCGTGGTCAGGTGTGGCCACGGATCCTGCCTGTTGTTGTGGCGCTTCACTCTCTGACCAACTGCCGCGGCCGCGGTGGGGAGGATTGGCCCAGGAAATATCCTCAGTCTGCACTGTCAGCCTCTTATAGAGATATCGGCAGGATCGGCGTTCTCATCTGTATTCCCTCATTTGGGCATCACTCAGGCAGTTGAAGACGGGAGCAGAGGTCCTGGGTATAGCCACAATTTTCCCAGCATTAATGATATCAGCCCAGGAAAGTGGGCTGCTTCAGCGCCTGGCCTGCGATCCCCCTCCTGGGAGCTGCTTGATCGTCGTCTGAATCGTAGCCTTTACTGACTTTGGTTCACTGCCCAGAATGCAAGTGTGCCCGATATTTTCATCTGCGCTCTTAAGAGTCTGCTGGGAGGCGAAGCCGAAGATAGGCCGCTTTTTAGCAAAGCCCTCCGCTGGTTTTCTAATAATTTTATTTAGCGGAAGGAATACCTGGACGGGGGACTTGGTGGTCGGGTCCACCCCTCCGGGCTCCTCGGCGGGCTCTAGGCGTCAGGGACGCCGCATAGCGTAATACGGACTGTGGGACAGTCAGACTTTACATTCTAAATAGGAAAGACATGTTACACAGCAAATTCTGATGTAACGTCTCTCATCTGAGACATCACCGCCATCTATCTTTTTATCAATGTCACTGAGTATGGATAAATTTGTGGGCAAACAAACTAAAGGAGGCTGAGCTTCTACCCGAAACCAACAAGGCTCATCCTCGCCTAAATCCATCTCTGACACAAGTAGTGAGACTTCTCATTCAATTGTAGATGCCATTATGGAACGCCTTATGCCCAAAATAGACTCTAGATTTGCCACTCTTCAAACTTCAATAGATTCTATAATATCTCAAGTTAATAGCCAGGGCACTCGTCTGGATGAGGCTGAACAACGTATCTCGGATCTAGAGGATGTTGCCAGGGAGATGGCTGAACGTCTAGAGGGAAAAGAGAAAGCAGTCACAGAGCTTCAATCCAAGGTGGATGACCTGGAAAATCGTTCCAGACGTAATAACTTGAAACTGATAGGTATACCTGAGTCAGTACAGCCCTCTGAATTGCTAAAACTAACATCTGAGTGGTTACCGGGCGCCTTGGACATTCAATTAACATCTGGCTCAATGATGGTTGAGAGAGCACACAGAATAGGTCCGCAGAGGGGAAAAGACAATGATAGACCCAGACCAGTGATTTTCAAGGTCCTTGACTTTCAAGATAAAATTCGTCTACTTACTGCCTACAGGAAGAAAGCGCATCTGGCCTATGAAGGGCACAAAGTTCTGATGTTCCAGGACTATTCGGCCTTGGTAATGACCAGACGCAGGGCCTTTAACCCGTGTGTGCAAATTGCTGGCTGACAAAAACATTAGGTTCGAGCCTACAATATCCAGCAATACTACTCTTCAATATATCTGGGAAAAACTGGGTCATTGACGACCCGGTGAAGCTCTGGAGGTTGTCCGAGAGACCTCTCAGCCGCCATGAGCAGGTTTCTGAATGGCTTACTGAGTGACATTTTCAGAAATCACATAAGGTGATGTCAATCGATATCTGTTTGTTATGTTAGTGTTTTTTGCTGTATTTTTATCTCTGCTCTTATATTGGGATGCAGGTTTGGGGGAAATGTTGAATATGGTATACAGATACAAATTTTGTGGGAGGGAAGGGTTTATTTGGGAGAAGATCTCTGCATTCGTCTTCAGACAATCAATAATCCTGGGATTCTAATGCCTACTCGCTGGGATGGGCTGGGATTCCACTATTGTGTAACAGTTATGTCTTGTCATTCTTCCCGCACTGGTGTGGGTTAAATGGTAGATATTAACAGGCAAAAAATGTCCACTATGACATCTCTCCTTTGGTGCTCTTGGAATGTCAATGGTTTGAACTCCCCGGTCAAGAGGAAAAAAATTCTACATTATTTACATCAAAAAAATTTTCATATTGTACTTTTACAGGAGACACATTGGGTAAAGGGTAACCATCCGGGGCTTTCTAGTAAAAAATTTATGGTGTGTGCGGAAGCCTCCTTTACCAAGAAACAGAGGGGAGTCGCTATTTTGATAAACAGGAATGTTGACCATGAAATAGTGGATGTGCTAGAAGATCCTTTGGGGAGGTTTGTTTGCGTTAAGCTGGTTTTAGAGGGGACAACTTATAGTGTTATTAATATTTATGCGCCAAATTCGTCGGATCATCCTTCCGGGCTAATGTGCTTAAGAAAGTTGCAGGATGGGACACCTCCAATTTGATTGTAGGTGGTGACTTTAATGAAGTGCATGACATTGAGATAGATAGATTAACTCTCAATCTCCTCATATATCTACGCAAGGGAGATTAATACAATCTTTTTTAGACCACTTTGGTCTCTTAGACATCTGGAGAGTACAACATCCTGTTGAGAGAGATTATTCTCACTTTTCACATGTTCATAACTCCCATGCTAGAAAATGATTACTGTTGTTGGACTCCTCGCTCATGCCAAGAGTCACAGCACACCAAAATTCTGGACATACATATCTCTAGATCACGCTCCGATAACGTTTAATCTAAAATTAATTAAACCAATCTGTTTTCACAGGAAATGGAGGTTCCCGTCATACTTATATCACTCAGATGACTTCAAAAAATTCATTCAATTCTCATGGGATACGTACAAATCTGATAACCAAATACATTGTGAAACGCCAATTCTTTTCTGGGATACCTCTAAGGCAGTGTTGAGAGGGCAAATAATTGCATATATTTGTCATAAAAAAAAGCAGTTGAGGGAGAGGACCCTGGCAGCGCAAAAGGCTTTAACCTTAGCATATAAAAATTTTAAATTTAATAATTCACCCCTCACGAAAAAACAATATCTTGAGGCAAAAGAATTGGCGGATACAATCGCACATGAATGGGCCACATATAGTATTGATCTCCAAAAGCACAAATTTTTTAAGTGGGGCAACAAACCGGGCAAATTACTTGCATCTCTCACCAGACCATACAGAAAGGCCACCAGGATTCACAAAATTCGGTCCAAAGAGGGCAGAGTGTTGATAGAGAATGAGCAGGTTGTTGAGGAATTTAGATCATTTTTTGGCACCTTGTATAAAGCAGAGGAGAGAGAGGGGGACGATATTCTCAACTTTATGCAAAAAGAGGTGGCACCTTTACTAACAGAGGAACACAGGGAAATCCTTAATGCTCCTATATCCCCTTCAGAAGTCATCCAAATTATCAGCTCCTTGAAGCTCTCTAAATCTCCTGGCCCTGATGGGTTCAGTAATGAATTTTATAAGATTTTGGGAGGCAGTATAGGGACACATCTTTGTGAAGTTTTTAATCAGATGGTGTGTTCAGGGCGGCTCCCGGACCGTTTCAATGAAGCAGATATAATAGTGCTCCCTAAACCGGGCAAAGATCCCTCATTAGTGGAAGGATACAGACCAATATCGCTCTTAAATTCAGACTTTAAAATATTTACTAAAATCCTAGCAAACAGAGTGCAAAAAATAATCCCTAACCTGATATTGCCCCAACAAATTGGGTTTGTCCACGGGAAATCCATAACATACAACATACGGACGGCTTTGGGTGCTATCTCTTACGGAAAATCTCATGGCTGCTTAGAGTCTATTGTGGTTAGTCTGGATGCCGACAAGGCGTTTGACAGGGTTGCATGGGATTATCTCCTGGACATCCTGGAATACAGAAACTTTGGCCCTGTGGTTTTGTGAGGCGATAAAGTTGATATATAAGAATCCGTTGTCCAGGTTGGCCATAAATGGTATACTCTCTTCCACATTTGAAATCCAGAGAGGAACGCGTCAGGGCTGCCCCTTGTCTCCCTTACTTTTTAACATAGCTTTAGATCCTTTACTTAGAACCCTCCAAAATTCTTTAATATTCAGAGGCATAGAGGTAGGCTCCACTTCTCTCAAAATTGCGGCATTTGCCGATGATATACTCCTTTTCATTTCCAACCCCGATGCGGCAATGCCGGTTATCATGGAGGCCCTAAATCATTTTGGCAAATGCTCAGGCTTTAAAATAAATTATAACAAGTCAGAGGCCCTGGCCCTATTTGAGCAAGGAAAATTAAATAACGCAACACTTCCTTTCCAATGGAGCACATCATTTATCAAATATTTGGGTGTTTATCTCCCGGCAGATCTGGCGTCCTTATATCACATTAATATTAGACCCCTAATCACATCCATATCTAACCTTTTAAACTCTTGGAAACACTTTACGTTGTCCTTTTCTGGAAAATGCCATTTAATTAAGATGATAATTTTTCCAAAACTATTATATATTTTCCAATCTCTTCCTATTTTGTTGTCACGTGCCGATGTTAATACTCTAAACACTGCTTTTAGGAATTTTATATGGGGAGAAAAAAAGCGTACACGCATAGGTTTGATCAAACTACAAGCCCCAAAGGAGGAGGGTGGCATAAACTTCCCAGACATTGTAAAGTACAATCTAGCAGCAAATCTCAGATACGCCATTGACTGGTTGAGAGGTAGTTCACATTTCGCAAACGTACCATTAGATCAACAATTGAGTCCAAAGGTCTCTTTACCATCATTATTACATATGACTAACGAAGACTATATTGCAGAAATAAGAAACCACCCCACCTTGTGGCAAACGATACAGACATGGAGGAGGTGCCGAAGACTGTGTCGGTTGAGAAGTGATGTTTCTCATTTTGTGCCCTTTCTAGGTAATCCGGGCTTTATAGGGGGTGAACCGCCCTTATCTTATGTAGAGCTGGCTGGTCAGGGTTGCATATTGGCAGCTGACCTATTAGATGATAGATTCTCTATGCTCTCATTTGACGCAGCAGTGCGGCGCTTCCCAGCATTTGTGAACAGGCCCTTCCTTTTTCTTCAGGCAAGGAGCTTAACTTTGAAAAGCATGGCTGCTGGGGGTGGAGAGAGAGAGAGGAACGCTTTGGATGGCTTTCTTAGGACCGCCAGGGCGCAGATAGCTTCGACAAGTAGTATATATACACTGTTGCGTAAGCAATGGTCATGGGAGGGCAAAAAGACTGGTCCAGCACGATGGGTTAATGATATACAGAACATAACAGTAGGTGAAATTTTAGATGCCAATATGATGCAACGGAAGGTGATCTCCTCTAGTAGTTATGCAGATATGTCTCTATTACTCCTCCATAGAGCTTATATTACCCCTCACATTAAGTCTAGGATGTCTCCAGGGGGTACATTCACCTGTTCCAAATGCGGGACAGGAAATACAGACATATTTCATCACTTGTGGGGATGTCCCATTGTGCAAAACTTATGGCAGTCTATTCATGCTGAACTTCAGAATCTTGACGGGATAGTGTTCCCTCTGACTCCGCAATGGGCAATATTTAATATACTTGATAGCTCTCAACATAATCTCCCCAAAAATGTCAAAGCAATGTTAATAATATGGGCCTCAGCTGTCAGGAAAAGTCTATTGCAGCATTGGTTGGATCCACTGCCACCACCCAAATCCCTCATTTATTCAAAAATTATGTATATATTTCGAATGGACTGGCTGGATGCCCTAACGAATAAAGAAAAATTGACTGGGAAATTTTTAACCACTTGGTCATTTTTCATTCCATCTCTGACTCAAGACACTAGGGACAAATTAAGGTCAAATTTTGAAAATACTCAGTGGTATCTTCTTAAGAAAATCAGTGGACATGATCCTATTCCTTAAAATTTTGTTGATTGTCAATAGAATGCAGAGAAGTTATAAGGGTTTACATGTTGGGGGGATGGGAGGGCGGAGGGTAGTGGGGGGGACATTTATGAGTATTATACTTGTGAGATAAGCTTGATACTCTTAATCTTGTACGACTTACTTTATGACAATGCTCCTTAAATTACTACTCTGAGCTTTAAGTTTGTTAATTCAGTTTATTACTTCATGATTTGTATGATGAAAATTTACTGTAATACTCTTTTAAATCAATAAAACATGATGGAAAAAAAAATGTACTTAAAAGAAAAAATTTTAAAAACAAAAGTTAGATTTAGTAAAAAAAACTTCTAGGAAAAAAGATTGACCAAAAAGGGGAGGGAAAAAAAAAACGTATTAATCATAAAACTCTGAAAAAACAACCCTTGTTACTAAAACAGCTAATTAAAAACAGAAAAGAGGTGGAAAAACTGATTGTAAAATGATAAAAACAAAAAGAAAAAAATACTTTAAAACTTTTGTCTGGTAGCGTAGGCTGTATCCTCCCGCCCTCTGGGAGAGAAAAAAAAATAAAAATCTCACTGCTGCCAGCACTTCCCCCCTCCCTTATATCTCTGCTTGCTGCCTCTACAGGCACTGAAATCACGTATTAAAAAAAAAAATAACTAAGATTATCCCTCAGAATAGCAAAAAAAAAAAAAAAAAATGAATTTTCACGCTACAGCCCGTAACCAAAAAACTAGCTTAGAAAAATCAAAACCAGGAAACAGATGTGACAACGTGATTAGCAGAGGAGGGGGGTCAAAGGGGTTTCTCGCTGCTGCAGCCAGCAGTGAATGAGATAGTGACAGAGCGCACGCTGCTCTGAATGAGATTTAAAGCGACAGTACCTGATACAGACAGTGACACGTACAATGAGACAGACACCCGGGAGAATATGAATCCCTCTTTTGATGATCTGTGACACATACAAGCTGCTCTGGTAACTGATAACTCACCAATTGCACTGAGCACGGCGATGCTAAAGGGTCTACCACTTTCTGAAAACCGTACGCCCTGGCCGGTGCGCCGGTCACAGCAATCTGTAATAGCCTTAATCAAAATTCTCACCATCCACGTCTGATTAGGCTGGGATGACCTCCCCCCTTGCGTGGACGATTATTGTGAGAACTTATCCAAACAAAGCTCCTGCCCCTCACACCTGGATTGATCTGGGATGACCTCCCTCCTGTGTGTGAAAGTTTTCTGCAGAAACTTAACCGATTCAAAGCCCTCGCCCCTCACACCTGGCTTGATCTGGGATGACCTCCCACCGATGTGTGAAGGATAACTGTGTGGACTTATCCAAATCAAAGCTCCCGCCCCTCACACCTGGATTTTTTTTGGGATGACCTCCCACCTATGTGTGAGGGATTTTTGCGGTAACTTATCCAGCAATTTGTTTTTTGCTATACAGCTCCAGAAATCAGCAAGCAAAAACACAGTCACCGTTCCAACTTTCTCCCGGTTCACACAAAATATGAAACATACACAGCACAGCATTAAACAACTCGGCTTATATCCCAGGGCTTTTGGATAAGGATATGGACTTTTTACACAACCTGGGAATGAGGTGATGACCACGTCCGACCGGCTAGAAGTGTAGGCTAGGACTAGGCACAGGGAACATTCAGGTAAGATGACAGAGTTTTCTTACCTTACTTATGGAGCTGCAGTCTCCGTCCCGTGTGCCAAGGCCAGGGCCAACACCCCCGTCTCTCCGGTCGGCCGGGTCCTCGTGCGTTTCGTCCAATGCCCCGCGTGCAGGCGCCAACTGTTATGGAAATTTAATTAGGATAAATTTATCCTGAAGTGTTTGCTTGTGCCGTTCCCAATTCTCTATTAAATGTCTTTTTGAGCGCTCAGAACGAAATGAGGACTGTCCACATGGAAGTGTCAGTATAACAGTTCGTCAAGACCACTCATTTATTATTCATTCAAGGTTTTATACGTTTACAAAAAGGGGCTGGTTAGTCAATTAACATACAATTAAAAGCTGCTAGATTATTGGCTGTTCTAGTGTAAGTATGATAATTATGATAATTATGATAAAAGGGCTGAAGTTGCAGATTTATTGTTTACTGCTCTTTGCCCCAGCATTCTTGCATGACTAGTAAAGTAAACAATAGATATCTACTAAGACTCTATGTACTTGTTCCTTATGAAGGCCAGGGTCGTCTTTAACGACTGATTATAGCTGGCATCAGCTTTTTGCATAGATATGTGTGGGCACAGGATTTTTAGCAAGTGAGATCTATCTAACTGTGAATGCATATATATGAATATACTTTGAATATATGGAATACATTTATATTTCCATGACAACATCACGCTCTGCTTGGGCCAGTTCTTGCCGGGATGGGGAATAGTGTGATCCAGAAGATGACATGCTGCAATAAAAAAAAATACAAAGCATTAGTACATATTACATTGGAAAGGACAGGCAGTCATTTGGTTAAGAATACTCACATTCTTGCACTTTGGATCCAAAGTTTGTACTGTCTTGGCTGTGTCTTCCAGGCAGTATAGTAGGGGTCCTCCAGGCTGTATATCCAGGCAGTCTAGTAGGGGTCCTCCAGACTGTATATCCAGGCAGTCTAGTAGGGGTCCAGGCTGTATGTTCAGGCTGTATCAGCATGCAGTGTCTCCAGGCAGTCTGAGTAGGGGTCTGTCTGGCACTGAAGACACCTTCCTTTATCTCCACCCCTCACAAACAATGTTGCTTGTGTAGGGGGTGTTTTAGACAAGTGTCTAGACATTGTTTACTCAAAAATCGCATGCGCGCACAAGCGCTGACGAGCGCTCAGCCACACGCTCGCCAGCGCCCCCATAGACTGCAATGTTATTTTTTTGCGCATAGCGTGCGCACGCGCTTTTTTAAAGTGATGGGCCGTAAAAAAAAAGCAACATGTAGCGTCTAGCGCACACCTGGAAAATGCGCAGCGCACGCCAAACGCTGATGAACGCGTGCAAGCGCTAGACCCTGCGCCTGCCATGTTAAAGATAGGGGAACATTGCGCATGCGGCTGATAGCGCATGATGCGCTGCGCGATAAAACGCCAGTGTGAAAGTAGCCTAAAATGTTTTTTGTTGGTATTTTTCAAATACTATGGAGATATTTAGAAAAAAAACCCTCAAAATACTTTTTATATTTTGCTGTAGTCTTTAATGTAACATTTGAATAATACAGCATATGTGAACTCAAAATAAACAACACAGAAAAATGAGAGATTATTAAAAAATTCAGCGTTCTATAAGCTTGATTTGTTCTGCAATGGTCAAGATTGTGCCTCATACAGTAAAGATAACCAATATGCTTTGTGTGCAGCTGTAACTGCACTTGTGTTCAGTAATTTGAACAGTTAGAATTGATTTGGTCTGTGATTGTCTTTATTTAAAGGTTATTATTTGAGGGCCATCATCCTACAAATATATTTAGAGTCGAATTGCACATACATTTTCAGTTTGATAACCAAGCTAGTCTGTGTATACGTCCAACAACCAGATTCCCATAGAGACTTTTCAGTAAATGATCCTCTTGAAATCAATTATCATAACAGCTCCAGTTATTCCACAGTATTGATTACCTGTCAAAACTCTAGGATAATGTGTTTCCTAGTTATAAATGAAGCATTTCGCTGGTTACACATTTTTAGTTTTTCTTATGTGAAAAGGTACCTATGTTGTGGATGAAATGTCCAAAGCATTCTCATTACTCTGTCCGTTTCCTCCAGGGGTGCACCATCATTGAGGCAAGGGGAAACTTGTGTGAATTCTGGGGTTAGTGTTTCATAAAATACTTTAAAAAGTCAAATTTATTAGATATGCATTAAAAAATGGAAAATACAAAAATACTTATTGCGAAAGCAACACTATAATACCCTATAGCTTGACCTACTTATTTTAGTCTACCGGACCGCGGAGATTGGCACCCTAAATGAAACGATATATGGCCTCGACAGCTGTCCCTGTATGTCCGTATTTGGCCCTGTATATCTAGAGAACGTTAGTGATATTAATAATAAACAGGGTTCAACATTATATATTATATATGGTTACATATACAGTACAGACCAAAAGTTTGGACACACCTTCTCATTCAACGATTTTTCTGTATTTTCATGACTGTGAAAATTGTAGAATCACACTGAAGGCATCAAAACTATGAATTAACACATATATAAGGCAGCACGGTGGCTCAGTGGATAGCACTGCAGCCTTGCAGCGCTGGAGTCCTGGGTTCGAGTCCCACCAAGGACAACATCTGCAAGGAGTTTGTATGTTCTCCCGTGTTTGCGTGGGTTTCCTCCAGGTACTCCGGTTTCCTCCCACACTCCAAAAAACATACTGATAGGGAATCAAGATTGTGAGCCCATCGGGGACAGCAACGATAATGTGTGCAAACTGTAAAGCGCTGCGGAATATGTTAGCGCTATATAAAAATAAAGATTATTATTTATTATTATATGGAATTATACATTACACTTTACAAAAAAGTGTGAAACAACTGAAAATATGTCTTATATTCTAGGTTCTTCAGAGTAGCCTCCTTTTGCTTTGATTACTGCTTTGCACGCAGAAAAGGTGAACGGATGGACTCTACATGCCTGGTTCCCACAGTGAAGCATGGAGGAGGTGGTGTGATGATGTGGGGGTGCTTTGCTGGTGACACTGTTGGGGATTTATTCAAAATTGAAGGCATAGTGAACCAGCATGGCTGCCACAGCATCTTGCAGCAGCATGCTATTCCATCCGGTTTGCATTTAGTTGGACCATCATTTATTTTTCAACAGGGCAATGACCCCAAACACACCTCCAGGCTGTGTAAGGGCTATTTGACCAAGAAGGAGAGTGTTGGGGTGCTACGCCAGATGACCTGGCCTCCACAGTCACCAGTCCTGAAGCCAATCGAGATGGTTTGGGGTGAGCTGGACCGCTCACCGCTTCAATTTTAAATAATCCCCAACAGTGTCACCAGCAAAGCACCCCCACACCATCACACCACCTCCCCCATGCTTCACGGTGGGAACTAGGCATGTAGAGTCCATCCGTTCACCTTTTCTGCGTGCAAAGCAGTAATCAAAGCAAAAGTAGCTACTTTGAGAAACCTAGAATAAAATACATATTTTCAGTTGTTTCACACTTTTTTGTAAAGTATAATGTATAATTCCACATGTATTAATGTTAATTCATAGTTTTGATGCCTTCAGTGTGATTCTACAATTTTCATAGTCATGAAAATACAGAAGAATCTTTGAATTGAGAAGGTGTGTCCAAACTTTTGGTCTGTACTGTAGAACAGTCTGAAAGAAGTAGGACAATAATAGGGTTTAATGAAAGATAATAAATTCCTATTCCTCTGTTATTACACAAAACCATATAATGTAGGTATTAGCACTTGTTCCTCAATCCCTTACTAGGTCTCAGAGAAACGATGATACTAGTTTCCATAAGTCCTGAGGAGGTTCACAACAATATAGTGTGTTATGATATGGTAGCCGAGGAGGACAGAAACAAAAATAGCCAAGGCAGCCAGTCACCCAAAGAGGTTGGTAACTAATGGATAGCAGACCACTAAACTAACCGCACAACTAGAAGCAGCCGTGGGACGTACCTACGATGACCTAGACGCCTGGACACAGCCATAGAGTTAGCCAAGCCCAAAGATAGAAAGGGGAAAGCTAACTGCCCGGAGTAGCGCCCCAAAGGAATAGGTAGCCCCCACACATATATTGGCGGTGAGACAAGATGAAATACAAACGCAGGCAGAAAATAGAGTAAGCAAACGCTGGGGCCCAAAACTGTCTAGATAGGACAGGACAGAAAAGAATACTTTCTGCAATCCAGCAAAACCCTAGGAAAAATTCCAACACTTCTGATTCCAAAAAAATACTGAGACCACACGATCTCTCCCTGCTGTATCAGAACTCTGGTGTGAACAGGTATCTACCCAGCAGCCACTGAAATAACAGGGAATGAACAAATTAACCGAGATAACTGAGAAACAGAGACCAGCACAGGCCCCAGCAAGGGGACCCGGATGACCTAACTCAGAAGGCAGAAAAAAACAAAAGAAAATAAAACCACAGAAACAAGCAGAAAATGACCAATCTGGACTTCCAAAGCTGGCTTCCAAACTGGACCAGGAAGAGACAACTAATCACCAGTGAGGATCATGGGAAAGTTACTCCCTTAAATCTCCCCAGTCATAACTGCCAGATTGCCAATCATCAGCAGCTGGATCCTCAGCTGAAGGGCCTCTGTCCGTCAAGGCAGCTTCATTAATATCAACAGCCACCAGAGGGAGCCCCAACTCAGAATCCTGAGCATTCACAACAGTACCCCCCCTTGAGGAGGGTCACCGAACCCTCACCTGCGCCACCAGGCCGATCAGGGTGAGCCCAGTGAAAGGCGCGAACCAATCTCTCAGCATGAATGTCAGAAGCAAACACCCAAGAATTGTCCTCCTGACCATAACCTTTCCATTTAACCAAGTACGGGAGTCTCCGTCTAGCCAGACGAGAATCCAATATCTTCTCCACTTCATACTCCAGATTGCCCTCAACCAAAACAGGCTCAGGGGGCGCAGCCATAGGAACCACTGGCTCAACAAACCTTTTCAATAAAGATTTGTGGAAGACGTTGTGAATCTTAAACGTCCCTGGAAGAGCCAAACAGAAGGAAACGGGATTAAGAATATCCAAGATCTTATAAGGTCCAATGAACCTTGGCTTAAATTTTGGAGATGCAACCTTCATAGGGATATTTCTTGAGGACAACCAAACCATGTCACCCACTTTAAACCGAGGACCATCAGTCCTATGCCGGTTGGCAAACCGCTGGGTCCTCTCCTGAGAGAGAGACAACTTATCCACTACTTGATCCCAAATCTGCTGCATTCTCTCCACCATAGAGTCAATACCCGGACAGACAGAAGCCTCCACCTGCCCCAAAGAAAATCGAGGATGAAACCCGAAATTGCAGAAAAAAGGGGACATCAAAGTGGTATAACTAGCCCTATTATTTAGAGCAAATTCAGCCAAAGGAAAAAATAGACCCAGTCATCTTGATCAGCAGACACAAAACATCTCAATTAAGTTTCTAAGGTCTGTTTTGTTCTCTCAGTCTTCCCATTGGTCTGAGGGTGAAACGCAGAGGAGAAAGACAGCTGAACTCCCAGTTTAGAACAAAATGTCCTCCAAAATCTGGAAACAAATTGGACTCCTCTGTCAGACGCAATGTTCTCTGGAATGCCGTGCAACCGAACTACGTGCTGAAAAAACAAGGGCACCAACTCGGAAGAGGATGGCAACTTCTGCAGTGGGACAAGATGGATCATCTTGGAAAATCTATCACAGATCACCCAGATAACGGTCATTCTCTGAGAGACCAGGAGGTCGGAAATAAAATCCATAGAGATATGGGTCCATGGCCTCCTGGGCACAGGCAATGGCATTAACAATCCACTAGAGCGAGAGCAAGGTTTGGACCGAGAACAAGTCCCACAGGACTGCACAAAATTCCTGACATCACGAGATAAAGTAGGCCATTGGGCTGAACCCAATCAGAAATGGCCTGGACCTTGACTGGGCCCATTTCAATAGCAGACGGAGATAGAATGAATCCCAAAAACGAAACCTTCTGTACGCCAAAGAGACATTTTGGTCCCTTGACATACAAAGCATTTTCTCTCAAAATACGGAACACCATCTGAACATGGTCCACATGAGAATCCCAGTCATTAGAAAAAATCAAGATATCGTCCAAATCAGAAATCAGGGGTAACAGATACTGATATTTAACAGTGATCTTATTAAGGAGATGATAGTCAATACATGGCCTCAATGAACCATCCTTTTTGGCCACAAAGAAAAAGCCGGCGCCCAAGGGTGAAAAGGATGGTCTGATATGACCCTTCTCCTAAGACTCATGATATAAGATCGCATAGCATCATGCTCAGGTACCGACAAATTGAAGAGCCGACCCTTGGGAAATTTACAACCGGGTACTAACTCAATCGCGCAATCATAACTCCTGTGGGGAGGTAAGGATGCAGACTTACTCTCACTAAACACATTAGAAAAATCAGCCAAATAGTCAGGGACATCCTGAGACTGAAGAGAGGTAGAAAAAACAGGAGTGTCACTACGAATACATTGACAACCCCAACTGACCACAGACACAGACTTCCAATCCAAAACAGGATTATGGGTCTGCAACCAAGGAAAACCCAGTACAATAATGTCATGTAAAACTATGCAACACCAAAAATTTCACTGCAATTATATGTCATTGGTGACAGCAAATATACTTGGGCTGGCACCCGCATATCATTGGGTGAAATACTGTGTATAGCATTTTTGGATTCAGAAGTGTGGTTGGAATTTTTCCTGGAGTTTGGAATAGTGGTTTCGACTATTATGTCTTTGCCTGTGTCCTGTCCTTTTGACAGTTTTGGGCCTCAGCTGGTTCTTTCTCATTTTTCTGCTCATGCTGTTGTTATTTCATCTGTGTGCTTTAACCGCTTATTTATGTGTGTGGGGGCTAATCCTAGTTCTTTGGGGCGCTATCTCTCGGGCAGTTTGGTTTGCTTCTACGCCCGTTTCTATCATTTGGCTTAGTTAACTATTCCGGGCTAGTGCGGGTGTCTATTCAACGGGTAGTGGCGTCCACGTGCTTGTCATCTAGTTTGTGCGGTTAGTTTAGGGGTTTGCAACCCATTAGTTCCCAACCTCTCTGTGTGACTGGCTGCCTTGGCTATTTTTGTTACCGTCCTCCTTGGCCACCAAATCATAACAGGCACCATGGGAAAACCACAACGTTTGGCAAAGTCAAAATCCATCAGGTTTAGGGCTGCTACTGAATCAACAAAAGCCTGAGCAGAAAATGTGGACACGGAGCAGATCAAGGTAGCAGTCAAGAGAAATTTAGCCTGAACATTACCCAAAACAAATGAGCGCGCAAAGCGTCCTCCCCCTTAGGGCAGACGGAAATAGTATGAGAAGCGTCCCCACAATAGAAGCACAACTTATTACACTTTCGAATCTCTCGACGCTGAGCCTCAGAAACAACCCCATCACACGGCATGGGCTCAGAGGCCTGTTTGAAAGGCAACACCACCTCTCGCATAGTTTTAAGTTCATGCAAGCGTCTGTCAATTTGAATAGCTAATGACATAGAGTCATTGAGACCAGAAGGGACAGGAAATCCCACCATAACATCCTTTACGGTCTCTGCCAGACCCTTCCGAAAAAGAGTTGCCAGGGCATCATCGTTCCATTTAGTAAGGACTGCCCACTTTCGGAACTTCTGACAATATAGCTCTGCGGCTTCCTGACCCTGGTTCAATGCTAACAAGGTTTTCTCAGCTTGATCAGTAACATTAGGTTCATCATACAATAACCCCAGAGCTTGAAAAAATACATCAACATTAGTCAAAACAGGATCCCCAGGTGTCAGGGAAAAGCCCAATCCTGAGGGTCGCCGCGCAACAGGGAGATGACAATTTGTACCTGCTGCACTGCGTCTCTCTTAGGACTCAGGTTTCAAGGCAAAAAACGACTTACAGTTATTTTTAAAGTTCAAAAATTTAGACCGATCCCCAAAAAATAAATCCGGAATAGGGATCTTAGGTTCTACAGCAGACAACCGAGTGAGATAGGTAGCAATACTCCGAACTTCAGCAGCAAGCTGCTCAACACGATCGGACAAATGCTTGATTTCCATTGAAGAAAACTCTTCCTCCAGCCCCAGAGAAAAAGAGGAAAAAATATATATATATAAAAAAAAATTCTGACTACCTTTTTTTTTATTATTTTTTACTTCTTTTGAGTACCATAGAATTTTCAGTCAGGCCGGTGTTAGGGTTCAAGTTCCCGCTGCTGCACAAGGGGAGTCTCTAACCAGTCCCGCTGCAGTCCCCCATCCATCTCCGTCCGCAGTGGAACCTGCTCAGCAGAGATGTCGGTCCCAGCATCTTGTCCATTCCAATACTGTGCAGAGACTTGCTGCTGCCCCTCCTGGATCTTCTATTATAGCCAGTGCTGGAGCAGACGTCTTTGGGACGAAGTCCTGCGCTTCCCCTTCTGAGCATGCCCAGGGTAAGATCTCTCATTGGAGATCAGGGGTCACATGTTCAGGTACTGCAGCAGCTCCTATTGTCCGCCAGGAAGGTCCTGAAACTACATGTGTTTTGGAACAGTTTCTCATTGGTCCTTTTTTTGGCAGGTCCTGTAGCTGTTACCATAAAAGGGTGGCATGGCTGGGCCGCCATGCGCTAGTATCAATTGCATTATGTGCTTTGCGCCAGTGTGATCATGTACGCATGTGGTTAGGGCTCGGCTGAAATAAGCCCCTAGAATACCGGCTTCTCCGGTGAGGAGATTTGGGTGCACGTGGTTAGGGCTTGGCTGAAATAAGCCCCTAGAATACCGGCTTCTCCGGTGAGGAGATTGCTTGATTGCGTTACTGTCTGCATGATCACGGACTGCTATCCGCACAGCAGTTATCTGTGTATCCCTGTGAGTCTAACAGGACACAGTCTTTTTCTCAGCGGCTCTGTGACGCAACAGGGTTCGCTTTATAATGCTGGTTCAGCGCCCTAGCGTTTTACTTTGCGGCTCACTGAAGTTAAGTGAGTTTGTACTTATCGCCATATAGCGCTGTGGCATTCCCGTTAGTGGCTCTGGGGATTAACAGAGTTCGCACTAACTGCCACAGCGCGCTACGGCATTTATTTTAGCGACTCTGCGGGATAACAGTGTTTGCTACTTTCGCCATCTTACTAGCAGCGGGCTTCGCCTGCACGGTGGACCCCGGGCTGCGAACGTACCTCTCTACAATATCTGTTAGGTGCATTCTGCAGACCCTAACATAATACTAGTGCCAGGGTCTGGCTAGTAAAATGGCGGACGACCAGCGTCTACAGCAGTACATCCAGCAGCTGGAGGGTAGGTTGGCGGTCCTTGAGCACACAACCTCAGCTGTGGATGTTACCGCAGTCGCTGTTCAGGCTGCTAGCGTAGCTGCAGCCAGTTTGTCCACCGCTACCTCTGCTCCGACATTATCCCACCTCCCACTTCCAGACAAGTTTACGGGTGACAGTAAACATTGTCGGGGATTCGTGAGTCAGTGCTCTATACAGCTTGAGCTTCTGGCAACATGTTTCCCCACGGAACGGGCACAAGTGGCTTTTATTGTGTCTCTTCTGTCGGGCAGGGCATTGGAGTGGGCAACGCCGCTGTGGGAGCGCGACAATCGTGTGGTGCGGAGTGCTCCTCGATTTTTGGAAGCTCTGAAAAAGGTATTTTTAGGACCTCAGGTCACGCACGATACGGCACTCCAACTGCTGGCAATGTCACAGGGCTTGTCCATCGTCAGCCAGTTCTCAGTCCAATTTTGGATTTTGGCCTCTGAATTAGAGTGGCCAGATAAAGTTCTTATTCCAGTGTTCTGGAGAAGACTGGCAGACCATGTAAAGGACGCTTTGGCTACCAGGGAGGTTCCTGCCACACTGGAGAAACTCATTTCTATATCTACCCGCATCGACCTCCGTTTTCACGAGCAGAGGTTAGAGCGGACCCAGTGTATGCAGAGGTTTCGGCTGGCACCCACCTTTGCCAAACCTGTTATGTTTCGGTAGCTGAGGAGTGCAGGTAAAAAAGGCAATATACCAGAGCAGTCGGAATCTATGAGATTGCAGTACCCTGACTAACCACCACAACTGGAGGCAGCCGTGGAGCGTTCCTATGTTGGTCCTAGACGCCTCGTCACAGCCTGAGAAACTAACTACACCTAAAGATAGAAATAGGAAAGCTATCTGCCCCGGAGCAGAACCCCAAAGATAATAGAAAGCCCCCAAACAAGTAATGGCGGTTAGACAAGAAGAAATACTGACACAGAAAGAAAATAGTATGAGCAAACGCTGGGGCCCAAACTAACTAAATAGAAAAGGATAGGAAGGGTACTTACTGCAATCCCAGAAAACCCTGAAAAGCACCAACTCTACTAATTTCAAAATCACCTGAGATCACACGACCTCTACCACCTAAATTAGTTCTCTGGTGTAACAAAATCAAAACAGCAGCCACTGAAAAAACTGGAAAAAGCAAATGTACAAACATCAGTGGCTGAACTAAACTGAGAGGGCAAAAGCCCCCGGAGGGGACCCTGAAGGCCCCCACAGAAGTGCAGGACAAAATGCAAAAATATAGTACAAAAACAAAAAGAAGAAAATGTCTTATCTGTTAGCAGGAGATGCAGACACGACACAGCAGGCTACAAGGGAAACAGGAATGAAGGATTCAGACCAGAACAATTGATCACCGGCAACCCTGATGGGAAGGTGACTCCCTTATATAAGACCAGTCAGTAACACCTGATTCCCAGTCCTCACAATCTTCACTGAACAGACCAGTACCGCTTGTAACCACCAGAGGGAGTCTCTGCTCAGAACTCATCTCAAACCCATTCACAACACAAACCTCTTGAATTTCCCATTCGGGTGTCCGACTCCCCAGAGACCGTGGAGACTACTCGAGTGGGATCTAAGTCTCGGACCACTCGAGTATCCGTGGTCTGTAGAGTGTGTCAGCAGCCAGGACATTATGCCAACCGATGTCCAGAGCGAATGAGTAAACGGTCATGTTCCGTGACCATGGGTGCAGGGTCATTAGACGCAAGGGATTTGCTCCGAAAGTGCTCCTTAAAGGGTTAATCTCTCTAGGTTCATCCACTCTTCCCGCCAAGCTTTGTGTGGACTCTGGGGCAGAGGGGAATTTTATGTCCTCCTCCTTTGCCTCTCGCCATTCCATACCGCTGGTGACGCTCGCCGAGCCAATATCGGTGAGAGTATTGAATGGAGCAATCCTGCCCTCACAAATCACCCACCAGACTGTCTCACTACCTCTGTCTATGTCCCCTTCTCATCAGGAGAATATATCCCTTTTTGTTCTTCCTGAGGGAATAGATGAGGTTTTGTTGGGAATACACTGGCTTCGCCACCACTTTCCCCACATTGAGTGGTCCTCTGGGAGAATACTGGGTTGGGGTGATCATTGCAGAGACAGATGTCTCAGAGAGGACGTTCAGGTTTCCACCACGGAGATACCTATAGACCTTGCTTCTCTCCCCAAGGTTTATCAGTCATACGCGGACGTATTCTCCAAAAAGGCAGCAGAGACTCTTCCGCCTCATCGCCCCTGACTGTCCTATAGACCTCTTGCCTGGAACGGAGCCCCCTCGGGGAAGAGTGTATCCTCTCTCTCTTCCTGAGACGGAGGCCATGTCACAATACATCCAGGAAAATCTGGCAAGAGGGTTTATTAAGAAGTCAGTGTCACCAGCAGGGGCAGGATTTTTCTTCATGCAGAAGAAGAATGGAGAATTACGACCGTGTATAGACTATAGGGGTCTTAACGCCATTACCGTTAAGAACAAATATCCTTTGCCCCTAATATCTGAGCTCTTTGATAGGCTCCGGGGAGCAAGGGTATTTACTAAGCTGGATCTTCGTGGTGCCTATAACCTGATCCGCATCCGTGAGGGGGACGAATGGAAGACGGTGTTCAATGCCAGAGATGGACATTACGAATACCTTGTGATGCCGTTCGGGCTCTGTAATGCTCCAGCCGTCTTCCAAGATTTCGTAAATGACATCTTCTGGGACATGCTTGCCACCTCTGTGGTAATCTATCTGGATGACATTCTCATCTTTTCTCCAGATATGGACACCCACCGGAGAGATGTTTGCAGGGTTTTCAACCTCTTGCGGGCAAATTCCTTATATGCGAAGTTGGAGAAGTGTGTGTTTGAGCAGGAGTCTCTGCAGGGGCGTAACTAGGAATGGCAGAGCCCCACAGCAAACTTCACAATGGGGCCCCCCCCGCCTCCGGCCGCCATTTTAAAAAAAAATATATATTTTTTTAAAAATCACTAATCGCAAACGGCGAATGGATTGAATAATCCAGTCACCATTTGCAAATTTTTAGCCGCTTTGGCGACCATTTTGGTCGTCATCTGCAGCACTGTAAAGAGGCCTGCTGTTATCGGGGCCCCATTAGGGGCCTGCTGTTTCCTGGGACCCTAGGACCCTGATGGGGCCTGCTGTTTCCTGGGGCCTGCAGTTTCCTGGGGCCCTAGGCCCCTGATGGGGCCTGCAGTTTCCTCTAATGGGGCATGCTGCTTCCTTTGGACCCAGGCCCCTAATGGGGCCTGCTGTTTCCTAGGGCCCCATTAGGGGCCTGCTGCTTCCTGGGGCCTCTAATATGGGCCCGCTGTGTCCTGCCCCCCCCCCCCGCACACATGCGATTTGCACACTTAGTCATGTACCCACGAGCTGCTCTCCCTAATGCTCTCAATGTTCAGTGAAAAACTGAGAGAAGCAGGAAGAGAAGCTTGTTGTCACAGGACCATAAGTATAAAAATCGCATATGAGTGAAGTGTCCATGAGATGACTGCTGGAACCAGCAGAGCTGAATCCTGACATTGCAGCTTCTGAATTCTCACAACGAATGCACTGTACACTTTTAGGATTCTCCATTACTGGTGGCAAGAGTACACGGTCATGTCAGCATAAGCATAAGCATGTGATTTATATACTTCTGGCCACATTCCGACTAGACGAGCCCGGCCTTGCTCCGTTCATTTTCATTGAGTGAGGCCACACGTCTAGTCAGCATGTGACCGCTTGTATGTAAATTACAGGCACGAGAGAATCCTAACAGCGTGCAGAGCGCACTGTGAGAATTCTGAAATTGACTAATTCTCATGTTTTTATTTATGTTAGGAGCATTAAAGGGGCTGTCCAGGTTTGTGCTGAGTCTGCAGTCATTCTATGTGACACAGACCTGGAGAACCCCTTTAATGCTCCTAACAAATAAAGACATGAGAATTAGTCAATTTCACAAATAATATTTACATCCAGGTACCATATAGATGACGCTGTCTCTGGAGTCGTTCTCCTTTTCTTCATCTTGTCCAGATCCCATGATGAGTTTTCTCATCCACAGTCGTCTCTGCAGATTTCCATCTTCTCCGCTCTTCTGCACCAACTCTCCACACGATGCCCTTAAAGACAGAAGAGTCATTATAATGCTCCTAAATAAAAAATATCTGCAATTTACTGTCGCCTCACACTATTCCCCTCCCTCCTCACACTGTCTCCCCTCACATCCCCCCTGTTCACCATACTGTCTCCTCATATTTACCCCCTCACTCTCTATACTGTCTGCTCACACACACCCCTGACTCCCCATACTGTGTCTGCACACATCCCATCACCCTCACTCCCCATACTGTGTCCACATACATTCACCCGTTCGCTCCCCATACTGTCTGCACCCATCCCCCATACTGTTTCCACATACATACTCTTCAGTACCCTCAAATCCCCCCACACATATTAAATGCCCCCATCCCCACTCCAAATCCCCCACACACATTAAATCCCCCCATCCCACTCCAAATCCCCCACACATAAAATAACCCCCATCGCCACTCCAAATCCCCCACACATAAAATAACCCCCCATCGCCACTCCAAATCCCCCACACATAAAATAACCCCCATCGCCACTCCAAATCCCCACACATAAAATAACCCCCCATCGCCACTCCAAATCCCCCACACATAAAATAACCCCCATCGCCACTCCAAATCCCCCACACATAAAATAACCCCCCATCCCCACTCCAAATCCCCCACACATAAAATAACCCCCCATCGCCACTCCAAATCCCCACAATAAAATAACCCCCATCCCCACTCCAAATCCCCCACACATAAAATAACCCCCCATCGCCACTCCAAATCCCCCACACATAAAATAACCCCCCATCCCCACTCCAAATCCCCCCACACATAAAATAACCCCCCATCCCCACTCCAAATCCCCCCACACATAAAATAACCCCCATCCCCACTCCAAATCCCCCCACACATAAAATAACCCCCCATCCCCACTCCAAATCCCCCCACACATAAAATAACCCCCATCCCCACTCCAAATCCCCCCACATAATGTATCCCCCATCCCCACTCCAAACCCCCACACACATAAAAGAACCCCCATCCCCACTCCAAATCCCCCCACACATAATGTATCCCCCATCCCCACTCCAAACCCCCCCACACATAAAAAACCCCCATCCCCACTCCAAATCCCCCCCACACATAATGTATCCCCCATCCCACTCCAAACCCCCCCACACAAAAAGAACCCCCATCCCCACTCCAAATCCCCCCACACATAATGTATCCCCCATCCCCACTCCAAATCCCCCCACACATAAAAGAACCCCCATCCCCACTCCAAATCCCCCCACACATAATGTATCCCCCATCCCACTCAAACCCCCCCACACATAAAAGAACCCCCACCCACTCCATATCCCCCCCACACATAATGTACCCCATCCCACTCCAATCCCCCCACACATAAAAGAACCCCTCATCCCCACTTAAACCCCCCATACAACACACTCACACAGTATGTCCCCATTTATCTCGGTGGTATCTTCATGCTCCATAGTGAGCACACTCACCACCAGTCTTCACACTTCTGGGCGCCGACGACGGTGACGTCACAGCGTGTCACATGAGCATGATCACGCTGCAGACGTCGCTCTGACCCGGCGTCAGAGCTTCAATTGTACTGGGCGTCTGTATAGACGCCAGTGCAATTGATTCTGGAGCCGGCACGCAGCAGCTTCTCTGCGCCGGCTGTCAGCTTGACAGCGGCCAGGACGCCGACTCTCAGGCCAGGGTGGCGGAACGCAGCCGCAGGGAGACAGCTGCAGCAGGGATGGGCCCCTTCTAGCCCGGCCCTGTGCAGTGCTTCCCCTGCTTCCACGATAGTTCCGCCCCTGAGTCTTGCCATTCCTGGGCTATATCATCTCCACTCAGGGATTGGCTATGGATCCTGCCAAACTACAGGCTGTAATGGATTGGCAAGAACCCCACTCTCTTAAAGCGGTGCAGCGCTTTATGGGGTTCATTAATTACTATCGCCAATTCATTCCCCACTTCTCTACTTTCGTTGCTCCCTTGGTAGCCCTCACCAAGAAGGGAGCCAATCCCAAATTGTGGTCAGAGGAGGTCTCCAAGGCCTTTACTTCAATCAAGTCCATTTTGCTAGCGCTCCTATCCATACATCGTCCCAAGGTTGATAAGCCTTTTATATTGGAGGTAGATGCCTCGTCCGTTGGTGCTGGAGCAGTCCTTTTTCAAAAGGATGCTCAAGGTCGTAAACATCCTTGCTTCTTCTTCTCCAAGACCTTCACACCAGCGGAGAGGAATTATTCCATTGGGGATAGGGAGTTGCTAGCCATGAAGTTGGCCTTTTCCGAGTGGAGCATCTCCTGGAGGGGGCTAGTTTTCCCTTTCAAGTGTTCACTGACCACAAAAATTTGGTCTATTTACAGACCGCCCAGCGGCTAAATTCCCGTCAGGCCAGATGGTCCCTGTTCTTCTCCCGGTTCCATTTCACCCTCCATTTTCTCTCCGGGGAGAAGAACATTCGTGCCGATGCTCTGTCTCGCTCCGTGGTGTCCTCTGAGGAGGTGGAGGAGGAGCCTCGGCTGATTGTCCCCACAGAGAGCCTAAGAACTGTGGCCCCGGTTTCGCTTGAGTCTGTGCCTCCGGGCAAGACTTTTGTGCCCATTAATTTGCGACCGGAGGTACTCTCTTGGGCACACTCGTCCAGGGTGGGTGGACATTTTGGGGCAAAGAGGACATCTGAGTTGCTGGCGAGGACATACTGGTGGCCACATATGGTCCGTGACGTCAGGGAATACGTTCAGGCGTGCGTCTCCTGCGCCAAGAATAAGTCCCCTCGACAACGGCCAGCTGGGTTGCTTTTCCCTTTACCGGTGGCAGACAGGCCCTGGGAGATGGTTGGGATGGATTTTGTGGTGGGCTTACCCAAGTCTCGGGGCTGCACCATCATCTGGGTGATAACCGACCACTTCTCCAAAATGGTGCACTTGGTGCCGTTACCACGGTTACCGTCTGCACGGGCCTTGGCAGCATTATTCATTAGGCATATTTTCCGCCTACACGGTATGCCAGACAAAATTGTCAGTGATCGAGGACCCCAGTTTGCGTCTCGGTTCTGGAGAGAGCTGTGTCGTTTACTCAGCATTGAGTTGAATCTCTCCTCTGCATACCATCCCGAGATGAATGGGCTGGTAGAGAGGGCAAGCCAGACCTTGGTCACATACTTGTGACATTTTGTCTCTGCCAGGCAGGATGACTGGGCATCTTTGCTACCGTGGGCTGAGTTTGCTCTAAATAATGCTGTGGCTGACTCCACTGGTCATACCCCATTCCTCCTGAACTACGGTCAGCATCCGCCGGTACCAGTGCCCATGCCCGTGTCTTCCGCGATTCCAGGGTGGCGGGACTGGGCTGTGGAGGCACGGGACATTTGGACCGCACCCAGGAGCCATTCAGGATTCCAAAGAGAGGATGAGGTCTTCGGCCGATGCCCATCGGCGCCCCGCTCCTACATTTGCTCCTGGTGACCTAGTGTGGCTCTCTGCCCGAAACATCAGGCCACATGTAGAGTCCACCAAGTTGGCACCTCGCTTTTTGGGTCCCTTTAAAGTTCTTGAGCAGGTGAACCCGTGGTTTACCGCCTAGCCCTTCCGCCTCGCCTTGGTATCACCGACACCTTTCACGTGTCCCTCCTGAAACCAGTGGCCATTTCCCGGTTTTCCGAGTCATCTGCGGGACATTAGGTTCATCTACCGACGATCATGAGGTGAACGCCATTGTTGGGTGCAAGGTGGTAAGAGGAAAAAAAATTATTTGGTGGATTGGAGGGGTTATGGGCCTGAGGATAGGTACTGGGTGTTATGTTCTGCTACAAGCACTAAGGAAAGAAGGGAGATCTGTACCTACGATAGAACTAAGCTAGATCCCTACGATGTAACGGGGAACCTGATCCTGCGATCAGACCCGCTAAAGTCCTCAGCTAGTCTGTACGAAGACCTATAGATGCGAGGAAGGGATCCCTACAAGAACTAGGGACTGGGAGAAAGATGGACACCTCCTAACAGAAGTTGTAGCAGTAAAAGACAAAAAAACAACATAGAACATAGAGGTCCGAAGACCAAGCAAAAACTGACTGAGTAAGGTAACAAAGCACCTGGCTAGCTTAAGAGTAGAAATTACAATGAAATCCAGCAAAGTCAGAAGGGCGGAGCAGGATTAAATAGGCAAAAAAGGTCATGTGACCAGCAAGATAGAAAAAACCTAACAGGAGAGTTCTAACACTGGGAGCCTGCCGAGCATGCTCACGCTCCACAGCTCATCGCTGCCTTTGAGCGCAGCAAGGCCCAAAGAAGGGGGGGCAATGTTAGGGCTCGAGTTCCCGCTGCTGCACAAGGGGAGTCTCGAACCAGTTCCGCTGCGGTCCCCCATCCATCTCCATCCGCAGTGGAACCTGCTCAGCAGAGACGTCGGTCCCAGCGTCTTGCCCATTCCAATACTGTGCAGAGACTTGCTGCTGCCCCTCCTGGATCTTCTATTATAGCCAGTGCTGGAGCAGACGTCTTTGGGACGAAGTACTGCGTTTCCCCTTCTGAGCATGCCCAGGGTAAGATCTCTCATTGGAGATCAGGGGTCACATGTTCAGGTACTGCAGCAGCTCCTATTGGTCCGCCAGGAAGGTCCTGAAACTACATGTGTTTTGGAACAGTTTCTCATTGGTCCTTTTTCTGGCATGTCCTGTAGCTGTTACTATAAAAGGGTGGCATGGCTGGGCCACCATGCGCTAGTATCAATTGCATTATGTGCTTTGCGCCAGTGTGATCATGTACGCATGTGGTTAGGGCTCGGCTGAAATAAGCCCCTAGAATACCGGCTTCTCCGGTGAGGAGATTTGGGTGCACGTGGTTAGGGCTTGGCTGAAATAAGCCCCTAGAATACCGGCTTCTCCGGTGAGGAGATTGCTTGATTGCGTTACTGTATGCATGATCACGGACTGCTATCCGCACAGCAGTTATCTGTGTATCCCTGTGAGTCTAACAGGACACAGTCTTTTTCTCAGCGGCTCTGTGACGCAACAGGGTTCGCTTTATAACGCTGGTTCAGCGCCCTAGCGTTTTACTTTGCGGCTCATTGAAGTTAAGTGAGTTCGCACTTATCGCCATATAGCGCTGTGGCATTCCCGTTAGTGGCTCTGGGGATTAACAGAGTTCGCACTAACTGTCCACAGCGCGCTACGGCGTTTATTTTAGCGACTCTGCGGGATAACAGAGTTCGCTACTTTCGCCATCTTACTAGCAGCGGGCTTCGCCTGCACGGTGGACCCCGGGCTGTGAACGTACCTCTCTACAATATCTATTAGGTGCGTTCCGCAGACCCTAACAGCTGGTGATTCTGTTATGATTTGGTAGCCGAGGAGGACAGGAGCAAAAACAGCCAAGGCAGCGAACACCCAGAGAGGTTGGGAACTAATGGGTTGCAGACCCCTAAACTAACCGCACAACTAGAAGTAGCCCTGGAGTAGCGCCCCAAAGGAATAGGTAACCCCCACACATATAATGGCGGTTAGACTAGATGAAATACAAACGCAGGCAGAAAATAGAGTAAGCAAACGCTGGGGCCAAAAACTATCTAGATAGGACAGGACAGGAAAGAATACTGTCTGCAACCCAGCAAAACTCTAAGAAAAATTCCAACACTTCTGATTCCAAAAATGCTGAGACCACACGATCTCGCCCCCGCTAAATCATAACTCTGGTGTGAACAAGCAGCTATCCAGCAGCCACTGAAATAACAGGGACAAAGCAAATGAACAGAATTAAATGAGAAACAGAGACCAGCGCAGGCCCCAGCAGGGGGACCGGCTGACCTCACTCAGAGGGGCAGCAAAAACAAAGAAAAGCAAAACCACAGAAGCAAGCAGAAAATAAGTTATCTGAATTTTTGCAGGAGACAGCAGAAAACCAGCTGACTTCCAAACTGGACCAGGAAGAGAAACTAATCACAGGCGAGGATCATGGGAAGGCAGCTCACTTATATCTGCGCAGTCCGTCCTCCCTGATTGCCACTCCTCGCTCCCAGGTGATGGACCTCTGTTATTCAACACAGCTTCAATACCATCAGCAACCACCAGAGGGAACCCCAACTCAGAAGTCATCTCCAAAGTTATCATAACAATCATCGTTCCATTTAGTAAGGACTGCCCATTTTGAAATTTCTGACAATATAACTCTGCCTCTTCCTGACCCTGGTTCAAAGCCAATAAGGTTTTCTCAGCTTGATCAATCACGTTAGGTTCATCTTACAATAAGCTCAGAGCCTGAAAAAACACATCAACATTAGCCAAAACAGGATCCCCAGTTGTCAGTGAAAACACCCAAACCTGAGGGTCACTGCGCAACAGGGAGATGACAATTTTAAACTGCTGCACCGAGTTCCCTGAGGAATTAGGTTTCAAGGCAAAAAACAATTTACAATTGTTCTTAAAGTTCAAGAACTTAGACCGATCCCCAAAAAATAAATCAGGAATAGGGATCTTAGGTTCTGCAGCAGACAACCGAGTGAGATAGGTAGAAATACTCCGAACTTCAACAGCAAGCTGCTCAACACGATCGGACAATTGCTTAATTTCCATTGAAGAAAAAGTCCTCCTACGGCCCCAGAGAAAAAGAGGAAAAAATATATAAAAAATTCTGACAACCCTTATATAACGGTTTGGCCGTGATTCTGTTATGATATTGTAGCCGAAGTGGACAGTAACAAAAATAGCCAAGGCAGCCAGTCACCCAGAGAGTTTGGTAACTAATGGATTGCAGACCCCTAAACTAACCGCACAACTAGAAGCAGCCATGGGACGTACCTATGATGACCTAGACGCCTCGACACAGCCGGAGAGTTAGCCAAGCCCAAAGATAGAAAGAGGAAAGCTAACTGCCCCGGAGTAGCGCCCCAAAGGAATAGGTAGCCCCACACATATATTGGCGGTGAGACAAGATGAAATACAAACACAATCAGAAAATACAGTAAGAAATGCTGGGGCCCAAAACTGTCTAGATAGGACAGGACAGAAAAGAATACTTTCTGCAATCAGCAAAACCCTGGAAAAATTGGAAAAATTGGAAAAATTCCAACACTTCTGATTCCAAAAAAATACTGAGACCACACGATCTCTCCCCGCTATATCAGAACTCTGGTGTGAACAGGTAGCTACCCAGCAGCCACTGAAATAACAGGGACTGAACAAATTAACCAGAAAACTGAGAAACAGAGACCAGCACAGGCCCCAGCAGGGGACCCGGCTGACCTAACTCAGAAGGCAGAAAAAAACAAAAGAAAACAAAACCACAGAAACAAGCAGAAAATGACTTATCTGAAATTTGCAGGAGACAGCAGAAAGCTGGCTTCCAAACTGGACCAGGAAGAGACAACTAATCACCGGTGAGGATCATGTGAAAGTTACTCCCTTAAATCTCCCCAGTCATAACTCCCAGATTGCCAATCGTCAGCAGCTGGATCCTCAGCTGAAGGGCCTCTGTCCGTCAAGGCAGCTTCATTAATATCAACAGCCACCAGAGGGAGCCCCAACTCAGAATCCCGAGCATTCACAACAATAGTGACTATGACGCTGAGTCACTTCTTACAGCCAAGCCGTGAGATGGAATAGTCAGGAGTCCGAGGTTAAAAGCCTGGAAGGTACATCATAAACAGAAGGAAGAGACAAAGGCATAGTCAGGTAACATTCCGATGTCCGATTACCAGGAGGATAGCGGGTAAGAGCAGGAGTTAAACAGATGGATGTTCAGAATGAGGTCCAAAGGTCAGATCTACAAACAGAACACAAGCACAGAGAGACAAACTACTCAGTAGCTGAATGTATGTCTGGCAGAGGTCTGGGAGTAACAGCTCATTTAAATAGCCTGGCAATCACTTGCGATAATGAACACCTGGAGACAACCAGCGCCTCCCAGTCTCAAATTGGTCAGCTGAGCTGTCAGTAACTGCATCCCAGACACATTGAGGGGAGGAACCGTGACAGTGACAGTGCTTGTAGTTTATGTAGGTATTAGCACTTGATCAGTCCCTCACTTGGTCTCATAAATATCATGATGCGGTTCTCCATAGGTGACAAGGTTCACAACAATAAAGTGACAGTGCTTATAATTCAAGATAAAGATACAAAAGGATTACTTATTTCATCATAAATTCCTCAATGTGTTTCCCCATAGCTGGTTCATCAGGAGGTCCTTATGCCTGATAGAGGAGTAGATGGAGGATCCAAGATGACCAGTAAAGTGACCAAATCACCCCCCTCCCATGCTTGTCCCACTGACCTGTGACGTGTAGTTGTGGCTCCGGAATCCCGCACAGGTGACCCTCGTTTGACAAGCTATACATTATCCTTCTCCCTATGGCGTCTGTGCTTGTGCACAGGAACGCTGAATACACAGACCATAGAAAGAAGGAAGAGGTACAGATTGTTGCACGAGTGCAGGGCACGTACGCGGGATTCCAGCACCACAGCTGCACATCACATGTCAATGTGACGTGCATGGGAGGGGGGAGATAGTACAATGAAGAGCAGGAGGCAGGATTTCTTCCAGGCACTGCTTGCCCGTAGCCTGAAAGAAATCATTAGCATAATGAAATAAAAGTCAATTTTTCCACATCTAGACAGCAACTATGAGGCATACAGGTAAGACTAGATTAACATTTCTATTACATGTATGCCTATACTAATAGCTGAAAAGTGTCCCAGGGGTAACAGATTCCCTTTAAAGAAAACTATGAAAATATTACTAAGCTCTCAATATGCAGCTGCAAGAAAGTAAATGTGAAACAGTTAAACAATTGCAATTCCCCCAGGGCCGTGGGGTACTCGGTCCGAGTCAGACAGTTCTTTGGGAGGAAGGTCACGACAGCAATGACCCAGTCCGTGGCCTTAAGCGTTCAATAAAATGATGGGAAGATAAGTTTATAGGGGAATAAGTTTGTGACGCCACCCGTGGTATTCAGCAATAGATGGCCGACGCTGCGATTCAGGTCCACTGGGGCGGTTGATGATGCAGCAGAGATGTTACAGCTCTCCACGGGTAGAGCTAGGCCCCAGGACAGTTATAGGGTTAATTTGACTATGGTAACTGTTGTAGTACAGGACAGGTGATGCAGTAAATAAATCCGAGGACACAGCAGGGTACAGTCTTCACACTTTACTCACGGTCTTTAGGTTACAAACACCAGCCGGGTGCTGTGTCCTCCGGGTCGGTGGTCCAGCCAGCTCTCGGTTAGTTTGGGGTACTCCTTACCGGGACACCCTTCTTGTGTACCTTCTCCAGTCGTCTCTCCCTGCGCTGGCTAATGCTTTTCCTGCCCTGTGCCTCACACACAGTGTCCAAAGCCAGCAGCCTCAGATCCTATCGGGCGACGTCCTCCTGGACCCCTTGATCCTATGTGACTACCTTTTCGGCGAATGTGTGTGGATTTGGCAGTTGCACATACAGTCACAACAGCCTCCGGATTGCTAGCTGAGACCTATAGTTTCTTCACTAGTCTGGGGCCGGTCCCCCACTGCGACTTTGTCACTCCGTCCAGCTACGGTCGGCCTGGATTCGGGCACCACGGGTGGATTCCTCACTTCCCTGGCCCTAGGACACCTTCTTTCTCAGGAACTCCTTTCTTCACCACTGCTCCTCTCAACTTCTCTCACTACTCTCCTTCCAACTGTCACACTCCCTTCCGCCTGAACTGAGGCTCCTCCCCCTACCTTGGGGTGGTGTGTGTTGTTGGATGCACATATGCGAGCACCAGGTAGTGCCTCCTCCTTACCCGAGAGCTGAGTACCACACCTCTGGCTAATGTGCAGAACTTTTGTGGCGACTGGACCCTCAGTGGTGCCACACAATGATAATGCTATATTTCACCAGATTATGTATCTTTACTTAGATGAGAAGATAATTAATCTGTTACTGCTCTAATTAGTCACTTTTGACTTCTCAAGAACCCTGGGGCATTTGCACCAGATATGTGCTGTTACAGTCATGTAGCCATAATAAACTGAATGGTTGTTTGATCTTGTTATGTAAGTAAATAGGCAGAGGTTTATTAGCCTGTAAGCATAAACCACTATATTGCAATAATATCAGCTGTATAATATTATGTTGTTATTAAAGGGAACCTACTCATGCTTCTGAAACCGAGGGCATCATGAATAAGAGCCTGGTTTCACGATTACAGCCAGTTATACTTCTCTCTGAAACACTTCGGCATTGTATAACACAGCCTCAACCGATGACTGGCTTTCTGCCTATGCACAGTGGACACAGAGAGCTGCTAGTCAATATGTGGGCAGAGTTATATAGAGTTCAGCATTCACAGAACTGGTAGATCTGTAGCAGCTAAAACTGCAACAATCAGCAAGTAAATGATACATTGCTGCAATCGGGTCCTGCTCCAATATCATGCCGCTTTCAGATGATGAACAAAATTGTGACAGATAAAAACCTTGCGACAGATTCCCTTGAAAGATCAGATCTAGGACCATAGCTGGAGACTAAACTAGTACGGTGCTGCTGTAGGAGATTGATAAGTCTCTCTCATAGCGAGACACCTGTAAATCACCTACAGCGGCAAAAGCCAGTTGGGGGCAGCGTCAGACTAGTCTCGTCTCAGTCTATGGCTGTATTTTTAAAGTATATCTGCTCTGAAACATTGGAGTATCTCAGAAAAGAATATACCTGGATGCAATCATGCAGCCATGCTCTGATTCATGCTGCCCATGGTTTAGGCATCTTGAATCAGCTTAGAAGTTCCCTTTAAAGAAGCATTCCTCCCATCAAAGTTTTTATCCTCTTAATATCTTGCAATCATATTATATAGCACTCTTTAGTTTCAATTAATAATTTTGCTTTTCTACCCAGCTAATTCTCCCCTTTCCCATTAGGTCTATGACATCACGTGATTAAAACCCTACTAGCTGAATTCTGTTAAGCTTTATGTTGAAACAGGAGGTAAAGTTTCCCATGTATGAGTCACATGTCACTGCTAAAGTCCTTGGCAAGGTGGAGAAAGGAGCAGCTGGGTCCAGAGATGAAGAGAGATCCTGTTTCTATTAAGAGCAGAGAAAAGAGAAGAATTAGTGTCAGCAATTGTAAGTACACAATTCTTTATAATTGGTGTGCAATATATAAAAAAGATAAAAACTTTGATGGGACGAGTGCTTCTTTAATGGAGTTACTCCATTTTGCACCAGTCCAGGAGTCTTCAGATAATTTACACAACTTTGACTGTAGGAAACAGAAAAACCAGGGTCACAGGACCCTTGATTCTGTGATACGAGAGAATTGGGGCAATTCTGCTAATGACACTTGATCAAAGTTTACTCAGAGTGTCAGCATAGTTTGATCCTGTTCTCTAAGATGAGAGAATCAGAGCACTTTCTGCATCTTCTCTATTATGTGAGTCTGTGGAAATCCGATGTCATCAGGATGCAGTCCGAGGTTTTCTATGCATCCATAAATTTTAATGGGTATGTGTCTTCCAATTTCAGAGTGAAATTGCAGCATACTGCGATATTTTTCACAAACAGATTCTTGTCAGTGAAAAAAATCAGTCATTAGCACTGCTCCATTGGATTACATTATTCCGAGTGCTGTCCAATAAAAAATCAGATTGCACTATTCCGGTTTATATTCTCTTATGACCCTGGCCTAAAGGTGTTTTCCAATTTTGGAAAAACCTATGTGCAACGGCTGCAGGAAGAAAGACAAATGATTTTAAAGATGATCAAAGTTACAAACACACAAGCTTATAATTACATAAATTACATATGGTAAATGCATGTCTTTTAAAAAGGTTAAAAACACAATATGTACACTCATTTTTACAAATCCTCTAGAGATGAGCGGATTGTTTGAAATTTAAAAAATGGTAAATGCTATTAAATATACTGTAAGTGTTGCTTTTGTTGTCTCTACTTGTTGTAGCCCTAATGCTGGCACGTGGAAAGAGACAAATAACTGCCACCTGATGATGGAAACATGCATAGCTACCAGTTACGGAGGCAACACCACCTGTCCGAGATGCGCTGGTGCATCGGTGTTGCTGGAAACATTTACTCAGTGAGCTGTGAAATCAATGTTTTGCTTCTGGCCTTCATTGCTACTCTATAGAGCTGTAGTGCAGTGGACTTTTGAGCTCAAAGACAAGTTCAGAGGGTAGCCTAAGTTCTGCATGTGAAACCAGACAGCTGGCATCCATGTCTGCAAGAAATAGTGGTGGCTGGGGATCTTCTAGCAAGGCTGATTGTACTCCATCACTTTTCAAAAGGCAGCAGAATCAAATGACTGGGAGTGTATTGTGTTTTCCTTGACACTCAATTGGTGATGGATATTTGCAGCTTCAACAGAGTAGGTCGCGTTCTCAGAGTACAACACGCACTAGAGGAGGATAACAATGATGGTGGTGATAATAAGACCGAAAAGGTGCTATCTACTGGTGCAGCTTGTCTGACAGAAAAACGGGCATGGTGAGAAGGGGAGGAGGACAACTTGAGGCTTGCTCTGATTGCTGGCTGACTTGACTTTGTCAGATGAGTAGGTGATGTCGCTTCATGTGCTGATGGAGAGTCAGGCTATGTGCACACGTTGCAGAACTGCTGCGGCAATCCTGCACCTCCCTGCCACGGGAAATACACATTTTTATTGGTATGCGTATTCCCTCCAGAAACTAGCATTTTGCAAGCGTAATTAGCTTGCAGAATGCTAGCGTTTTCCAAGTGATCTGTAGCATCGCTTGGAAAACTGATTGACAGGTTGGTCACACGAGTCAAACATAGTGTTTGACAAGTGTGACCAACTTTTTGGCCTATGCCGCATCAATAGTAAAAAGATCTAATGTTAAAAATAATAAAAAAAATAATAAATCGTGATATTCTCACCTTCCGGCGGCCCCCGCAGCCTTCCCACCTCTCAGCGACACTCCCGGCCAATCGCGTTCCCAGGCATCCTTAGCGACAATGACCCCAGATGACATAGCAACGCGCGAGACCACTACGTCATCTGGGGTCATTGTCGCTAAGGACACCTGGAAACGCGATTGGCCGGGAGCGTCGCTGAGGAGTGGGAAAGCTGCGGGGGCCGCTGGAAGGTGAGAATATCATTATTTTTTATTTTAATTATTATTTTAACAGGGATATGGTACCCAGGGCCTGGAGGAGAGTCTCCTCTCCTCCAGACCCTGGGTACCATCCGCACATGAACCGCTAACCACATGCGGAAAGTAAGCGGTTCAATGCATTCCTATAGTGGCAGAATCGCCGCGATTCTGCAAAAAGAATGAGCATGCTGCGTATTTTTCCGCGATGCGATTCCTCCGTGGAAAAACACGCAGCATGTGCACAGCATTGCAGAATCCCATAGAATATAATGAGTTGCGTTGGGTAAGCGTTTTTGTCTCGTTTTCACCGCGAGAAACCGCGGCAAAATGCTAACAATCCGCAATGTGTGCACATAGCCTCATAGTTCCTAATCTATAAGAGTCGGTATGTCCACAGCTGATTTTACTGTTGCACAGCCTGCAGAGTGCTAAAGAATCACCAATTTTACATTTACATTGTAACTAACAAAATATCTGCTCACACACAACTATTTTTTTTTTATGTAAATTTTTATTGGATTTTTTCACTTAACATTAACAATAATAACAAAAGCAACAAAAGTCAAGAAAACATCAACAATCAAGGTCTATCCTTGATACAAAATTGTATCCCAATAAGGAAAGAACAATAAGTGATATGACCCTCAGTTGCTATATTTATACAGAGAAGTTGAAGGCTTTAAAGAGTCCATCACTTGAGGGTGTGGATTTGTTTTCATAGCACAAGTATTCTAATATATCACAGAAAAGAGCAGCAAAATCAATGTAAAGAAAAACGTAAAAAAAAAAACACAAGGGAAAAGGTATGGAGGGGGGTAAAGATTGGAGGGGGGGAGTCTCTCCACTTTATCCTCCTTGTCTCACCTCTTTGTTCAGGACACCTCTGAAACATTTCAGTCAATTTGTAGACAACCCAAATTATTTTTAAGATTCTCCGTTAAGTATCATTTTGTCAAAGTGAATGGTCTAACGATTTTCTATGTCGTTTCTTCATTACAGAATTTACCAATAAATTGTTTCCACTTCAGTAAAAACTTCCTGGCTAATGTTTCTTTATTTAATAGTGCATCCCCTGCTCTATCAACAGATTGTAGTGCAGTTGGGTCATCAAATCAGAGAGCGACGGAACAGAGGAGCAGAGCCAATTCTTGAGAATCAGTTACTTAGCCAAAATCAGAATAGTATGTATAAGTTTTGGAAATTTCTTTTCCTTAACAGCCTCCACTCCTGATTTGTCCCAGAAATGTAGAATTGCTGTCATTAAAGTCAACGGTTTTATGTTTCGCCATAGTTTCGATATTAGCCTGATATTGAGTCCCAAAAAGGGGTGATGTAAGGGCATGACCACAATCCATGGAATAAGTCTGATTTTGAGAGTTGACATCTGGGACACGCAGTGAGTTTATCAGAGTTAGGATCTGGTTTATGGATATTAAATGCGTATATAGCTCCATGCATTATTTTGAATTGAGTGTCCCTCCATGATTCACTTATTATATGTTTCCTAAGAGTGGACCATCCTTTCCTAGTCTTGGAGGCAGCATCAATGTCACCCTGTTGCGATCTCCAGTATTTATGAAAGGTTTCTGGATGGGGGTTGATAAAATTTAATTTCATTGCAGAAGAAATTATAGATATCGAAGGAGTACCACCTGAATATTGAATTAGGCTATCTAACTCATTATGATATTGACTCAAAAGTGACATCTTGCAGATTTGACATTATCGAGAGTTTGATCTGTCTATATTGAAAGGAGTGCGAAGGATGGAGTTGAAACTTTTCAAGTGTTTCTGCACAGGTTAACCATCTGGACTCCGTCTGGTGGAGAAGATGTAAAATATTAGATATGCCCCTTTGTTTCCATACCATAAACAATTTGTTTTCCATGTCCTGAGGGAATTCAGGGTTAGCCCACAATGTTAGATATTTGGAAACTCTAAATGAGAGGCTATATCCTTTTCGCACTGCTTTCCACGCTGATATCGTGTCTCTAAAAGTAGCTGAGTGTTTTATGACCGGAGGTAGGGACGAAATACGGGCGTGTAGTATAGCTGTCAGGTCTAATGGATGGGCATAATCTGATTCAAGAGTGGAGTTAGCATATGAATGTCTGATATGTAATCAGTCTATGGCATATCTCATAAGACAAGCTAGATTGTAAGTTCTGATACTAGGAAAATTAAAACCACCTTCCTGCTTAGAGGCCACTAACTTTGTCAGGCTGATTCTAGGATGTTTTTTCCTCCAGATAAATTGGGTAAAATGTTTATTGAGAAAATTAATATCAGTGTTTTAATAAGAGAGGTATTATTTGGAGTGGATACAGCAACTTGGCCATGCTGACCATTTTGATAAGATGAGTTCTTCCCATGAGCGTAAGTGGGAGATCCTGCCATCTTTTCATTTGGTTTGTTATTTTATTTTTCAAGGGGGGTAGTTTAATGTATATAAAGATTAGTTAACCGGCCAATTTTGATTCCTAGATAGGCAATATGAGTAGAAGTAATGAATATGCCTCCCAAAGGAGACTGCCTTAAAATGCTTTCCCCCTGGTCGTCAAAGGCAGGAGCTCACATTTATCTGTATTTATTTTGAATCTAGAGTATGCTCCAAATTCTCTAAAAAGCGTTAAGACATTTGGTAGATGAGCTCTAGGGTCAGTCATAAACAAAATAATATTGTCAGCAAAAAAAGCTGATTGTAAAGACCTTTTGTTAATTTGGATGCCCTTAAAGGTGGTCGGATTCGACAGGGTGCGCTCCAACGGCTCTATTGCTATATTGAATAGGAGCGAAGAAAGGGGACAACCTTGCCTTGTGCCTTTTTGTAATGGAAAGGGACTAGAAAGGAATCCCGAGTATAAATTTGAGCACTAGGGCAGCAGTATAGAGCGTATAAATAGTCGAGAAATAGACCCGATAGTGACATTTTAGCCAAGACATTAAAAATCCATTCCCATTTAACGTTATCAAACGCCTTCTCTGCGTCGATAGTGACCAACGACTTCCCTTATATTTAAGGTTGCTGACCTGCCTTTGACGAACCCTGCCTGTGAGGGAGATATAATATCAGGGAGAATTGAGGCCAGTCTGTCAGCCATGATTTTGAAATTACTTTAATATCTGTGTTAATTAAAGAGATTGGCCTATAGGATGATGGGAGCGTGGGATCTTTCCCTGGTTTTAGCAATAGTTTGATATAGGCTTTATTAGCTGATGGGAATATGGCTTCACCATTTAAAATTTTATTGGCCAGTTGCTCTAAGGTTGGTGATATCTCGTGAGAGAGTAGTTTGAAAAATTCGTCCGTAAAGCCGCCTGGTCCTGGGGCTTTATAAGTTTTTAAATTTTTGATAGCTGAGATCATCTCCTCATGTGAAATTGGTTTATTATACAACTATTTTATGTTCAATGGACAGTTCTAATGAGTGGGACCATAATGGGGCTCACATTCTCCCCCTTGTTTGCAAATATTTATCTGGCTTTCCAGGAGGAACATTTTTTTTAACTGACAGGAAACTCCAAAAGTGTATAAAATGGTTTTGTAGTTGTATTTATTACACTAGTATACAATAATTTTGGTGCCAATGATGTCTGAATGGTTTTATATTAAGTTTATGGTGCTGATTAAGAATGTGTCTTTGGTTTTGCCAGATTGGCTCTAGTTTCTGAGATATTTGATAGTTAATTTATTAATTACAGTAAAATTCTGGCTTCAAAATGTCACTTTTATAGCTTTGTAAGCCTATAAATTGAAATACAAAATAATTATATGGAGTATTTCATTACCTAAGACACTGTTAAAGAATCAAAAGACAGACCAAAAGCTATTGCATTTGTTATCACACACATATCACATAAGGGGAATGCATTAATTTCATGGATGAATTATCTAAAAAACTAGAACCAATTCGACAATAGTAATGGGATTTTCTAATTCAGCACCCTAAAAATACCGTAAATTGATTTAAAAAACTTTGACACCTGAATTCTTTTTTTTGTAGACCTGTGTATCTAGGATATTGAGAAGCTCAGAGTGAACCTTTTTGACATAACTTTATTACGAATTTGACTTTCACTATGGTTTTTGCCAAGAATAGGTTTTGTATATTGAGTTATCTGGTATCTGGTACAATTTATACAGAAAAGAAGTGACTGGAAACACTATTCTGGTCATGACATGTCATAACAAACATGTCAAGGACATCATTGTGTATGATGAGTGAATGCTCTCAAGATGCGTTTTTTGATCTTGAATCTGATGATTTATCCAATATGTTAAAAACCAGGGGAAATGCAACACCATTGTTGGAAAATGCTAAGACTAGATTAAGATCCTCATATTGTGATGAGTTGATTAACCTCTTATCGATCAGAGGTACAGTATTTTTGGTTTTGCATTTTCTTTTTTGCTCCCCTTCTTCCCAGAGCCATAACTTTTTTATTTTTAGTCAAAATCGCCATGTGAGGGCTTTTTTTGCGGAACGAGTTGTACTTTTGAACGACACTATTGGTTTTGCCATGTCATGTACTCGAAAATGGAAAAAAAAATTCCAGGTGCATTGAAATTGCAAAAAAAGTGCAATCCACCACTTTTTTTTTTTAGGTTTTTTCAACATGTTCTCTAAATTCTAAAACTGACCTGCCATTATGATTCTCCAGGTCATTACAAGTTTATAGACACCAAACATGTCTAGGTTCTTTTTTATTTAAGTGATGAAAAATATTGCAAAGTTTATTAAAAAAAACTTGCGCCATTTTCCGATACCTGTAGCGTCTCCATTTTTCGTGATCTTGGGTTGGGTGAGGGCTTATTTTTTGCGTGCAGAGCTGATGTTTTTAATGATACCATTTTGGTGCAGATACAATCTTTTGATCGCCCGTTATTGAAAACATAATTCTGACGTTTTGAATTTTTTTCTCATTACATAATTTAGTGATCGGGTTAATTTTTTTTATATTGATAGATTGGGTGACTCTGAATGAGGTGATACCAAATATGTGTATGTTTGATTTTTTTTATTGTTTTATTTTGAATGGGGTGAATATTTTTAAAAACATTTTTTACTTTTGGCATGCTCCAATAGTCTCCATGGGAGACTAGAAGCTGCCATAACCCGATCGGCTCTGCTACATACAGGTGATGATCAGATCGCCACCGGGCGGCACTCAGCAATCTGGCATTGACAACCATAGAGGTCTGCAGGAGACCTCTGGTTGTCATGCCGACCTATCGGTGACCCGTGATCATGTGACGGGGTCACCGATGGGCGGATTTCCGGCGCAATTGCTGGAAGCGCATGTTAAATGCCGCTGTCAGAGTTTGACAGCGGCATTTAAGGGGTTAAATCACAATCCACCCTTGGCTGTTTCGGGCACATGTCAGCTGTTAGCTGACAGCTGAATAAAGAAAACTTGGCACTCAACTTTGAGAGAAGTAGATTCCTGTTTATTGCAGTCACAATACTGGTGTAACGTTTCGGTCCATGTGGACCTTCGTCAGTCCGACTGCTTGTGAGGAAGCAACAGTATGAAAAAGAAGAGGCAGTATGCCTTCAGAGGAGAGTATCCTTCTATAATCTTATGAGCAGTATTCCCGTGGGATAGTCCCTTGTTGGGGCTTTCTTATTTTGATTCCCGAAAATGGAGAAAGGGGGCCAAAAGGCTCTGTGCGTAACTTGGTGGTGAGGTGAAGGATCGCTGGTCTCTCTGCTCTGGCGCGGAATCCACCGCTTGTCAGGCTCCTGACAAGCGGTGGATTCCGCGCCAGAGCAGAGAGACCAGCGATCCTTCACCTCACCACCAAGTTACGCACAGAGCCTTTTTGGCCCCCTTTCTCCATTTCGGGAATCAAAATAAGAAAGCCCCAACAAGGGACTATCCCACGGAATACTGCTCATAAGATTATAGAAGGATACTCTCCTCTGAAGGCATACTGCCTCTTCTTTTCATACTGTTGCTTCCTCACAAGCAGTGGACTGACGAAGGTCCACATGGACCGAAACGTTACACCAGTATTGTGACTGCAATAAACAGAATCTACTTCTCTCAAGTTGAGTGCCAAGTTTTCTTTATTCACTATTGGGTTGGGAAACCTACTTGTGCACCACCACGGTAGTGCTACGATATACTCTCACTAGTTAGCTGACAGCTGACATGTGCCGAGAAAGATGTGGGCTCAGCGCCGGACCCACATCAGAGGGAGGGTGTCCGACATTGGCGTACTATTATGCCTGACGACGAAAGGGTTAAAGAATAAAAGACAGTATTTTTATTATTATCATTATTATTTATTTATATAGCACCGTTAATTCCATGGTGCTGTACATAAGAAGGGGTTACATACAAATTACAGATATCACTTACAGTAAACAAACTAACAATGACAGATTGATACAGAGGGGAGAGGACCCTGCCCTTTCAGGCTTACATTCTACAGGATGGTGGAGAAGGAGACAGCAGATTGGTGGCCTGCAGCAGTTCCGGTGTTGGTTGAGGCGATATCTCTAGTAGTGGTGAGGAGGTAGCAGGGTCATTGCAGGCTGTAAGCTTTCCTGAAGAGGTGGGTTTTCAGGTTCCGTCTGAAGGATCCGAATGTGGTTGATAGTCGGACGTGTTGGGGCAAAGAATTCCAGAGGATGGGGGATATTCGGGAGAAGTCTTAGAGGTGGTTGGGTGAGGAGCGAATAAGTGTGGAGGAGAGAAGGAGGTCTTGGGAGGATCGGAGATTACCTGAGGGAAGGTATCGGGAGATTAGTTCAGAGACATATGGGGGTGACAGGTAATAGATGGCATTGTAGGTCAATATTAGTACTTTGAACTGGATACGCTGAGGGAATGGGAGCCAGTGAAGAGATTTGCAGAGGGAAGAAGCGGAGGAGTAGCGAGGAGAGAGATGAATTAGTCAGGCAGCAGAGTTAAGGATGGACTGGAGAGGTGCCAGGGTGTTAGCAGGGAGGCCACAGAAAATGATGTTGCAGTAGTCGAGGCATGCACAATCATTTTTGTAAATTGAGGGTTGAGGAAAGGACGGATTCTGGAAATATTTTTGAGCTGAAGGCGACAGGAGGTAGAAAGAGCTTGGATGTGCGGTTTGAAGGACAGGGCAGAGTCAAGGGTTACTCCGAGGCAACGGACTTCCGGTACAGGGGAAGCGTGATGTCGTTAATTGTGATAGATAGGTCAGGTAACAAAGATCTGTAAGATGGGGGAAAGATGATGAGTTCAGATTTGTCCACATTGAGTTTAAGGAAGCGAGAGGAGAAGAAGGAGGATATGGCTGATAGACACTCCGGGATTCTGGACAGCAGAGAGGTGACGTCTGGGACAGAGAGGTAGATCCGAGTGTCATCAGCATAAAGGTGGTACTGGAATCTGTGGGACTTTATGAGTTGCTCCAGGCAAAGTGTATAGATTGAGAAGAGTAGGGGTCCTAGAACAGAGCCTTGGGGGACTCCAACAGAGAGAGGGTGGGACGAGTAGGTAGTGTGGGAGTGAGAGACGCTGAATGTGCGGTTGGAAAGGTATGAGGAGATCCAGGATAGGGCGAGGTCCTTGATGCCAAAGGAGGAGAGAATCTGTAGTAGAAGGCAGTGGTCAACTGTGTCAAAAGCAGAGGACTGGTCTAGAAGCAGGAGTATAGGGTATTGTCCATTCACTTTGGCTGTAAGTAGGTCGTTAGTACTTTTGGTCAGGGCTGTCTTAGTGGAGTGATGGGGGCGGAAACCTGATTGTAGCTTGTCAAAGAGCAAGTAAGATGAGAGGTGGTAGGAAATTTCAGCGTGGACGCGCAGCTCCTGGAGTTTGGAAGCAAATGGGAGCAGCGATATTGGGTAAAAGCTGGACATAGCGGTTGGGTCGAGGATTGGCTTTTTAAGGATAGGTGTGATTGTGGCATGTTTGAATGCAGAAGAGAAGGTACCAGAAGTTAGTGATAGGTTGAAGAGGTGGGTTAGGGATGGGATAATAGTGGTGGTGAGGTTGGGGAGGAGGTGGGATGGGATGGGGTCAAGTGCACAGGTTGTGAGGTGCGATTTGGAGAGGAGACAATTAAGCTCCCCTTCGGTGATGTTGGAGAATGAGGTTATGGGGTTTGGGCATTGGTCTGGTATACAAAGGGGTTGTGGTGGTTGAACAATGAAAACTTGCCTTGTTTGGTCAATCTTTTTGAAGTGTGTGGCAAAGTCCTCAGCAGAGATGAGGGAGGTAGGAGGGGGCAGTGGTGGGAGGAGGAGGGAGGTAAAAGTTTTTGAATAACTGTTTGGGGTTGTAGGATAGGGAAGATACGAGGGTTGTGAAGTTGTGAAGTAGGCCTGTTTAGCAGAGGTGAGGACAGATTTTTAAGAGAGTGTTGCTTGTTTGAATGCAGTGAAGTTGTCTTGCGAATTTGTTTTCTTCCAACCCGCTCTGCAATCCTGGACACTTGCAGGAGCTTTTCAGTGGTGTTATTGTACCAGAGTTGTCTGTTGGTACGTTGCACTCTGCCATGAATGAGAGGGGCGACCGTGTCAATAGCTGATGCAGAGTGGCATTGTAGAAAGCAGTGGCACTGTGTCATGGAGTGAGGATATGGATGCCAGTGGTAGAATAGAGTCAGAGAGCGTGTGGTATCTAGAAGTGCGAGGTTTCTGAGGTGTGCGCATGTTGCTGGACAGGGGTGACAGGAGAGGAGGACAGGGATGGGAAAGTGAGTAGATGGTGATTGGATAGAGGGAGAGGGGAGGTAGTGAAGTTAGATAGAGAGCAGAGGCGGGTTAAGACCAGGTCTAATGTATGTCCGTCTGTGTGGGTGGCTGAGGAGGACCACTGAGTAAGTCCAAAGGATGAAGTAAGGGACAGGAGTTTGGAGACTGCTGACTGAAGGGTATCAGTGGGGATGTTGAAGTCACTCATGATGATAGTGGGGATGTCAGTGGAAAGAAAGTGAAGAAGCCAGGTAGAGAATTGGTCCATGAAGGCAGTGGTCGGGTCTGGAGGTCGGTATATGACGGCCACTTGAACATTGGAGGGAGAGTAGACGCGGACAGAGTGGACTTCAAAAGAGGGGAGGATTAGGGAGGGAAGAGGTGGGATTGGGTTAAAGATGCAGTTAGAGGAAAGGAGAAACCCACTCCTCCACCATGTCTGTTGCCAGGGTGAGGAGTGTGGGTGAAGTGGAGGCCACCGTGACACAGCGCAGCAGGGGAGGCGGTGTCAGAGGGTGTCAGCCATGTTTCTGTGAGGGTGAGGAAGGCATGATTGCGAGAGAGAAAGAGGTCATGAATCACATGAAGCTTATTGCAGATGGAGCGGGCATTCCAGAGTGCTCCAGAGGGAAGGAACAGGGGGTGGGTGTCAATGGCACAGGTTTTAAGTTGGAAAGATTGAGGTAGTTCTTATTAGATAGGGAGAGGTAGGAAGGGGTAGTAATGGGGGTATGAGCTGTGGGGGTCCAGGATTGGGTGATATGTCACCAGCAGTGAGGTGAAGCAGAGAAATGGAGAGCAGGTGGGAGGAGAGTGGGCGGCTTGGTTTATGTTTTATTAGGACAGCTTTGAGGTTGAGGAGCAGGTCAGCAGAGGAGATCAGGTGGGGAGGTAAGAGGGAAGGGGAGATGATTATTTGGTTAGAGGGTGCTGGGGTTTGGGGATAGCGAAGGAGAGTGAGAATTAATGGCGCGTACACTGTGAGGGCATATGTAAACATGGTGAAGGAATAAGATGGGTAAATAGAAAAACCAGGTACAAGTAATAAGAAGTGCTTACTCAGCAGACATACCCAAAAGAGACGGATACATAGTGTGGTGTCCTGACTCCTGCCGTGACTAACTGCCGTTGAAATAACTGCAAAGTCTAGATACTTTTGCTGCAGTGGTACCTCTGTTTCAGAGATATGCGTGCCTGACCCCACACGCGTGCCCACCCCACACGCGTGCAACCCTTAGGCTGCTACTGAATATATAGGACTGAGTAGAGGATCAGGTGATAGGGATTGTGGGAGCAGGTTTGGGATAAATTAGCAGCTGCCCAGCACACCAGGGGAGCTTAGACAATCAAAAGCACAGGGCCTGGCTACATCCATATGCTGGTAACACCTTGCACCTGATAGCATCTCTACTGGCCCAGCATGACTATACAGCAGTAAAGTATTGAGTACAATGCAACAAATGAATTTAGCAAACATTCAACAGGCACTGTTATATACCATTAAAGGAAATGTTGAACAGTGGTAAAAATCAGATGACACCAAGCAGGGATTGTAGTAGAGATTGTACCATTAAAGGAAATGTTGCACAGTGGTCAAAATCAGATGACAGCAAGCAGGGATTGTAGTAGAGATTGTACCATTAAAAGAAATGTTGCACAGCGGTAAAAATCAGATGACAGGAAGCAGGGATTGTAGTAGAGATTGTACCTGTGTGAAGAGAGGAGATGGATGTTAATTCTCAGCTGTTGAAATAACTGCAGAGTCTAGATACTTTTGCTGCAGTGGTACTTCTGCTGCAGAGATACGCGTGCCTGACCCCACATGGCACACGGCACAAAGTACAGAAATGTAAAACTTCTTTTGTCACAACGCATAGTAAAAAATATTCTCAAATCAAACACATAATTACAAAATATCTTCTGTCATATCATGCCACAGATCTCAAGGAGAATTTGACCAGGGTACACAAGTAGTGTCTAAACGACCACCTACTTTGGGTACTATCTTGTCATTTAGTATGATCACATAATCAGAATAGGAAAAAAAGACCATTTGGCTATCTAGTGTAGGTTTTTATAGATAATCATATCAAGAAAAATATCACCAAAGAGCCAATAATAAAAAATGAAAGCTTTATTGAAATAAAAATATAAAAACATATATGGGTACAAGAGGTAGGATAATGAGTGGTAAGCCAAATGGTGGAACCACTACTTAAACAGGTAACAAACAGGCAGAGTAAACAGGTTATAGATCACTCTGTTTGCAATGACTCATGTAATGACTTTTTGATGATATTCTAATTTTGTGATGTGTACCTGTATATATCAGTGAGTGAGTACTCGTGGCCATGATACTGTAGGACTGTGGAGCTGAATTATATTCTATGAGGGGGGCTGCTTTGTACTCTATGAGGGGGGCTACATTATATTCTATTGGGGCTGCTTTATACTCTATGAGGGGGCTACATTATATTCTATTGGGGATCTGCATTATACTATATGAGGGGGCTGCATTATACTCTATGGGGCTACCTTATAGTCTATGGTGGACTGCATTATATTCTATAAAGGGGCTACATTATATTCTATGGAGGGGCTACATTATATTCTATGGGGGATGCATTATACTATATGAGAAGTTGCATTATACTCTATGAGGGGGCTACATTATATTCTAATGGGGGGCTGCATTATATTATGAGGGGGTTGCATTATATTCTATGGGGGGTTACATTATATTCTATGGGAGGGCTGAATTATACTCTGAACGGGCTACATTATATTCTGTGGGGTGTCTACATTATACTCTATTGGGTGGCTGCATTATACTCTATGGATTGGTTGCATTATACTCTATGAGGGCTGCATCTTACTCTAAGGGGGCTGCATTATATTATATGAGAGCTGCAATATACTGTATCGGACTATGGGCAGTGCATTATACAGTGTGTACTATATGGGACCTGCAATATACTGTATCGAGGACTATGAGGAATGCAGTATACTATGTGAAGGACTATGGGGTGCATTATACTATGGGGAGCGCATTGTACTACATGGAGGACTTTGGGGGTGCATTATACTATATGGAGGACTGAGGAGTGTATTATATGAGGACTGAGGAGTGTATTTAATATATGGAGGACTGTGGAGTGTATTATACTATATGGAGGACTATTGAGGGTGTATTATACTATATGGAGGACTATGGGGAGTGTATTATGCTATATGGAAGACTATGGGGAGTATATTATACTATATGGAGGACTGTGAGAAGAGTATTATACTATATGGAGGACTAAGGGGAGTATATTATACTATATGGAGGACTATGGGGAGTGTATTATACTATATGGAGGACTATGGGGAGTGTATTATACTATATGGAGGACTATGGGCAGTGTATTATACTATATGGAGGACTATGAGGTACATTATATTATATGGAGGACTATGAGATGCGCATTATACAATGTGGGGACTGTGGTGCACATTATACTATATGGAGTACCGTGGGGTGCATTATACCATGTGGAGGACTTTGGGATGTATTATACTAAACAAGCAAAATGCAGCCTATTCACCGAGAGATTGGATTGTTCATGCCAGAACAGAAATCACTGTTCTCAGCTGCACATCGCCTGCTGATAACATGTTACTGTATGGGGACAGATTAATCTATTAGTGATCGTTCTGTCCCCATCATTGCTCCTCAGCTGGGAAATAAGCGTTGAATGGCTTCAATATCGTCGATCACACATGTTTCGCGCATGTAAATACAACCAAAATGCTTCTGTGTGATGTGCAATATGTTAGCATTTGGGGCCGCATTTTCAGCTTTTTCCCAGGGCCTCACTTTGCCTAAAACCAGCCCTGCATATAGTGCCTCAACATCAGATGACACCATACCACTAGATGCTATATTGCTTTAGAAATAGAACATTTGGTATTTTGCATATGCTCTGTGTTGTCTCAATAGCTTTACCATCCTGAGTCACAGGAAAACCAGAGGAGCATTGCACGGCGAATAAGCCTCCTTACCTCGACACGCCAGAGCTGGTATGTCACTCTCCACAAGGAGTAACCTTACCCCCCAGACCACAGTCCAGAGCCTCTCATCTAGCCAAATCAGATCTCTCCTACTTTGCACTGACGAGGACCAACAGTCCGAAACACCGTGTCTGCAAATGGAGATTCTGATTTGGCTTTTATCCTAAGTCATATTACAAGACTCGTTAAAGGGTTGATTGTGACTTGTAGGATCGCTACTTCCCAACAGGTGGCGCTATAGAGTACAAGTCCTCTTTGTTTGAAGAGGCAATTTGCATAGGAAAACTTTAACACTTTCAGTGGTACACCAAAAAATCCACAGCAGTGACTTTAGAATCTTATAATGTGACAGAGTCCAGGAATTGTATGGTTTTTTTCACTGCATACTTGTATTACTCATTCCTATCTGCATCAAAATGTTGTGTGTCATTTGAAGGCTACCCATATATTTATTACTCTGAGTCATTAACAAAATGAAACCTTCCTGAAATAGAAATCTGTATTGATTTTATTTTAATCAGTTTTAGTGCTCTGGCTTGTATGTGCTCATTCAATCACTGTAAGGGGCTCCATATTCATTATGTATTAAATCAATGTAGACTGTTTCTAGTGCCCCAGCAATCTCTGGCTGCATCTTTGCTGGTGATATAATAGGAGCAAGAAGGAGAAAGAAGGAATGATTCATAAGGGTATATTAACCAATGGCAGGTTTGCTACAGAAATTGTTATGAATGGGTACTACAGAAATCCATGCCATCGCTGCAGAAACACCCTTTTAGTCCCCCTTCACACGTCCTGATTAGTGATGAGCGAGCATGCTCGGATATCTTGTTATTTGAGCATGCTCGGGTGTTATCCAAGTATCTCTGGCATGCTCGAGTAATATGGTTGAGCCCCCACAGCTGCATGATTTGCGGCTGTTAGTCGGCCGCAACACATGTGGGGATGGCCTGTTTATTAGACAATCCACGCATGTGTTTTGGTTGTTTAACAGTCACAAATCATGCAGATGCAGGGACTCTAACATATTGCAGAGCTCCAGCCGGCGGGTCCCATCTCCAGGGTACAGGGAGATCGGGTCCCATATGCCCGCAGGCGTTCCCCTGTTCCCCGCAGTCTTTCTTACCCAGTCCGCGCTCCCACGAAGTCCCTTCAGGCTGCAGCGTTGTCCCGACGTGTCTCCTCCACTCCCTCACTTCCTGGTTGCGGGGGAACGAGCAGGCGCTGTCAAATAATTTAAAAGGCCAGCGCACCTTTTTTCCTGTAATCATCTCTCAGCTAGTGATGACGCGATCCCCCCCGGGGGTCCTTTTAAAGTCTAAAAAAGTCAGAAAATTATGGAAACAGTGCTCAAATGCCCCTCGAAGCATTTCTAACTCCCAGGTCACAGCTGTGAGCAATGTTGTCAGAGTCTTACACCATTTTTACAGGCGCACCAAAAAACATACGAAAACGAAAGCAAAATGGATTTTCCTGGGAAATATGTTAAGGAACATCCTTTCCAGGGTAATGTGTTGTGAATAGGCTGGAAATGAGTTCTGAGCAGAAGCTCCCTCTGGTGGTTACAAACGGTACTGGACTGTCCAGTGAAGATTGTGAGGATTGGGAA
>JARQOD010000003.1:180520294-180556296 GCA_033576555.1 Oophaga sylvatica | reverse complement strand
GGTGCCAACCTCCGCAGCCAGGCAGGTGAGAGCCTAGATGTTTACTAGGGACATCCAGGTGTGCCCAATGTTTTAATTTGGAACACTTCATTCACATTATTGTTGTCACGCTTTTGGTGCAACCTATCGAGGTATTTTTAAATAATAAAGTATTTTGTTTAGGGTCTTGTATATGATTTGGGCTGTGTGGCCCTCCAAAGAAATGCCACCCCACACCATTACTACCCACTGCCAAACTGGTCATGCTGAAGGATTCTGATTTCCGGGCCATAGAATGTAATTGCGTATGCCGGTTGCAAGTGCAATAATGATTTTATGCTTTGCTCACAGTTGGGCAAAGCATACTGCACACGCGCGAGAGGCCATTTCAATGAGCGCGGCAACTCTACGGGATCTGTGATATTCACAGATCACAATACATACAGCAAGCCGAGGAGGGGGGGAGAGAAGGAGAATAAGTCCCACCCATCAGACTGGACCATGGAGATTTACATACACTACAGGAGAGCTAAAAACGGTATTTATGCATCAAAGGTGGGGAGTCAGGGGGTATCAAAAGTACTGCCATAATGCTTATGTGACACTAAATTGAATGATATCTTTACATCATATCACAAAAAATGGGTGACAGATTCCCTTTCAATTTAATTAAAGTATATTAGTATGTTCAAATAATTTCTGTTTGGAATAGATTCAAAATAACTTTTTTTCTGTTCTTGGACAATCCCTTTTAGTGAAGTTTTCCAAGTGGCTTAAATTTCATATCTACAACAAAAGTTGCAAGACAAAAACATTTGTGCTACTTATTTGCAACTATTTTAGAGTTTTAATTTTGCTATAAATAAAATAGCAATGTTGCAGACAAGTCGCATGTTGCGTACAATTTGCATTAAAATCTATGGCAAGTGAGTTGCATGCGACTTGCGACCAGCGACATTGAATCCAACATATTTAGAAACATTAGCGACTGGTATAGTTGCATTATGTTGTACAGTCATGGCCAAAAGTTTTGAGAATGACACAAATATTATATTTTCACATGATCTGCTGCCCTCTGGTTTTTATGTGTGTTTGACAGATGTTTTTATCACAGACAGAAATATAATAATTGCAAACATATGAGTAACAAAAGCTTATATTGACAGTTAGAATGAGTTAATGCAGCAAGTCAATATTTGCAGTGTTGACCCTTCTTCTTCAGGACCTCTGCAATTCTCCTGGCATGCTCTCAATCAACTTCTGGACCAAATCCTGACTGATAGCAGTCCATTCTTGCACAATCATGCTTTCATTTTGTCAGAATTTTTAGGTTTTTGTTTGTCCACCCGTCTCTTGATGATTGACCACAAGTTCTCAATGGGATTAAGATCTGGGGAGTTTCCAGGCCATGGACCAAAATCTCTATGTTTTGTTCCCTGAGCCATTTAGTTATCACCTTTGCTTTATGTCAAGGTGCTCCATCATGCTGGAAAAGGCATTGTTGATCGCCAAACTGCTCTTGGAGGGTTGGGAGAAGTTGCTCTTGGAGGACATTCTGGTACCATTCTTTATTCATGGCTGTGTTTTTAGGCAAGACTGTGAGAGAGCCGATTCCCTTGGCTGAGAAGCAACCCCACACATGAATGGTTTCAGGATGCTTAACAGTTGGCATGAGACAAGATTGGTGGTAGCGCTCACCTTGTCTTCTCCGAATGAGGCGTTTTCCTGATGTCCCAAACAATCGAAAAGGGGATTCATCAGAGAAAATAACTTTACCCCAGTCCTCAGCAGTCCACTGCTTGTACCTTTTGCAAAATATCAGTCTGTCCATGATGTTTTTTCTGGAGAGAAGTGGCTTCTTTGCTGCCCTCCTTGAGACCAGGCCTTGCTCCAAGAGTCTCCGCCTCACAGTGCATGCAGATGCAATCTCACCTGCCTGCTGCCATTCCTGAGCAAGCTCTGCACTGCTGGTAGCCCGATCCCGTAAGTGAAACACTTTTAAGAGACGGTCCTGTCGCTTGCTGGTCTTTCTTGGGCGCCCTGGAGCCTTTTTGGCAACAATGGAACCTCTCTCCTTGAAGTTCTTGATGATGCGATAGATTGTTGACTGAGGTGCAATCTTTCTAGCTGCGATACTCTTCCCTGTTAGGCCATTTTTGTGCATTGCAATGATGACTGCACGTGTTTCTTTAGAGATAACCATGGTTAACAGAAGAGAAACAATGATGCCAAGCACCAGCCTCCTTTTAAAGTGTCCAGTGGTGTCATTCTTACTTAATCATGACAGATTGATCTCCAGCCATGTCCTCATCAACACCCACACCTGTGTTAATGGAGCAATCACTGAAAAGAGGTTAGCTGGTCCTTTTAAGGCAGGGCTGCAATGATGTTGAAATGTGTTTTGGGGGATAAAGTTCATTTTCTAGCCAAATATTGACTTTGCAAGTAATTGCTGTTAAGCTGATCACTCTTTATAACATTCTGGAGTATATGCAAATTGCAATTAGAAAAAGTGAAGCAGTAGACTTTGTAAAAATTAATATTTGTGTCATTCTCAAAACTTTTGGCCATGACTGTAGGTCTCAGAGCGACACCATAGAAAGTCACTTCATCCATTGTTTGAATGCATCACTGTGATTTGAGTGTCACGTGACACATTGCCAGGTATCCCCAGTCGTAATGTCTAATGGGTGTCTTAATTCCTACTTGAATAGAGAGACATTCATCAGATAGGTAGTTCCCCATACACATTAGAAAAAAGTAATGAAGACCCGCATGATTTCAGTGGGACCAGCTGACCATCCGATCTTTTTTGGGCCTCCTGACTCTCCCTCCCCCCAACAAATTATGTTGGGTAAGGCTACTTTCACACATCAGGCTTTTTGAATCAGGTATGATCCGTCTTATGCCTGATAGTACGGATCCGGCGCTGATTTTAAAAAACTGATGGAACTGATCAGGTTTTTCGCCTGATCCGGCCTGACCTTTGAAAGAGAGAGAGAGAGAGAGAGAGAGAGAGAGAGAGAGAGACCTTGGACTCCGGATCGGTTTTCTGACGGTTTTGTCAAAAATCTGGTCCGGCTCCATAGGTTTGCATTGTTTCCGGCCGCCTGAAGTGCCGATTCAGGCACTGTCAGGTGCCTCCGGAAAAAAAAAAAAACGTTACAAAAACCGTCTTGTCCGGCCGCCGAATGTACAATTCCGACGGATCCGGACAAAAACGGATGCAACGCAGTGACATCAGGCGCGATCCGGCGCTAATGTAAGTCAATGCTAAAAAAACGCATCCGCTACCGGATCCGTTTTTTTAGAAACACGCCGGATCGCGCCTGATTCAAAAAGCCTGATGTGTGAAAGAGGCCTAAGAGAAGCACTGCCAGGCCACTGTAATATCAATGGCTGATACATTTGTTTTCAAGTAGATACCGTATTCCTCTGGCAGTGGCTTTCTCCTAACTCCCCATCCCCAACAATCAGTGTAAAACAATACAAAGAGTCTAATAACAATTAAAACAGTAAAATATGTACAATGCAGATTTTAAATGAATGAGGACACAAATGAAGAAATATTTTTTTTATATAGAATGTCACCGCAGTACTAAGACCATATCAAAAGCCACTTGCATTTATATTTTTGGAATAACACATGGCCTCATAGACATGAATGGAATATTGACAGATCTAGATTTGACTCTGGACATACTGTATTACATATATTTATAGAACAGGCCTGGCTGAATACAACTCCCATCATTGTCTCCTGAACTCACTGAGATCAGCAAGACCAGGACACAATGATGTAAGCTGCCGGCGCCTGTGAACAGTGCGAATTGTACCACTTGTTCCTAGGCGCCGGTACGTGTCACGCTGATGACATATGGATGTCATCAGTGAGTCATCAGTGTGCATGTGTATGGCACGCATTTTGTGCTGTGAAAAAAAACTGATATGTCTGTCCAATAGAGGTGTCTTATCAGAACAGGGATCCCACTAAAAGCTACTCCTTGACGGTGGCTGTTGGGCTCATATACATTGGCCAATTTATGTGATCAGTACCTTCTTTTTGCTGTAACTTTTCCTATAGCAATATAGCAGTTACAATTTGCCAAAATTCCATATGTATATAATGTAGCACTTACCTATTTTCAATGGCAGTAATGCAGTTCCAATTTTCTAGATTTACTATTATTAACATTAAAGAGTGCAGCTTCGTTTTGTCTTAGAATTGTTGTGCTAGCTAGCACCTGTTCACACCAGTTTGGATGTGCTGGTCAGTTTTTCTGTTTGTAGCAAACTCATGTGACATGTGCATTCCTACTCCCATCAGCCTCAGGTAGTTTTAATTAGCTGGTTCCTTCTTGTCCCATAAATTATAGGATTTTTACTTCCAGAGAGGTGTCTTATCAGGACAGGGACCCCACTGAAATGTGTGCCTTAACAGTGGCTGTTGCTCTCATATATATTGGCCAATATATGTGCTAAGCACCTTCGTTTTACTGTAAAATTTCTATAGCAATATAGCAGTTCCAATTTTCCAAAATTCCATATGTACATAATGTAGCAGTTGCCCATTTTCTCTGGCAGTAATGCAGTTCCAATTTTCTAATTTACTATTCTTAACATTCCTGAGTGCAGCTTTGTTTTTTCTTAGAATTGTTATGTTAGCTAGCACCTGTTGACACCAATTTAGATATGCTAGTGTAACACCTGCACATGGAACTGTCAGAGCAGCTACTGGTATACTGGGATTTACAGACACTAAGAAGAGTTTTGCAGCTGCTGTTAAACAGGGACCTTCAGACATTAATGGTTTTTTCCCTGAGCTGCGGTGGACTACAATTCCCATGGACCCTTGTTTCAGTCAGATGACACAGCTAGGAGGGAGGAGGAACTTGGGGGAGGGAGCTGCAGAGGAAGTGAAAGAAAGTGAGAGAGGAGATTGTTCATGTAAAAGATGGAGCGCTGTGGACTTGTATTCCTCTAAAGAGCGGAGCATTCCAGTCCCCTCTGATATACCTGCGAATCTGAAGAGAGCGCAGCCCGGTCACCAGGTGAAGCAAGCAACATTAAGGACTCGGAGAGTTCTACCGGCACTCCCACCTTGTAAAGGCCTGAATCCTGCCGCCCCCAGTTGGGGTCCAGGGAAAACTACAACCGGTTGAGACGCACCGTGAGTGCCCCTTTTCGAGACTTGTGGTTCAACCAGCCCGTTACAGTGAGTACACTACGCCCCAGACTATTTACCTTCGTGAGCATCTAAGTGCACCAACGGTTATAAATTTGCGCGCCAACATCCGCGGCAACTGGGCCCCAACGTTTGGACTGGGTTAATAAAAAAAAAGGGGAACCCTGCTATATTATATTTGCAGGGTTGGGGAAAGAATTAGGTTGTGATGTGTATATGACTTTCATAGAGCATCGTTACCTGTATTGCATGTTGTTTCTTTAAATATACTTCATTTCTGCTGCATATCCATAAACCAGTTAAACTGTTTTACTCCTGTTTTGGGTGAGTGTGTACTGAGCTATAGGCAGGGGTTTCCCGAATCAGTCCCTGGCAGAAGATAACAGTCCTTCTGCAGTCCTAGAGAGAGCTCCAATCAAGATTCGGGTGGAGGCACTGCGCCCTAAAGAGGTGAGACCCCCCATAACACCCAGCGTACTGTGGTAGCCCTGAAGGGGTGTTACAGTGGAGGCACTGCTGAGAATCCAGAACTAACACAGGAGTATTTACTATGGAGACTTTAACAGAGCGAGAAGTATATTTGTGGTGTGAAGAGATGGATGTTACAGCTAGACAAAGCTTTGCAGTGAGTGGTGAGCTCTGTGATGCATCTGATGAAGAGATACTGAAAATAGTTAACCGACTCACTGAACTTGCCCACCCTGAAGTGGTCGACCGCAGAAAGGAAAAGGGGGGACAGTTACCCATAGCCCTGATCTCAACCGGGCAGATCTTGAGGAAAGATTACTTCCCATCCATGATAGCCGTGTCCCCAGAGTATGGTCGACAATGGAAGATCACTTGGCCTAATGAGTCCGAAGTTGAGACCCGGCCACAGGAATCAACCACTCAGTCTAGGAAGACTAGTATACGTCCGCCCTCTACTCCACTTAGAACCAGTCCTGAAGAGACAGCGGCCCCTGTTGATGTGCTTATGACAGCTATGGAAAAGTTAGTCAGTCAGTTTGCAAAGATGCAGCCAGAAGGGAACTACCGTCGTTTAAGAACCTTCTCGGGTGCCCTCCCCACCCCTGCTGGAGAAGAAGAATATGATACTTGGAGGGATGTCACTTTACTGTGCTTAGAAGAGTGGCAGTGCACTGATGCCGTGAAGAAGCAGAGAATAGTAGAAAGTTTGAAGGGTACTGCTATGGAAGTGGTGCAGGCTGCTTGGCGGAGCAAGCCACTAGCAACTTATCAAGATTATATGAGTGCTTTAGAAGATGCTTTTGGATCCCCTGAAGATGCTACTGATCTACTCTATAAACTCCGTACCACCTACCAACAACCAGATGAGAAGATGTCCGACTATCTATACCGATTGGATAAGATGGTTCATAGAATAGTATCTAAAGGTGGAGTCAGCCCTAAAGAAGTTGATCAGTGTCGTCTGGACCAAGTACTCAGAGGAGCTCTCACTCATGATCCAATTGCTCAGCGGATGAGGTCTTGTGATAAAGAGAAGATTCCTGGTTCTTTTCATGAGTTGCTTAAGGAAGTTCACAAGGAAGAGGTTATTTTGGCCGCAAGAGAGAAGACCCCCCTCGGGTGACTACTGTTGCCTTGAAGCCAGCAGCCGACTGCCGAGAGAGGGAACTGCTGAAAGTCATCGAGAAACAGGGGGAGCAGATTACTCAATTGTTAAGTGCTCAGGCCAAGACAATACAGCGGTTACAAAGTGCTGCAGAGGTAGCCGAGAAGCAGACCCTGGCTTCAGGAAGAGAGAATGATGACCTGTGTAGAGTGGAAAGTAGGAAACCAGAAGGGTGCTTTGTCTGTGGGAGTCCAGGCCATATAGCTCGTCAGTGTCCAAAGAGGTGGAGCTCAAAGAACTCTTCACATTCTCCCCACCTCCCTCCGAGGCAGTCGGGAAACGGGAAAGGGGGCCAGTAGAACCCCATACTGAGCCCCCATCAGCAACTAAGACCTACTCTACCTCCCCATCCAATAGTGCCTCATCGAAAACACTGCCTGAAGGGTTAGTGGGACCAGCCCCGCATGTCCCCGCATATATCAATGGTAAATCTTGTTCAGTATTGCTGGATAGCGGATCTCAAGTGTCCATCATTTTTGAAGGATGGTATAAGAGATATTTATCCAATGTGCCTCTGAAACCGCTGTCTGGACTCGTGGTGTGGGGACTGAGTGAACACAGCTATCCCTACCGAGGATACGTGTCCGTGACACTACGATTCCCAGAGACTGTTGTTGGAGTGGATAAAGAGATACCCATTATAGCGCTAATCTGCCCGGAGGCAGAGGCAGATGAGAGACCCACACCTGTCATAGTGGGAACAAATGCCAACATTTTCCGTACGTTAGCTCAGTGGTGTCGTGAAGCTGGGGGAGAAAAGTACTCGCAGACCCTATCCATCCACCCAGTCTGTCTGGAAGCCTATGTGAGGACGGAGGAGGAGAAGAGGGAACTGCAGCCTGAAAGCTTTGACCCTTGTTTTGAAGGAAGTGAGCTGAAAGGAGAAGAGAGGAGGCTAGTCATCGACGGCATGATGATGCGGGGGGCGGCTTTTTCCTTGGGCGAATGGGACATGGGCCTCGCCCAAGGAGTAGAGCATCGCATTCGGTTGAAAGATCAAAAGCCTTTCCGAGAGAGATCCCGAAGATTGGCCCCGGCGGATATCGAAGATGTTAGGCAGCATCTACGCGGTATGTTAGACACAGGAGTCATCATAGAGTCTAGTAGCCCATATGCTTCCCCCATTGTGATTGCTCGGAAAAAAAATGGAGCTATTCGGATGTGTGTGGATTATCGTACTTTGAACAAACGTACGGTTCCTGACCAGTACACTGTGCCCCGAATTGATGAAGCTTTAGATTGCCTGCAAGGGAGCCAATGGTTTTCTGTGTTAGATCTCCGGAGTGGTTACTATCAGATACCCATGTCAAAGGAAGATCAAGAGAAGACCGCTTTTATCTGCCCCATTGGGTTCTTCGAGTTTCAAAGACTGCCTCAAGGACTGACAGGTGCTCCGGCCACTTTTCAGAGATGTATGGACAAAGTAGTGGGGGACATGCACTTACGTGAGGTCTTGGTTTATCTCGATGATCTTATTGTTTTTGGGAAGACTCTGGAAGAACACAACCAGCGGTTGTTCAAGGTGCTGGATCGGTTGAAGGAGGCTGGGTTGAAGTTGTCCCTTGATAAGTGCCGGATTTGCCAGACGACTGTGAAATATGTGGGGCACATAGTCAGCAGAGAAGGAATTTCCACCGACCCCGCCAAAGTGGAGGCTGTGGTAAACTGGCCTAAGCCCACCAAGCTGGGGGAGCTTAGGTCCTTTTTAGGATTCTGTGGATACTACCGAAGATTTGTACCCCAGTACTCTCGGATTGCGAAGCCATTAACTGCTCTTACCCAGGGGTATCCCCCTTCCGGCGGGACAGCCCGCCCCTCAAGGTCAGGGAAAAGAGACTACTTCCGAGTTAATGAACCTTTTGGGGAAAGATGGACACCCTTATGCGACGAGGCATTTGAGAAACTGAAGTCATGTTTGACCCAAACTCCAGTGTTGGCCTATGCAGACGCCAGTAAACCATATGTGTTACATATAGATGCTTCTCTCGACGGACTAGGAGGGATTCTCTATCAGGACCATGATGGCTGTCTACGTCCCGTTTACTACATTAGTCGAGGATTGACTCCCAGTGAACGCAACTACCCAGCTCACAAACTGGAGTTTCTGGCTCTAAAATGGGCTGTAGTGGACACGCTGCATGACTACCTCTATGGGGTACACTTCGTGGTTCATACCGACAACAATCCATTAACCTACGTGAGAACCACAGCAAAACTGGATGCCACGGGGTACCGGTGGCTTGCCGCACTCTCTCTGTATGATTTCAGCTTAAAATATCGACCAGGGATCAGTAACATTGATGCAGACACACTCTCTCGCCTGCCTAGTGAACCTTTAAATGAGGAAGAAGAAGGAGGATGGATAGAGGTCCCTGCCCCTGAGGTGAAGACTCTGTGCCATAGACATCGAACTGATGCCCTCACTCTGCAGTGCTGTGCTAAATTCTTAGGAGTATCTAGCGAAGCGCTCCCGTTGTCGTACTGTCGAGTGACAAATGTAACCCCAGACTCTCTCCCTCAACTGACTCATAATCAAGTCAGGACGGCGCAGCAGGAGGATCAGTCAGTGGGGGTAGTTCGATGGTGGGTGAAGAGGGGCTGGAGGCCCGAAAAGAATGCATTAAGAACAGAGGAGTCTGTCCTGCTGACTCGGCAGCTAGAGTCGCTAGTAGTAAGAAATGGGCTACTATACCGAGAGACAAGGGGCCAGAAGGGAGGAGTCCGCAGACAGCTGGTGTTACCCACCCGATTTCGGAAGATGGTCATGAAGTCCCTGCATGATGACCATGGACATCTTGGCATCGAAAAGACTACGAGTCTCGTAGCCGACCGATTCTACAGCCCCCCTTGTGAACATTACCAGCGATGGCCCACTTGAACTAGTGTGCATTGATTTCCTCTCCATCGATCCTGATGAAAGCAATGTCAATAATGTGTTAGTGGTCACTGACCATTTCACCCGATATGCCCAGGCCTACCCCACTAAAGATCAAAGGGCAATTACTGTGGCAAAAACATTATGGGAGAAGTTCTTTGTACATTACGGGCTGCCTGCCCGCATCCATACCGATCAAGGAAGAGATTTCGAAAGTAGACTAATCAAGGAGCTATGCGCTCTCTGTGGGATCAAGAAATCCAGAACCACGCCATATCACCCCCAAGGGGATCCTCAACCTGAGAGATTCAACCGTACCCTTCTGAACATGTTAGGCACTTTAGATCCCAGGAAGAAGGGACACTGGAGCAGGCATGTGAGTCAGTTGGTTCATGCCTACAATTGCACCACAAATGAGTCAACTGGATATTCTCCTTATTTCCTCATGTTTGGAAGAAAAGCCCGACTACCCGTGGATATTAGTTTTGGGACATCCATTGACCGTTCTAATGGTAAGACCTACTTAAAATATGTGTCCCAGCTAAAAGAAGATTTGACAAAAGCTTACAAATTGGCAGAGCAGGCCTCTGGTCGGTCAGGGAAGCGCAATAAGACTCGCTACGACTGTAGGGTTCGAGAACAAGTTTTACTACCTGGAGACAGAGTTCTTATTCAACTTCTGGGCCTTCCTGGGAAGCACAAGCTTGCTGATCGGTGGTGTCCTGACCCTTACGTGGTGATGGAGAAGTTGCCCGGTGTTCCGGCCTACAGAGTGAAGCCCGAAAAAGGGGTGGAGCTGTTAAAACCTATCATCGACACCATCTGTTGCCTGTGGGAAAAAACATCCCTTTACCCCCATTGCCAACTCAAGGAGGTCATACAACTCTTCAGTGCAATAGGAGAAGTCCAAGGTGTAAAAACCCACCCCAGACTGGAGTTGCCTCAGGAGGATGTGACAGCGAGTCTGGGGATGAATGGGGACCTGACTGTCAATGGAGCTACAGGTGGATCGAGGACCCATGCCCCATGGGCGTAGACCCTGAAAACCAGACCCCTGAAGTAGAAACAAAGAAAAGGGACATTTGTCAGGAGGCGAGTGCACTCCGCCCACAATTGGAGGAAAGTTCAGAAGAGGGACATTTATTGAATGAAGAGATCCACCTGGTGGAGCCCGTTCTTGAGAGACAAGAGTCGGGGACTGAGGAGGTGGGCCCCTCGGTACACACTCGTCCCAAGCGGGACATTAGGCCACCCATGATGTTGACTTATGACAGAATGGGACATACCACTGAGGTCCCCAGGTTGATACACCCAAATTCAAATTCTGTTTGGCCTTATTTCCCGGTATCTTCCATGTGTCCAGGAGGTGGTTTGTATGCATGTAAATTTGGTGTTAGTCAGGATGCCTTAACCCCCATTCATGTTTCAGGTGGTGAGTCCTCATGTCGTGATGGGACACTTTCAATGATTCACCAGGGGGAGAATGTAACACCTGCACATGGAACTGTCAGAGCAGCTACTGGTATACTGGGATTTACAGACACTAAGAAGAGTTTTGCAGCTGCTGTTAAACAGGGACCTTCAGACATTAATGGTTTTTTCCCTGAGCTGCGGTGGACTACAATTCCCATGGACCCTTGTTTCAGTCAGATGACACAGCTAGGAGGGAGGAGGAACTTGGGGGAGGGAGCTGCAGAGGAAGTGAAAGAAAGTGAGAGAGGAGATTGTTCATGTAAAAGATGGAGCGCTGTGGACTTGTATTCCTCTAAAGAGCGGAGCATTCCAGTCCCCTCTGATATACCTGCGAATCTGAAGAGAGCGCAGCCCGGTCACCAGGTGAAGCAAGCAACATTAAGGACTCGGAGAGTTCTACCGGCACTCCCACCTTGTAAAGGCCTGAATCCTGCCGCCCCCAGTTGGGGTCCAGGGAAAACTACAACCGGTTGAGACGCACCGTGAGTGCCCCTTTTCGAGACTTGTGGTTCAACCAGCCCGTTACAGTGAGTACACTACGCCCCAGACTATTTACCTTCGTGAGCATCTAAGTGCACCAACGGTTATAAATTTGCGCGCCAACATCCGCGGCAACTGGGCCCCAACGTTTGGACTGGGTTAATAAAAAAAAAGGGGAACCCTGCTATATTATATTTGCAGGGTTGGGGAAAGAATTAGGTTGTGATGTGTATATGACTTTCATGGAGCATCGTTACCTGTATTGCATGTTGTTTCTTTAAATATACTTCATTTCTGCTGCATATCCATAAACCAGTTAAACTGTTTTACTCCTGTTTTGGGTGAGTGTGTACTGAGCTATAGGCAGGGGTTTCCCGAATCAGTCCCTGGCAGAAGATAACAGTCCTTCTGCAGTCCTAGAGAGAGCTCCAATCAAGATTCGGGTGGAGGCACTGCGCCCTAAAGAGGTGAGACCCCCCATAACACCCAGCGTACTGTGGTAGCCCTGAAGGGGTGTTACACTAGTCAGTTTTTCTGTTTGTGACAATGATGAGAGTCGCCTTCATCAGTCGGCGCTTTGGATCAGCGTGGACTGTACTGCATTTCCCAGGCATCGGCAGCTGAATAGAACTCCCATCATTGTCTCCTCGACCCATTGATCTCAGTGCTATCAGGAGACAATGCTGAAAGCTGCCCCTCAGCCGCCAGGGAACAGTGTGAATAGCACCGCTTGTTCCCAGGCGCCGCTGCGTGTCATCCGTGAGCAGAGGCGTATCCAGGGGGGGGGGCAGCCAGGGCGCAGTCGGGCTGCCTTATGCGGCGGTCTGCAGTGTCTGCCCTGGCGGCTGCATTCTGACGCCACCAGCCTGGGAGTCAGCGGTTCCCTGTGCCGGCTGTCAAGGGATCAATTGTATTGGTGTCTATACCGACGCCAGTACAATTGAAGCTCTGACCGCCAGGTCAGAGGGATGCCAGCAGCGTGATCAGGTCATGTGATCACGCTGCTGACGTCACTCGCCAACGGCGCCCAGAAGGGGGAACACTGGTTTAAAGTGTGCTCCACTGTGGAGCTGAAGAAACCACCGAAGATTAAGGGAGGGGGGACATAATGTGTGGGGGGATTTAGATTGGGGATGGGGGATACTTTATGTGTGGGGGGATTTGGAGTGGATATGGGGGGATACTTTGTGTGGGGGGATTTGGAGTGGAGATGGGGATACTTTATGTGTGGGTTGATTTGGAGTGGGGATGGGGGGTTATTTAATGTGTGGGGGGATTTGGAGTGGAGATGGGGGTTATTTAATGTGTGGGGGGAATTTGGAGTGGGGATGGGGGATTTAATATGTGTGGAAATTTGAGGACACTAAAGAGTATGTATGTATGAGGAAACAGTATGGGGGATGAGTGCAGACAGTATGGGGAGCGAACAGGTAAATGTATGTGGACACAGTATAAGTAGCGATGGGAAAAATGTATGTGGACACAGTATAAGTAGCGATGGGAAAAATGTATGTGGACACAGTATGGGGAGTGAGGGTGATGGGATGTGTGCAGACACAGTATAGTGAGTCGGGTATGTATGAGCAGACAGTATAGAGAGTGAGGGGGTAAATATATGAGGAGACAGTAGTGTGAACAGGGGGGATGTGAGAGGAGACAGTATGAGGAGGGGGGGAATAGTGTGATGCGACAGTATATTGCAGACAGGGCCGGCTCCAGGTTTTTATGGGCCCCGGGCGAAAGAGCCTCAGTGGGCCCCTTTAACACAGACCACGATTCATGATGCACAGATACTGCAGAGAAATATGGGTACAGTACAGTGCCAAACACTTCACTTCTTCCATTACATGACTGATGCCTATTGTAAATTGTACAATAGCTCAAAAACCGCCAAATCCTCACAGCGCACAGAACAGACTGGACAGTACAGTCCTCCATACAATATTATGGGCACCACAGTCTCCCCCTCATCACCCATATAATACCCCATGCAGGATGTCACCCCCCCATATAATGCTCCATACAGAATACTGGACCCAAAATAATGCTCCATACAGAATACTGGACCCAATATAATGCTTCATACAGGATACTGGTCCCCATATAATGCTCCATACAGGATACTGGTCCCCATATAATGCTCCATACAAAATATGGAGCTCTCCTCTGCGCTGTACTGCGTTCTGCACTGTTACGGCTCAGGAAAGGGCGCTGTGGAAAGACTCCCCATTATCATCATGATTTTCTCCTCATCATCATCATTGCCTCCTTATCATCATCATTGTCTCCCCATCATCATCATGGCCTCCCCATTATCATCAATGCCTGCCCATCATCATCATCTCCTCCCCATCATCATCAATGCCTGCCCATCATCATCATCTCCTCCCCATCATCAATGCCTGCCCATTATCATCATGGCCTCCCCATCATCATCATGGCCTCCCCATTATCATCAATGCCTGCCCATCATCATCTTCTCCCCATCATCAATGCCTGCCCATTATCATCAATGCCTGCCCATTATCGTCATCTTCTCCCCATCATCATCAATGCCTCCCCATTATCAGCAATGCCTGCCCATCGTCACACACAGACAGCACACAAGCACTCTCTCACATACATACACACACACACATACACACACGCACGCACGCACACACACACACACACACACACACACACACAAAGCACCGCACTACATACACACAGACACACACACACAGAGACACACACACACACGTCTCACCCGTCCAGCGTCCGCGCTCTCTGCCACAGCCGGCCGCTGAATGATGACGTCATTCAGCGGCGCTGCTGTGAGAGGAAGCGCCGGCGCCCCCTGGAGCCCGGAGCTGTGGCAGCGGAGGCACGGGAGAGGTAAGTATTGTGCCAGCTGATGCCGGGGCCTTGAGCAAGCGGGGTGGCCCAGTGGTGGCGCTGAAAACCGCTCTCCTCCGCTAACGGGCGCGGGGGTGCCAGACGGCGAGTGGGCCCCCCCGCCTGCTCAGGCCCCGGCACTTGCCCGGGTGTGCCGGGTGCTGACGCCGGCCCTGATTGCAGATATTTTTATTTAGGAGCATTATAATGACTCTTCTATCTTTAAGGGCATCGTGTGGAGATTTGCTGCAGAAGACCGGAGAAGATGGAGGTCTGAAGGGATGAGCTGTGGATGAGAAAACTCATCATGGGGTCTGAACAGGATGAAGAAACGAAGGAGAATGACTCCAGAGATGACATCATCTATAAGGTATCTGTATGTAAATATTATTTGTGATACTGACTAATTCTCATGTTTTTATTTATGTTAGGAGCATTAAAGGGGTTGTCCAGGTTTGTGCTGAGTCTGCAGTCATTCTATGTGACTGCAGACTTCTGACTTCTCACAGTGCTCACTGCATTCTGTTACCATTCTCTCGTGCCGGCGATTTACATACATGCAGTCACATGCTGACTAGACATGTGTGGCTTCACTCAATCCCACTGATATCGACGGGTTTGGCCCACTTTAGTCTCATGTATTTTCAAGGGGTTACCACGACAGTGTGGAGCCAGAAGACCGCAGCATATGATTGCTCCTTCTCTGGCGCTGAGAAGAAGCACTTCTCCTTCATTTTAAATGTGCTTATTCTGGCAGAACGGGTTAATCGGCCATGTTGGAAATCCCTGTGCGAACAGCTGAGCTCGGTTAGCCACTTCTTTCCCCTTTATAATCTGGGTTCTTATACAAATCCTTGTCAGAGCTAGCTTTATTTCTGCATGGCTAATGGAGGGAGAGGCGTTCATATGAGAAGGAGAGTTGGAGGAGTTATCAGTGACTGTTGCTTGGTTTGTATGCGTCATAATTCCTTATCCTTCTCTGTTTTGGTTTATTCCCCTACCTTCACACCCCTATGCATTCCTCTGTTATATGTGATTGAATATTTTGTATGCCTGGAGTTTTCTGGTAACCCTTGTTTGTGTTGCTTTGTTTTTCTGGTTGGTGTACTACGGTGCACAGAAGTGCCCCTCTTCCCTGGGTGGGGAAGAGAACAGACGGAGGGCTAACTCGTGAGATAAGGCAAGGGTGCGGGACCCGGCATCTTCACCTTTGGAAGTATCCCGTGGAGTAGGGAGACCTAGGGCACCCCCTAGTGTTAGGGACAGGGAAGGAGCCCCTGGTCCCGGGTCACCTGACAGCTGTTTTGTGACATGCATATGTGGGCTGTGACAATGCTACTCTGGAGCGATATGAGCTAACACAGGAACCGTTTCTATTTAGATGTCCAGCTGGTTTATTTCAATCCTGAAACTAAATCACAGGAAAACTTAAATACAGCCCTTGCCTGGCTCAAAGTGAAACAAAAAGTAAACAGTCCATACAATTGTGTGGGTTCACCCTCTTGGCTTAGAGTCCAGCTTCTTAGTCCTTTAGCAAAGCCACACAATCCAGGTGTTAAGGACTGACCCGAGTTGGAATAGTAATATTGTAACCACTAGGGGCTGCACCGGCAGGTAACATAGTCAAGATATATCCAGAGGTCGGTACACAGAGCGGCAGTAGCATCTTGAGGATAAGCGGGAATCGTAGTCAGGATATAGCCAGAGGTCGGTACATGGAGCAACAGCAGGATCTTGAGGATAAGCAGCAGGTGAGGAGAAGCTAGACTAAAGGCTGGAGCTCACTAATCGTAATGAAGGAAATGCAATGCCAGGTTTAAGTAGGGTGCTCAATCAGGAGATCACAGGGTGAGCCAATCAGGAACTTGGGGTGGAGACATCAGGAACGCAGGTTGGGGACATCAGGAACACCACAGATCTGATCTAGCAAGGAACTATCCAGCGAGCTGAATAGCTCAGAGGGAATAGCTGCTGCTTGGTACACAAGAGCTGCTGGTTCAAATCCTGAGACCAGGAGGTCTACACACCTCCATACACAGAAGCAAGTAACAGATTTTACAAAGTGATCCACTAGTAAGTAATGGTAAGCAGCTATCCTGCCCTAACTTTTCGTTGCTCACAATAAGACCGGCCCTATGGGGAGTGAATTACGCTATATGGAGGCCTATGGAGAGTGCATTATACTACAGGGAGGCTATTTAGCGCGCCTTCATAAAATGTGCAGATTACAGTGAGAGAGCCAACATACAGTGTGGAAGCTAATGTGGGGTTTTTGTATAGTGTGGTGTTCATCATGCAGTGTTGTAGCCATCAAACAGTTTGGGTGCTACTAAGGGGTCAGTGCACTGTGTATAGGGGAGCATCATACTGTGTAGAGGGGGGATTTGGAATAATATTAACCCCTTCCCAACATGCGCGAATTGAGTTCCAGCAAACAGCAGTACTAGTACAGTGTGGCCTCAGGCTGAGTGCCGCGGCGATAGGGTGCGGGTGTCAGATGTATGTGACAGCTGACACCAGTCAGCAATGCCCACGATCGGTGCTAGCACTGATCTTGGGCATTGAACCCCTCTGATGCCGCTGTCAGTAGTGATACTCGGCAGTGCAAAGTGTCTAACATTATATATTGATGTCCCATCCTGTGACAATGTAAAAAAGTTAAAAAAAAAAAAATTAGAATGTGTAAAAATATTTTTTTTTAAATTCCTAAATAAAGAAAACAAAAATATATTTTTCCAATACATACATTTATTTATGTAAATAAAAAACAATAAAAGTACACATATTTGGTATCGCCAAGTCTGTAACGACCTGCTCTATAAAACAATCCCACTAGTTATCCCCTTTAGTGAGCACCATAAAAAATAAAAAAAGAGGGAAAAACAATGCTATATCATCATACCACCAAACAAAAAGTGCAATAAAACGCAATCAAACAGACGGATGTAAATAAAAATGATACCGCTGAAAACGTCATTATGAGGAAGGAATAGCCACCATCTTGGATAGTGCCGATACCAGCCTCCATTTTGTCTGTTCACAGAGCCACAGGCTGCTAACTGCACCTGGCCCCAGGGCCTGTGGGCATATTCAATACGACAGGGTTTTGTGTCCACTGGAATAAAAAGGTCTTTTAGTATGCTAAGTAATTCAGGCCAATGTTGAATAGCAAGGTCAGTTAGTATGATAATGAGATAAGGCCAAAACAAGACCTCAAAGCTTTAGCCTGAGCCATGGTAGCCTGGGGCCTGGGGGCTTCAATTAGATTATACCTGCCAGCCAGACACAGAAAACACATCTATTGTGTCTCCCAGCCATGACGGCTCTGTTTAGGATTATGAATTATGAGCACATCTTTCTAGGTACAAACTCATAAAAAATATCTGCGTGATCCTGCGGACCTCGGGCATCTGATGGTGCAACTCCCGAGTCGGTGATGGCTCGGGGTCAGAGATATAGAGATTGGCACTCCAAAGAGACCCAATCGGGCCAGGTTTGATCTCCACGCGACGGCAAAACATACTGCATCCGCTGGTACCTCTCATGTCCTGATCCGATCATCCTGGAGAAAGTTAACCCCTTTATTAGGTATTGGGAATAAATTCTGCAGGGGCTAAGGTGGAGATTATCATCCCACCCTCAGGCACCGAGGGGAGGGACCTAGCAGGTTTAAGAAATGTGAGCTATGGGCAGACTGGATCCATTCTCACAGCAGCAAGACCATGAAAAACTAAGGACCAAGGGACAGATCTGCCAAGGGAGCAGCGGCACACGTTTTGGGGGACTGTCCAGCAACTAAGACTTTCACCTGTGGATCACAGAGCTCCCTGCCTCCACATGCCCCTACAACCTAGTAATATTGACCTCTAGCTAATACCTCTAAGCCTTGTACCATTATTGTTGTATTTTACTCTGACTGCAAATCCATTGTAATTCCGTTGTATAGCTTACTGTATATTTCTGTAATTATCTAGTGCGCCCTTAAGGCAATTAAACCATAAAATTAATCTTGGGCTGGTGCTTTTACATACCTCCCAACTTTTTAAGATGGGAAAGAGGGACAAAGGTCGCTGCAAATTTTAGGCCACGCCCCGACCACACCCATTTCACAACTAGTCACACCCATGTTCACGCCCGACCACACCCATTTAGCACTGGTGATCACACTGACTGGTACTGAGGGCACAGTGACTGGTACTGTGGGCACACTGGTACTGAGTAAAAGAAAGAACAGAGAGAGAAAAAAGAAAACAGAGAAAGGAGAGAAAGAACAGGAGGGAAAGAAAGGGGAAAGAAAGAACAGAGATAGATAGAAAGAAGAAGGGAAAGAAAGAACAGAGAGAGAAAGAAAGAAGGGACAGAACAAAGAACAGAGAAAAGAAAGAGGGGAAAGAAAGAACAGAGAGGGAGAGAGAAGAAAGAGGGAAAGAAAGAACAGAGAGAGAAAGAAAAGACAGATGGAAAGAAAGAACAGAGAAAGAAAGAGGGAAAGAAAGACAGAGAGAAAAAAACAAGAGGGAGAGGAAAGGGAAAGAAAGAACAGAGAAAGAAAGACAGAGGGGAAAGAAAGAACAGAGAGAAAAAGAAAGAAAGAATAGAGAGAGAAAGAAAGAGGGGAAAGAAAGAAAGAACAGAGAGAGAAAGAAAGAAAGGGGAAAGAAAGAACAGAGAGAAAGAGAAAGAAAGAGGGGAAAGAAAAAGAAAGAAAGGGGAAAGAAAGAAAGAAAGAACAGAGAGATAGAAAGAAAGAAGAGAAAGAAAGAAAGAAAAAGAAAGAACAGAGAGAGAAAGAAAGAAAGGGGAAAGAAAGAGGTGAAAGAAAGAAAGAACAGAGAGAGAAGAAAGAAAGAACAGAGAGAAAGAAAGAAAGAAAGAAAGAAAGAAAGAAAGAAAGAAAGAGGGGAAAGAACAGAGAGAGAGAAAAAGAAAGAAAGAGGGGAAAGAAAGAACAGAGAGAGAAAGAAAGAACAGAGAGGGAGAGAGAAAAAAAGAAAGAAAGGGGAAAGAAAGACAGAGGGGGAAAAAAATAACAGAGAGAAAAAGAATAGAGAGAGAGAGAGGGGAAAGAAAGAACAGAGAGAAAGAAAGAAAGAGGGGAAAGAAAGAAAGAACAGAGAGAGAAAGAAAAAAAGAACAGAGAAAGAAAGAAAGAAAGAAAGAAAGGGGAAAGAACAGAGAGAGAAAGAAAGAAAGAAAGAAAAAAGAAAGAAAGAGGGAAAGAAAGAACAGAGAGATAGAGAAAGAGACAGAGAGAAAGAAAGAGGGGACAGAAAAAAGAACAGAGAGAAAAAAAAGAAAGAGGGTTAAGAAAGTAACAACAGAGTGAGAGAGAGAAAGAAGGGAAAGAAAGAACAAAGAGAGAAAGAAAGAAAGAACAGAGAGATAGAGAGAAAGAAAGATGGGAAAGAAAGAACAGACAGAGAGGAAGAAAGAAAGAAAGAACAGAGAGAGAGAAAGAAAGAAAGGGGAAAGAAAGAGAAAGAAAGAATAGAGAGAGAAAGAAAGATGGGAAAGAAAGAAAGAACAGAGAGATAGAAAGAAAGAGGGGAAAGAAAGAACAGAGAGAAATAAAGAAAAAGAACAGAGAGAAAGAAAGATGGGAAAGAAAGAACAGAGAGAAAGAAAGGGGAAAGAAAGAACAGAGAGAAAGAGAAAGAAAGAGGGGAAAGAAAAAGAAAGAAAGGGGAAAGAAAGAAAGAACAGAGAGATAGAAAGAAAGAAGAGAAAGAAAGAAAGAAAAAGAAAGAACAGAAGAGAGAGAGAGAAAGAAAGAGGGAAAGAGAGAGAGAAAGAAAAAAAGAACAGAGAGAAAGAAAGAAAAAGGAAATAACAGAGAGAGAAAAAGAAAGAGGGGAAAGAAAGAACAGAGAGATAGAGAAAAAGAAAGAAACAGAGAGAGAAAGAAAGGAAATAAAGAACAGAGAGCGAAAGAAAGAGGGGAAAGAAAGAACAGAGAGAAAGAAAGAAAAAGAACAGAGAGAAAGATGGGAAAGAAAGAACAGAGAGAGAGAGAAAGAAACAGAGAGAGAAAGAAATAAAGATTCTATAAAGATACTATAGCAGCCCGGCTCCCATTGTAGTGCCCACCTGAGCCTCCCGGTGCAGGACATATCATGATCCGTTCACATGGCCGACATCCCCGATCCCAAGGCGAGGACACGGTGATGGATCTGAAGCATTCCCTGAAGTGCCTGCATGGTTCCGTCACAATCTCCTCCTGAAATTACCTAATTTCCGGTCATCTTCCAGCACGTCACTTCTGGTGGAACATCACGTGCGAGTTTTAAAGTGCTCCTCGGGGCTCTGGCATGTACTCCTGTGTCCACGGGAAAAGCTCCCGGCCGGGACAGCGGGGCAGACTCCCAAAATCGGGAGTGTCCCGCTGAATTCAGGACGGTTGGAAGGTATGAATGCTCCCCACCATACACCTCATACACACACGGTTCCGCTTTGTATGCCTCGTACACACACGGCTCCGCTACGTCCACCTCGCACACACAAGGCTCCACTCAGTATACACAAGGCTCCACTCCGTACATCTTGTATACACGCAGCCACGCTTTTTACACCTTGTACACACACGACTCCACTCCGTAAACCTTGTACACATGCGGCTTTGCAGCATACACCTCGTACACACGCAGTTCTGCTCTGTACATCTCGTACACACGCGGCTCCGCTACATACACACAAGACTCCACTCCATACACACACAGCTCTGCTCCGCTCTGTACACACGGCTGAATCACGGAGCCCTGTGTGTACGGAGCTGAGCGGCTCAGCTCCGTACACTTCACACACACAGGGCTCCGTTTCGTACACACACAGCACTGCTACATCCACTTCGTTCACACGGCTCCGCTCCATAAACCTCGTATACGCGTGGCGCGGCGCAGCTCCGTAAACCTCATACACGGCCGGCACGGATCCGTTCACCTCGTATACGCGCGGCTCGGTTCCATGCACCTCGTACAGACACACGGCTCCGCTCCATCCAAGTAGTACAGACACGGTTCTGCTACATCAAACTCGTACACACAAGGCTCCGCTCCGTACACCTCGTACACACTACAGCACTGCTACATCCACCTCGTACACGGGCGGCTCCGCTCCGTGCACCTCGTACATGAGCGGCTCCGCACCGTGCACCTCGTACATGCAGGGCTCCGCTCCGTGCACCTCGTTCACGCGCAGCTCGGCTCCGCTCCATCCAACTCGTACAGACACGGCTCTGCTATATCCAACTCGTTCACACAAGGCTCCGCTCTGTACACACTACAGCACTGCTGCATCCACTTCGTACACGTGCGGCTCCGCTCTGTGCACCTCGTACGCGTGCGGCTCCGTTCCGTGCACCTCGTACGCGCGCGGCTTAGCTCCGTGCACCTCGTACACGCGTGGCTCCGCTCCGTCCAACTCGTACACGCACGGCTCCGCTACATCCAACTCGTACACACACGGCTCTGCTCCGTACACCTCGTACACACTACAGCACTGCTACATCCACCTCGTACACACACGACTCTGCTCTGTACACCTCGTACACACTACATCAATGCTACATCCACCTCGTACACACACGGCTCCGCTCCGTACACCTCATATACACACACGGCTCCGCTCCGTACACCTCGTACACACACGGCTCCGCTCCGTACACCTCGTACACACACGGCGCCGCTCCGTACACCTCGTACACACACGGCTCCGCTCCGTACACCTCGTACACACACGACTCTGCTACATCCAACTTGTACACACTACAGCACTGCTACATCCACACTGTAAACCCGAGTCCCGACCCCCACACACACTTACCCTCATCCAGCACCATGACAACCATCACAGCAGAGTCCTGCACACATCAAGGACACTGATCATGTGACCCCTGACTCCTCCCCTCCTGTGACCTCATCACAGGTCCTGTGGGCACAGAAGAGTACAGCAATAGCAGCGTCATTGCTAGCTGCTGTGAGGCTGAGCTGTAGAGACAGGGAGGGCAGGAAGGGGAGCATGGGGGGGCGTGGCGGCTCATCTCACTGCAGGACACATAGTGTCCTGAGCGGGACAGGGGGGTCAGAATTGGGACTGTCTCGCTCAATCCGGGACGGTTGGGAGGTATGCTTTTACTCTGATCACGAATCTTAGAATACCCAGTGGGTAACAGAACACCCGCCCAGGCGGCCATTTGCTCTAGGTGCAGTTCCCTTACTGACCTGAGAGACAAAGGGGGCACCGGAGAGCTGTGCTTGTGGAGTTACGTCACATTGGTGACGTGGAAGGATGGGGGTTGTCCTTCACAGTCATCTTGTCCTGCAAAAAACAAGCTCCATCAGCAGAAAAATAAAAAAGTTATATCTCTCAGAATAAAGCGATGCAAAAATAATTATTTTTCTATAAAATAGTTTTTATTGTATAAAAGCGCCAAAACATAAAAAGATATAACTGTAGTATCGCTGTAATCGTACTGACCCGAGGAATAAAGCTGTCTTACCAATTTTACCACATGTGGAGTGGTATATATATAAAAAAAAGCCCAAAAAGCAATTCCTGAAGTGCTGGTTTTTGTTCATTCTGTCTCCAAAAAAATCGGAATAAAAAGCGATCAAAAAATGTCATATGCCCGAAAATGGTACCAATAAAAACGTCAGCTCTTCCCGCAAAAAACAAGCCCTCACGTAAATGTCGGCCGAAATATGAAAAAATTTTAGCTCTCAAAATGTGGTGATGCAAAAACTAGTTTTCGCAATAAAAAGCGTCTTTTAGTGTGTGACAACTGTCAAACATAATAACCTGATATAAATCTGGTATTGCTGTAATCGCACCAACCTGAAGAATAAAAGTCACCTAATCACTTATACCGCATGAGAAATGTCGTAAAAAAATAAATAAAACCAATTCTTCACATGCTGCTGATTTTTTCATTCTGCCTCCCAAAGATCGCAGTAAGGCTCGGTACACATTTATCCGGCGCTCTACGCTGATCGCTTACACCGGGTATCTCTGTCTAAATCTCTGAAATACGCGATTCAGATAGAACCCCCGGTGGAAGATTCCTTATAATGAGGCAGATGGAGGCACTGTGGGCGCCGTTTAGGATTGCATAAAAGTGCCGTCGGCCACGGTTTTGTGCACTTCTGAAAAGGACACAGCTGAACAGAGGCCAGACGGAGTCCAGAGTAAATCTGCTGCCTCATTATAGTGAATGGATCTTTTGAGGGTTTCATCTGTCACGTCACTCAGAGATTTAGATGGAAACCCCAAAGCAAGTGCTCAGCGTAGAGCGCCGGATAAATGTGATCCCTAACATTATGTAAAATGTTCCCAATAAACGCTTCAAGTAAATCCACAAAAAAAGTAAGTCCTCGCTCAGGTCCATCATCTGTTAACGAAAATATAGGGGGCTTCAATGTTACTGGTAGCACAAAGGCTCTAGAAAAGCCAAATTGCTTCACGCTCCCCAAAAGAAATTCAGCTAATTCTGCTCTCCCAAATCTAAATGCTCCCCCTCCCTTCTGAGCCCCAGTATGCCTAAACAACATTTAGCGCCCACATGTTTGGCATTTCTGTAGTGATGGGAGCCCGCCTAATTTAAATTTTGTCTCTAGAAGCATGAGCTGGGCATAATGTACTGGTCACTACAGCGTACTGGTCACTACAACAGCAGTTTGCAATTTTCACTCAGCAACATCCACTGCTGCCTGTTTCTAGAAAACACCCATGGAGTCAAAATCATCACTACATCTGTAGATAACTTCCCAAAGGGTTATAATTTCCAAAATGTGGTCACTTGAGGTTGGTTTCCACTGTTTACGCACTTTAGGGGCTCTCCAAACCTGACATGGCATCCGCAAATTATTCCAACATATTTTACATACAAAAAGTTAAATGGCGCTATTTCCCTTCCAAGTCCTGCCGTGCACTCAAACAGTTGAGGGGGCTCCCTGCGTGCTTCCCTGAGACCCTCAGAACAGCGCTATGTATCGCGCTGTTCCGAGGGACCCTCCTCCCTGCAGGACCCCGGATCCAAGATGGCCACGGGGTCCTTCCTGGTCCTGCAGTGAGGGGGCTTTCTCAGTGCCTGCTGAGAGCAGGCGCTGAGAAAGCCTGCAGCAGTGCCTGTGAGATCGCTGGTCTGACAGAGTGCTGTGCAAACTGTCAGACCAGCGATCTGACTTTATACAGTGATGTCCCACCCTGGGACAAAGTAAAAAAGTTAAAAAAATAAAAATAACGTAAAAAAAAATAATTCCTAAATAAAAAAAAATAAAAAATATTCCCCAATAAATTAATTTCTTCATGTAAATAAAATACAAAACAATAAAAGTACACATATTTAGTGTCGCCGCGTCCGTCACGACCCGCCCTATAAACCTGTCCCACTAGTTAACCCCTGTAGTGAACCCCTTAAAAAAAATAAACAAAGCAAAATAACAATGATTTATCATCATACTGCCTAACAAAAAGTGGAATAACACGCGATCAAAAAGACGGATGTAAATAAACATGGTACCACTGAAAACGTCATCTTGTCCCACAAAAAACAGGCCGCCATACAGCATCGTTAGCGAAAAAATAAAAAAGTTATAGCTCGCAGAATAAAGCGGTACAAAAATATTTATTTTTTATATATAAACGTTTTTATTGTATAAAAAATAAAAACATAAAAAAATGATAAATGAGGTATCGCTGTAATCGTACTAACCCGAAGAATAAAACTGCTTTATCAATTTTACCACACGTGGAACGTTATAAACGCCCCCCCCCAAAGAAATTCATGAATTGCTGGTTTTTGTTCATTCTGCCTTTCAAAAATCGTAATAAAAAGCGATCAAAAAAGTCATGTGCCCAAAAATGGTACCAATAAAAACGTCAACTCGTCCCGCAAAAAATAAGACCTCACATGACTCTGTGGGCCAAAATATGGAAAAATTATAGCTCTCAAAATATGGTGATGCAAAAACTATTTTTTGCAATAAAAAGCGTCTTTTAGCATGTGACAGCTGCCATTCATAAAAACCCGCTATAAATAGTAAGTCAAACCCCCTTTATCACCCCCTTAGTTAGGGAAAATAATAAAATTAAAAAAATGTATTTATTTCCATTTTCCTGTTAGGGTTAGGGTTGCGGCTAAAGTTAGGGTTAGGGTTGGGATTAGGGTTAGGGGTGTGTTAGGGTTAGGTTTGTGGTTAGGGTTACGATTAGGGTTAGGGGTGTGTTGGGGTTAGGGTTGGAGTTAGAATTGGGGGTTTCCACTGTTTAGACACATCAGGTGCTCTCCAAACGTGACATGGCGTCTGATCTCAATTTCAGCCAATTCGGCGTTGAAAAAGTCAAACAGTGCTCCTTCCCTTCTGAGCTCTGCCATGCACCCAAACAGTAGTTTACCCCACATATTGGGTATCAGCGTACTCAGAAATAACTCTTGGGGTCCAATTTCTTCTGTTACCCTTGAAAAATAAAAAATTGGGGCGAAAATATTATTTTTGTGAAAAAAAATATGACTTTATTTTTATGGCTCTACGTTATAAACTTCTGTGAAGAACTTGGGGGTTCAAAGTTCTCACCACACATCTAGATAAGTTCCTTTGGGGGTCTAGTTTCCAAAATGGGGTCACTTGTGGTGGATTTCCACTGTTTAGGCACATAAGGGCTCTCCAAACGCAACATGACGCCCGCAGACTATTCCATCAATGTCTGCAATGCAAAACGTCACTACTTCCCTTCCGAGCCCCGACGTGTGCCCATACAGTAGTTTTCTCCCATATGTAGAGTATCATCGTACTCAGGACAAATTGGACAACAACTTTTGGGGTCCAATTTCTCCCGTTACCCGTGGGAAAAAAATAGGCTTTTTTATTTTCATGCCCGGGCATTATAAACTTGTGTGAAGCACTTGGGGTTTAAAGTGCTCACCACAGATCTAGATAACTTCCTTAGGGGGTCTAGTTTCCAAAATGGGGTCACTTGTGGGGGTTTCCACTGTTTAGGCACATTAGGGGCTCTGCAAACTGAACATGACACCCATCAAAGTCTGCATTCCAAAATGTCATTACTTCCTTTCCGAGCCCTGCTGTGCTCCCAAACAGTATTTTCCCCCCACATATGGGGTATCAGTGTACTCAGGACAAATTAGTCAACAATATTTGGTGTCCAATTTCCTTGGGAAAAATCAAAAATTGGGGACTAAAAAATAATTTTTGTGGAAATTTTTTTTTTTCACACCCAGGCATTATAAACTTTAGTGAAACACTTGGGGGTTGAACGTGGTCACAACAGATCTAGATAAGTTCCTTAGGGGTCTAGTTTCCAAATTGGTGTCACTTGTGAGGGTTTCCACTGTTTAGGCACATCAGGTGCTCTCCAAATACGACATGGCGTCCAGCCAATTCTGCATTGAAAAAGTCAAACTGCGCTCCTTCCCTTCTGAGCTCTGCCATGCACCCAAACAGTGGTTTACCCCCACATATTGGGTATCAGCGTACTCAGGACAAATTGCACAATCACTTTTGAGGTCTTGTTACCCTTGGGAAATAAAAATTGGGGTGAAAAGATCATTTTTGTGGAAAAAATATGATTTTTTAATTTTACGGCTCTACGTTATAAACTTGTGTGAAGCACTTGGGGATTCAAAGTGCTCACCACAGATCTAGATAAGTTCCTTAGGGGGTCTAGTTTCTGAAATGGGGTCACTTGTGGGGGTTCCCACTGTTTAGGCTCATCAGGGGCTATCCAAATGCGACATGGCGTCCAATCTCGATTCCAACCAATTTTGGTTTAAAAAAGTCAAATGGCGCTCCTTCCCTTCCGAGCTCTGCCATGCGCCCAAACAGTGGTTCCCCCCTACACATAGGGTATCAGCATACTCAGGACAAATTAGACAACAACTTTTATGGTCCAATTTCTCCTGTTACCCTTGGGAAAATAAAAAATTGGTGACTTAAATATCATTTTTGTGGGAAAAAATAGGATTTTTTATTTCATGCCCAGGCATTATAAACTTGTGTGAAGCACTTGGGGTTCAAAGTGCTCACCACAGATCTAAATAAGTTCCTTAGGGGGTCTAGTTTCCAAAATGGAGTCACTTGTGGGGGGTTTCCACTGTTTAGGCGCATCAGGGACTCTGCAAACTGAACATGACACACATTAAAGTCTGCATTCCAAAACGTCATTAATTCCTTTCCGAGCCCTGCCGTGTGCCCAAACTGTGTTTCCCCCCACATATGGGGTATCAGCGAACTCAGGACAAATTGGACAACAACTTTTGGGGTCCAATTTCCTTGGGAAAAATCAAAAATTGGGGACTAAAAAATCATTTTTGTGGAAATTTTTTAGTGGAAGCCACCATTGTTGTAATCAGGGTTACCTGGTCAGGAAGTTCCCCCCCAGCAAACCAAACCCCTAGCTAGGCCTCTGGTGTCAGATTGGGGACAGCCATAATAATGTGTGTAAAGTGCTGTAGAAGTAATGGCACTATATAAGGCTTGTTTCATATTTGCGTATCTGTGCGCAGCATTTGATTCGCATAGATCCGCATGCGTCATGCGTACATATCATTAACATGGTGTATGCAGGGACATGCGATTGCTTGCGTTTCCGTACACATGCGTCATTTTGCGGTGTCCGGCGAACGTAACATGTTGCATTTTACGAAGCATCAAAAATCCGTCAAATATGCGCAGTCATGCGCATGCGGATGAGTGCGTCAAAATAACACATTAGTGTCTATGGGAAAGCATTGGTACGCAAGGACACGCGCATGATGCGTTCGAAACGTCAGACTGCGCATGTCCAGGAACTGATTATAGCACCTGGAAATATCGAATGCATGTGCATAAATAACGCAATTGCATGCCCAAATGCATGCACATGCAGCAGGGTTTTTTTGCCTCATGTGTAAGCGGATGTGGATAAAAAAGCTGCGTTTGCATGCATTTTGGCATGCGTTAGCGCATGCAGCTGATACGCTGCGCACACAAACGCTGATGTGAACCTAGCCTAAGTGAATAAAATAAATAATACAGGAGCGTTCCTTGTGAATTTATAACTGTAATGATGGTGAAGCGATTGCCGAGACACCAGACAGATATGTCTATACCAGGTGTGCCCTTGAGGGGTTTATTGATAAAACAAAATGCTACCCAAAATTATGTGTTCACAGGAATGGTCAAACATTTCCTAACATTAACAATTTCCTGTCTGTCATGGACAGGCAGAAACATAGCAATAGCTGCGTAAGGCCGGCGTCACACTAGCGAGTTTGATGCGAGTTAGTCGCACGACTTACTCGCATCAGCACCCGGCACGGCCGCTCGCATGTATTTCTATGCCGCCGTGCACTCTGGTCCGAGAGCGGGCGGCCGTCCCTGGTGTTGATGCGAGTAAGTCGTGCGACTAACTCGCATCAAACTCGCTAGTGTGACGCCGGCCTAAGGCCGGGATCACACATGCGAGTAAATCGGCCGACACTCGCATGTGAAATCCCAGCTCTGGCGCCGGCACTCGGGAGTGGAGCGAGCGGCTGCATGTATTTATATGCAGCTGCGCGCTCCACTCCTAAGTGCCGGCGCCAGAGCTGGGATTTCACATGCGAGTGTCGGCCGATTTACTCGCATGTGTGATCCCGGCCTAAGGCTGGAATCACACACACAGCGACTAAAAAAGCTGACCGTTTTAGTCGGTCGATAATCGGATTAAAATTTCATGAACATTGATGCGACTAGCATCCGATTTTTTGTAGTTGATGCGATTTAGTCGCATCTGACCGTAGTTGTCACATCCGATTTACATCCGACTTGCGAGAATTTCTCGCAGGCTTGCAAAAATGACATATAATGGATCCAAAAGAATAGTATTTAAATCACAATAGAAAGAATAGATATATACACATAGAAAACATATATATATATATATATATATATATATATATATATATATATATATATACACATGTCATTGTGACATGTGTATATATATATATTTATAGTTCCTAGACTTCTACATACTGTAATAGCCGCTAATTCAATTGCCGGCTTTAGTGAAATCCCAGAAGCCGACATGAAATGATACATTGTTTTGACACAGTTAACCATGTCATTTCAAGTATTTTGATATATGTTTTAAACTTACAATTACATAAGTATATTTGTACAAAATTTCAGACATGTAGGGGTTAATTAAAGGTGTAAATTCGTTGTTAAAAAATGGGTTTTTTTACAACGAATTTACACCTTTAATTAACCCCTACATGTCTGAAATTTTGTACAAATATACTTATGTAATTGTAAGTTTAAAACATATATCAAAATACTTGAAATGACATGGTTAACTGTGTCAAAACAATGTATCATTTCATGTCGGCTTCTGGGATTTCACTAAAGCCGGCAATTGAATTAGCGGCTATTACAGTATGTAGAAGTCTAGGAACTATAAATATATATATATACACATGTCACAATGACATATATATATATATATATATGTGGATTCTATGTGTGGATATGTATTGATTCGATTCTTTATTAAACCTGTCAGTGTGCTTTTACAGTATAGGCAGGGATGAATTGCCGGCTTTTCTAAAGGACACTGATGCGATTTAATCGCAAGTCACACATGCAGTCCGTTTGTAATCAGATTTTTCATCGCTCCCATAGACTTGCATTGGCGACAGTCGACCCACAATCGGTGACAATCGCAGCATGCTGCGATTGCACTCGGACGTTTAAAACGGACCACAAAAAATCTGATACTGGGAGCTGCTCCATAGATTAACATAGGTCCGACTGCAATGCGATATTTCATCGCATTGCAGTCGTCCGATTTAGTCGCCAGTGTGACTTCAGCCTAAGAGTTGTAGTGGTACCTGGGGGTGCCCATGGTTACTTCTGTCCCTTAGGAGGGCACTAATTCTATAGGATGGCATGTGGTAGTTAGCGGTCCTTTTACAGAAGATGCCTCAGAGATCTCCGAGCTATGCCTTCGTGGCTTATGTGCCACCATGCTTACAATTATTTTCTTCTACCTTGTATTACTACAGTGATATCGTACACCACTGCATGAAAAGTAAAATGTGAAAATACAGTTCCTCCTCTTTGACATGAACAGGAGCAATGCAAATATATTCACGTTTCTGAATAGAGAATGGACCAGTGCTCTATGTTCACAGGGGATTCAGGACCCCTATTATGGCACTTAGTGAGGGTTCCAGCAGTTGAACGTTTTGATGATAACTTCTAACAACCAGACAGAATACAGCAAGCAAATAACGTTATTAATAAAACGGTAAACGGTTGCAAATGTACGGCAACATGCACACACTGAGTATTTGGTCAGTATTTTTCCTCAGTATTTGTTAGCCAAAACCAGGAGTGGGTGATAAATACAGAAGTGGTGACGTGTTTCTATTATACTTTTCCTCTGATTGTTCTCCTGGTTTTGACTGATAAATACTTAGGTAAAAAACTCAAATACTTAACGTGTGCACGTGGCCTTACGCCTCTATGACTCAATTACTGAATGCATGTAGTACTATCAGTAATTATTAATGATCTCCCCATAGGCTTAATCTATGGCACATGGGGCTGCAGGATGAGGTATACAGGCGCTGGTCCATTGATATAGCATACATATGTACCTTTATACACATGCTGACAATACGAACAGGACGTACTGTATGTCCAGGTTGTTCTCTGATCTCTCATGTAGCTTTGGGCTAGGACTATATTTGCCATGTGCTCTGTCTTTTCAGCCATATTGCAGTGTACAGATCTTACAGACGGCGCTTAATACCCCAAATTCATTCATATTCCCTTGTTGACATAGTGACTGCAAGGCATCTACATAATAGTGAGGAAAAGGCACATAAATTCCTAACAATAGCTAGTCATGCATCTACCTGCATCAGCATAGCAGGCAGGTATAGTAGTAAATGCTGGTATTTGTAGTGTTTGGTCATGCTGTATTGTGTCACTCACCAGAGGGGTGTAGGAGCAGCGAATGGTTCTCATCCTTCCAAGGCTTTGCTCAATGCTGTGAAACCAGAAGAGCCAGCTGGCTGCCTGGAGCTGTGTGACATGTGTCCACACCCACTACTCACAGTGCACACTCTACACCTATCGTAAGCAAGGGCATCTATGCACACCCAGACCTTTGCCCAAATTGTCTCAGTATGATCATATAACGTCAACCATATCAGTCATTGCAGTATTATAACAAATAATTTATGTCATTCGTTTAAAGTGCACCAGTCAAATGGCCCGGATTAGACAAGCACTCTGTGCTAGAAGCAGCCCCTGAGATCACAAGAAATTAAGCAACATAAGATGGCAACAAAATCTGCCAGGATACATTTTATCATGCAAAAGAAAACAATGCCCAACGCCCTAAAGCAAAGGAAATCATACCAATGTAAACAACTTCTGCTTATTAAGGGGTTAAAATTGATACCTACACTAACTAGGCACTGTTCGTTTAAGGATGGTTGAAGCTAAAAAGGTCTATATCTTACATCTGACTGAAGGTAAATTGTCAAAAAGAATAAGGTTTGCACCATAACTTACCAAGAATGATTACTCTAGAGCATAGGAATTGCATTGCTGCCATAGAAAATGGGAGAATTTTTTTTTAAAAAAAAGCACTATATAGTGTATATATGAAATATGCATCTACAAAAATTGCTATGAAAAAAGGAAGGTTCTTAGCGCATAGATTGGCCAATATATGTGTGCCCTATTGCCATGTCAAGGTGTCCTTCGTAAATTGGGTCCCTGTCCTGTAAGGGTGAGTTTCCACGGTCAGGAAACGCTGCGTGTTTGGCGCTGTGCGCTGGCGCAGCGCCAAACACGCAGCGTCCAGATGTTACAGCATAGTGGAGGGGATTTCAAGAAATCCCGTCTCCACTATGCGTAACAATACGCAGGTGGCAAACCTGCGTAAACGGACATGCGGCGCGTCTTTTCAGACCGCAGCATGTCCTCGCGTATTGCGGCGACGGTGCGTCGCCGCAACATAATTAACACAGGGCTATGTAGCCCTGCGCTCTTTCCGGAGGTGTTCCGGAGGTGTCCTGAACACCTCCGGAAAGATCGCGCGTCAGAAAGGGGGCGGGGCTTAGACGGAGCGGAACTTCCGCTCCGTCAAAAGCGCTATGGTTCCGGACCGTGGAACCATAGCCTAATATCACCTCTCTTGGGCAAAAAAGCCTACAATTTATGGGCAGGAATGGACCAGCTAATCTTCTTCTTAAAATCACCTGTGGCTAATGGGAGTGAGAGTGCACATGTCCAAAAGGCTTTGATACAAATAGACAAAAAGGACCAGCACATCTAAGCTAGTGTGAATAGGCGCCAACCAAAAAAATTATATAAGTCAATTCCTGCCTAATTTCGGGCTCCATTCCTGCCCCATAAATTGTAGGCTTTTTTGACCCAAGAGAGGTGATATTACAGGACAGGGACCCAATTTATGAAGGACACCTAGACGTGGTAATTGGGCAGACATATATTGGCCAATCTATGCGCTAAGAACCTTCCTTTTTCATAGCAATTTTTGTAGATTCAATTTCATATATACACTATATAATGCTCTTTTCAATTTTTTTTTTCTCCCATTTTCTATGGCAGCAATGCAATTCCTATGCTCTAGAGTAATCATTCTTGGTAAGATATGGTGCAAACCTTAATCTTTTTGACTTATATGCTTTTATTGGTTTGTACCTATGCACATTAGCTTAGATGTGATGGTCCTTCTTTTTGTCTATCTTAAGGTAAATTGTTTCAGCAGTTATTCTTCTACTGACCAACGGTACAGAGTTAAAAATTAGATTTTTAATAAAAAAATTTAAATCAGTCTTCTTAATTAGAATTAAAATGCATATTAGTTAATTAGATTAATGCTGTCAACCTAGAGGTTTAATCAGACGTCCGTGCACATTAGTCTGAGATCGGACCGCTAATGTACGGACTGGCCTCGGATCTCCCTACCGGAGCATGACAGTGTTAGTAATTTCTATGAGGCTGTACTGCATGGGTCAGGAGAGCCATGGCCAGCCCGTGCATTGAGGTCCGAACTTGGACCGATTTGTACAGACATCTGAATAAGCCTTTAGGCCTGGATTCACACGATCATATACCGCTGTCAGACTAGAGACTAGAGATGAGCGAATATTTCAATGTTCGATTTGGATTACGATCGCCGAATTTGCAATATTCAACAATTTATTCGTCAAATAATCACCCAACACAACCAAACGCCATTCAAGGCAATGGAAGGCAAAAATAAACGCATGCACAACACCTTCTAACAGCCCTAAAAGCTGCCAAAATACAGAAAATTATGGGAAAAGTGGCTTCAATTCACCCACAGTACAATTTGTAGCATGACACTGCAGCAATCAGCCATTCATAAGGTATCGGGGTCTTGGCCAGCATTTACAGTTTTCAATTGAATGTCACAGTAAGACGACGTGGGTGAGAGATCGGTGTAGGCCTCCTGTGTTGGGAGCCCTGATACCACATGCAACAGCTCAACCTGCTTTCATGCTCAGCCACACTCAGGTGGCACAAATATCATAAATTTTGTAGACTACTATTGTCAGAAAAATGTAAGGCTAGTAACACGGGTATGTAAGGGATGAGGGAGACTATTTTGATTTATTAATTTCAGGCCCAATATATTATCCAGAGATCTCCCTCTGCTCCCGAACTGTGGCCCCCACCCATGGCTTAAATTCCCAAAAGAACAGGTAATTGCCATTTGGCCAGAGAATTAGAGGCCTCGTGTCAATTAATGAGAGACGGAACAGAGCTGGGACCCCCTGCTGTCTTTTGTGCAGGGCTGTAAGCCAACACTGGAAGCCCTAGGTTAGGCACTGACACCTAGAGATGAATTATGAGAGTACCGTGTATCTCAGGGTTAAGTACAATATACCACCAGAATCCTAGGAGCCCTCTGCACATACACTTGTGTCTTCTCGTTCGGGAGGAGATTTCAGTTCGGCCCAGAGGGGTGAAAATGGGAGGGAGAAAGCTAAGGGTTAAAAGCTAGCCAGACACCTTTAGCCAGTGTTATTGTTCTGCCACGGAAGCCACGTCACGTCATGAGTGAAGACAGATTAGAAACTAAGAAAGTACCTGTGGACTCGAGTGCTTTTAAGGCATGTGAGGCGAGCTCAGGCCACTCATCCATTTTGGAAGACCAAAATGTGAAAGGGTCCAAACCCTCCCTGATGTTATTGATATTCAGTTCTAGATACTCCTGCACCATCTCTCCATTCGTTCACCACGTGTAAAGACTTGGACTCTGTTGTGATGGTGCATGAGCTGGTCTAAAAAAGTGTCAAAAGACTCACAGAAATTGCTTCTTCCACTTACACTACTGCGGCTAATGTTTTGGCATTGACGAATTGATGTGCCCGAGGTTGGAAGCCTAGAGCTGCGATGCGAACTGTGTGCTTCACTGCTGTCTTGGGGAAAAGCTCTCTTAAGGTTGTGTAAAGGCGTGTTTCGATACTCCAGCATTCGCTGATCCCTTTCCAGGGTGGGAAGCATCTGGCAAAATTTGGTTTTATAGCGTGGATCAGAGTGGCAACCCAGTAGTCAGCACTATTTCTAATCATAACTATACGGGGATCAAGTTGCAGATAGTGCAGCAAGAAGGCACTCATATGTTGGCCTCTACCATGAGGTCCAAGCCCATGCTATGTTGGTGGCTGGGTAACACTGATGCTTGTTTCCTCCGTCCCATCAACCACGTCATCACCTCTTCCTCCTCCATTTGTTCCTCGGATCTTGCACCTTCACTAACAGTTTGTCTGTTATTACCACCCCCCCACGATCGCAGTAATCCACCCTCCTTTGGCACCCACCTGTGTGACGCCAGTCTTGAACTTAGAGACAATGTTATCACTTCCACATCCTCCTCTGCTTTCTGCTCTTGTTCTGGGACCACCATCTCCTCCCGCAGGCTATTCAAAGTCTGCTCCAGCATATAGATGTCCTGAATAGTAGAGATGAGCGACTTTGCCTCCGGGAGGGTCGAGTCGGGTTTCGGACCACCCGACTTTCACAAAAGTCGAGTCGAATTAAATCGGCTGACTATCAGAAAAAGTCAAAGGTCCGACTGAAACACGAAACCCAATGCAAGTCAATAGGGAAGCAAAGTCGGCAGGGAGTGGAGGACAGTAAACACACCTACAGTGCCCATTTCAATGCCAACGACATCAATTCTTATTACTTAAGCTTGGCAACTTTAATTAACTTTATAATAATAGTAACGTATTGAAAACTGGGGGTTATTTGGCTAAAGTTGTGGGGGGGGACAGGGCTCGCTCCAGGTTTTCGTGGGCCCCGAGGTTAAAGAGTCTCAGTGGGCCCCTTTAACACATACCACAATTCATGATGCTCCGATACGGCACAGAAATATAGGTATAGTGCAATGCCAAATACTTCACTTCTCACATTACATGACTGATATCTATTTTAAATTCTACAATAGCTCCAAAA
>JARQOD010000003.1:180441439-180520194 GCA_033576555.1 Oophaga sylvatica | reverse complement strand
GGGGGTTTTCCACTGTTTAGGCACATCAGGGGTTCTCCAAGCGCGACATGATGTCTAATCACAATTCCAGACAATTCTGCGTTGAAAAAGTCAAACGGTGCTCCTTCCCTTCCTAGATCTGCCATGCGCCCCCTCATATAGGGTATCAGCATACTCAGGACAAATTGCACAACTTTTGGGGTCAAATTTCCCCTGTTACCCTTGGGAAAATAAAAAATTGGTGGAAAAAATATGATTTTTTTTTTTACGACTCTACGTTACAAACTTTTGTGAAACACTTGGGGGTTCAAAGTGCTCTATCTAGATAAGTTCCTTAGGGGTCTACTTTGAAAAATGGTGTCACTTGTGGGGGGTTTCCACTGTTTAGGCACATCAGGGGCTTTATAAACGCAACATGGCGTCCGATCTCAATTCCAGCCAATTTTGCACTGAAAAGTCAAACGGCGCTCCTTCCCTTCCAAGCTCTGCCATGCGCCCAAACAGTGGTTCCCCCCCCCACATCTGAGGTATCAGCATCAGGACAAATTGCACAACAACTTTAATTAAGCATTTAATTTGTCCTGTTACCCTTGGTAAAAATAAAAAAAATTGGATCTGAAGTAAATTTTTTGTGAAAAAAAGTTAAATGTTCATTTTTTTTTTAAACATTCCAAAAATTCCTGTAAAGCACCTGAAGTGTTAATAAACTTCTTGAATGTGGTTTTGAGCACCTTCAGGGGTGCAGTTTTTAGAAAATAACAAAAAGTGACACCATTCTATCATATAGACCCCTCTAGTGACTTCAAATGTGATGTGGTCCCTAAAAAAAAAGATGTAAAAATGAGAAATCACTTTTCAACTTTTAACTCCTATAACTTCCTAACAAAAAAAAAATGTTGTTACAAAATTGTGCTGATGTAAAGTAGACATGTGGGAAATGTTATTTATTACCTATTTTGTGCGATATAACTCTCTGATTTAAGGGCATAAAAATTAAAAGTTTGAAAATTGCAAAATTTTCAAAATTGTCAATTTTTTCACAAATAAACGCAAATTCTATCGAAGAAATTTTACCATTAACATGAAGTACAGTATGTCACAAAAAAACAGTTTCAGAATCGCCAAGATCCATTGAAGCGTTCCAGAGTTATAACCTCATAAAGGGACAGTGGTAGGAATTGTAAAAATTGGCCTGGTCATTAACATGCAAACCACCCTCGGGGGTAAAGGGGTTAACAACCAAATTTGTACACCTGAGAAAACATAGTCTCAGACTAAAAGCTCAAATATGCATGGCTAAATGTAGTCCAAATAGGAGCTACAGAGAAAAGGGGAAGAAAAGAGGGGCAAAAACCCTATGGCACTCCACTTCAAACGCATAAACACAAAGAGATTGGGGAAAGACGCCATATACTAATGTATAAATATTTATTAATATCAAAAGTCATATATCTCAATAATCCTTAGTACATAAATACATAAATGCATAGCTCAATAAGTGGTTTGAAATGGTATGCGAGATGTTAATAGATGTAAAAATGCCTGTAATACATAGGACAGCAGGGTAAGGTGGGCACACAGGTCACAGATATATAGTCCCATGCTCAATGGCATAATGTGCCCCACTAAATAAACATATTACTGCGCAGCAAAAGATGTTCCCAAAGAAAACATGTGTTAAAATAGTTGCAAGTGCATACAGAGAGAGGGTCCGGATTCCCAAACTCATATCAAATGAATGCTGCTACCTTAGTCAATAATGAGACTCACCCATACTGGCACTAAGATTCAGGAACGCGCCCCGACGCGCGTTTCGCACTGGCTTCTTCGGGGGGCTTGTTGCTACTAAAACGCTCATACCAGCCTGCTAAATACCCACCATTAGATTGCATGAGGACTGACACATGTGGACATCGTGTCCATAAGCTTCCGGCGGCGTCACCAGGCCGACGCGCTCCACGGGTGCACCCCTATGACGTAGGTAGAGCGCGAACAGACCCAGGGACGCCGCAGGAGGAAACGGAGGCGGAGTCAAACAAAAGACATGCGCAGAGTATCTAAGAACAGATGAAGACATCGCTAGTAAGGGCAGAATCTGCCCATAGACGCATATAATTTACAAATACCCACGATATATTTATTTAAAAGAAAATATCGGATATTATAAGGAAACCTGTCATGGGGAAAAGGTTGCAATAATAGCCCATAGATAAAGTGCCAGCGATCAAGTTAACCTGGTTAGCCCTAATCCAAATAGGCAAAGATAAATCAATACAACGATGTATGGGGACCCGACTAATACAAAACATTATTTGTCACTGATAGAAAGTATTATTACACTGTGTCGATGTCTATAAAAAGCAATGAAATTCAAAATAATATCACAGTGAATTAGCAGAATAATATAGTACCACTGTAGTGCTATAATATGACATCGCAGACTTAATGCACAAAGGTCCATAGTTTACATGGCCATTCATTGCAGAAATATTGCACAATCCCATTCTAAATCCAGCGCACAGACGGTATGGGAAAATATGCGTCTTCACCCGTGAAACACGATGCATGTGTAGTCCGAGTTCTCCAAAAGGAAGGGGAAAAGGAGCAAGTGGTCACCAATCAGACACATTTCATTCCAATATTTCAGTAACTAGATAAAGAGGAAAATATATACAAGGTGAATATACTATAAAAACAAAAAATAATAAAAAATAATAAATAAAAAATAATAATAAAAAAGTAATAATAAAGTCACGGATGTGGAGAGACACTAGAGATACGATGTAAAGCTCAATTGTTCGTTAAGGCCCCTAGGTGTCATTGTATTAAGTGTGACAATCCAACGACACTCTCTTTGTGCCAAAACACGGCTACTGTCACCACCCCGAATGCCGAGGCTGACATGATCAATTCCTTTAATCTTGAGGTCATCAGACCTGCAGTTATGTTTGAGCCGAAAGTGACGTGGGATTGTTTTGAGTGACTCAACGTCCTCCACGTCACGGGCAGCCTCAATATCTCTAACATGTTCACGTGTTCTAACGCGCAACTCTCTAGTGGTCAAACCAACATATATAAGATTGCACGTACAGCTAGCGTAGTATACCACATGTGTTGTAGAACATGTGATATAATTTCTAATGGTAAAGTTTTTGAGGCCGTCCGATGACGTGAAGGACGTAGCCCTCGTATGATTACGACAAGCCCGGCACCTTCCGCATGTGTAGAATCCAGTAACTCTCTCCCCTATATTGAATATGGGTTGAGATTTTACCACATAATGACTTGAGACCAATGTGTCCCTGAGATTTTTGCTCCTTTTGGCCGTCATTTGTGGAAAGGATGGAAGGCGTTGTTGAAGCTGAGAATCGGTCATAAGTATCGGCCAGTGCTTAGTAAGTATTTTACGCATTTTATCCTATTGTTGGTTGTACGTTGAGATAAATCTTATGACCCCCTCTGTTTTATTTGTTTTTTTGGGGCCACTCCCTAATAAGTCACTTCTCCTAGTGTTCTTAGCTCTCAAGTATCCCCTTTTAATACACCGGTTGCTGTAGCCCCGATCCCTAAACCTCTGCCCAAGATCCATAGCCTGTTTATCGAAAAGTGCATCGGTGGCACAGATCCTCCGAGCCCGGAGGAATTGGCCCGTGGGTATCCCCCTGATGGTGGCGGCCGAATGCGATGATGATGCGTGTGGGAGAGAGTTAACGGATGTAGACTTACGGTATAAATCCGTTTCAAAACATCCATCAGCTCCCACCTTAATTTCAAGATCCAAAAAGTGACACTAGATGTGTCATACGAATAAGTGAGTCCAATACCCTGATGGTGGTGGCCGATGTTGAATCTTTATATACATCGATCCATCATACACATGGCCTTGCAGCTACGCAATTTTATCTGGAAGCCAGTAATCTGGACCCAGATTTACGTGAATTGGTTCTTGACTTGTTGCGGTTCATTTTCACCCACAACTTTTTTACTTTTAAAAAACCGGTTTTATTTACAGAGACGCGGTACCGCCATGGGGGCGGCCTGTGCGCCCTCCTATGCAAACCTCTTTCTCGGTTTTTTGGGAGAGGGGTTTGCTGTTGGATGGCGCAGAGGCTGCCCCCCAAATTTTGGGGTGGTACCGCTATATAGATGATATTTTTTTCTTGTGGCAAGGTTCCACAAATGAGTTAAATGATTTCATGGTGAGTCTGAACCGCAACGACTTCAACATCAAACTCACTTATTCGTATGACACATCTAGTGTCACTTTTTTGGATCTTGAAATTAAGGTGGGAGCTGATGGATGTTTTGAAACGGATTTATACCGTAAGTCTACATCCGTTAACTCTCTCCTACACGCATCATCATCGCATCCGGCCGCCACCATCAGGGGATACCCACGGGCCAATTCCACCGACGCACTTTTCGATAAACAGGCTATGGATCTTGGGCAGATGTTTAGGGATCGGGGCTACAGCAACCGGTGTATTAAAAGGGGATACTTGAGAGCTAAGAACACTAGGAGAAGTGACTTATTAGGTAGTGGCCCCAAAAAAACAAATAAAACAGAGGGGGTCATAAGATTTATCTCAACGTACAACCAACAATGGGATAAAATGCGTAAAATACTTACTAAGCACTGGCCGATACTTATGACCGATTCTCAGCTTCAACAACGCCTTCCATCCTTTCCACAAATGACGGCCAAAAGGAGCAAAAATCTCAGGGACACATTGGTCTCAAGTCATTATGTGGTAAAATCTCAACCCATATTCAATATAGGGGAGAGAGTTACTGGATTCTACCCATGCGGAAGGTGCCGGCTTGTCGTAATCATACGAGGGCTACGTCCTTCACGTCATCGGACGGCCTCAAAAACTTTACCATTAGAAATTATATCACATGTTCTACAACACATGTGTTATACTACGCTAGCTGTACGTGCAATCTTATATATGTTGGTTTGACCACTAGAGAGTTGCGCGTTAGAACACGTGAACATGTTAGAGATATTGAGGCTGCCCGTGACGTGGAGGACGTTGAGTCACTCAAAACAATCCCACGTCACTTTCGGCTCAAACATAACTGCAGGTCTGATGACCTCAAGATTAAAGGAATTGATCATGTCAGCCTCGGCATTCGGGGTGGTGACAGTAGCCGTGTTTTGGCACAAAGAGAGTGTCGTTGGATTGTCACACTTAATACAATGACACCTAGGGGCCTTAACGAACAATTGAGCTTTACATCGTATCTCTAGTGTCTCTCCACATCCGTGACTTTATTATTACTTTTTTATTATTATTTTTTATTTATTATTTTTTATTATTTTTTGTTTTTATAGTATATTCACCTTGTATATATTTTCCTCTTTATCTAGTTACTGAAATATTGGAATGAAATGTGTCTGATTGGTGACCACTTGCTCCTTTTCCCCTTCCTTTTGGAGAACTCGGACTACACATGCATCGTGTTTCACGGGTGAAGACGCATATTTTCCCATACCGTCTGTGCGCTGGATTTAGAATGGGATTGTGCAATATTTCTGCAATGAATGGCCATGTAAACTATGGACCTTTGTGCATTAAGTCTGCGATGTCATATTATAGCACTACAGTGGTACTATATTATTCTGCTAATTCACTGTGATATTATTTTGAATTTCATTGCTTTTTATAGACATCGACACAGTGTAATAATACTTTCTATCAGTGACAAATAATGTTTTGTATTAGTCGGGTCCCCATACATCGTTGTATTGATTTATCTTTGCCTATTTGGATTAGGGCTAACCCAGGTTAACTTGATCGCTGGCACTTTATCTATGGGCTATTATTGCAACCTTTTCCCCATGACAGGTTTCCTTATAATATCCGATATTTTCTTTTAAATAAATATATCGTGGGTATTTGTAAATTATATGCGTCTATGGGCAGATTCTGCCCTTACTAGCGATGTCTTCATCTGTTCTTAGATACTCTGCGCATGTCTTTTGTTTGACTCCGCCTCCGTTTCCTCCTGCGGCGTCCCTGGGTCTGTTCGCGCTCTACCTACGTCATAGGGGTGCACCCGTGGAGCGCGTCGGCCTGGTGACGCCGCCGGAAGCTTATGGACACGATGTCCACATGTGTCAGTCCTCATGCAATCTAATGGTGGGTATTTAGCAGGCTGGTATGAGCGTTTTAGTAGCAACAAGCCCCCCGAAGAAGCCAGTGCGAAACGCGCGTCGGGGCGCGTTCCTGAATCTTAGTGCCAGTATGGGTGAGTCTCATTATTGACTAAGGTAGCAGCATTCATTTGATATGAGTTTGGGAATCCGGGACCCTCTCTCTGTATGCACTTGCAACTATTTTAACACATGTTTTCTTTGGGAACATCTTTTGCTGCGCAGTAATATGTTTATTTAGTGGGGCACATTATGCCATTGAGCATGGGACTATATATCTGTGACCTGTGTGCCCACCTTACCCTGCTGTCCTATGTATTACAGGCATTTTTACATCTATTAACATCTCGCATACCATTTCAAACCACTTATTGAGCTATGCATTTATGTATTTATGTACTAAGGATTATTGAGATATATGACTTTTGATATTAATAAATATTTATACATTAGTATATGGCGTCTTTCTCCAATCTCTTTGTGTTTATGCAAATTTGTACACCTGTAGCAGCACATTTTTTCTTTTTTATTCCAAACCAATGAAATGTCACACAAACTAGGTTCTACAGTATAGATGACAATAGTCAATTTTTGAACAACAAATTTGTACACCAGTAGTAGGGCAACATTTTTTTTATTTCAAACCAACGAAATATCATACAAAGTAGCTGAAACTGTATGAATGACAATATTCCAATTTAAACCACCGTAATTTACTCTAAAGCATGTTAAACTATCTGAATGAAAATAGTAAATTTTTGGAACAAAAATATTTTGTGAACTATACCAGGCCAAGCGGTTTGAAAAATTTTAAACCACTGTAATTTTATACAAAGTACGTTAAAATGTATGGATGACTAATCCAGAAAAAGGTTTTGATTTTTTTTTAGTTTTTTATACCACCGTAATGTAACACTAGCCAGGTAAAACTATGTGGATGACTAATTGAGTCCAGAAAAAAAATTTTGACCGTTGTTTTGAATTTTTTTATACCACCTTAATAAAACACTAAAGTGTGTTAGAGTCTATGGATGACTAATTCAATCAAAATTTGAACTTGTTTTTGAGTTTTATATGCCACTGTTATGTAATGTAACACTAACCACGTGAAACTCTGTGGACGATGAATTAAATCCCGAAAAAAGTTGAACTTTCTTTTTAGATTTATATACCACTGTAATGTAACAGTAAGCATGTTAAACTGTATGGATGACAATATAGTAATTTTTTTCCCACACCCCCAAAAAAGAATGTGGACACTTGCAGCAGCTATATATTAAACAACAACACTGCAAAGCTCTAAGCCCTGACTTTATGCTGTATTCTGCCACTCCCCCTGCTCCTGCAACTGTCCTTCAGCTAAATGCAGAATGTATCTGATACAAACAGCAAAGTATAGGATTAGCCCTTAGAAGGAATGTTAGTATGAGGGTTCAGCTTTAGCACCAGTAACAACACGAGAGGACTCTGATTAGTTAAACTGTGCACACACAGGCCTGGATAACTGCTCGTCTCTCTCCAATCACACCTGTCCCTAAACCGTGCAATGCCGCAGGTTCTTTTATAACCTCTGATGAGGTCATGAGGCCAGCCAATCACAATAATGCCACTACTAATATGGCTGCAGCATTACAGTGTCTGGCAGGCAGTCCCTGCATGTTTATTGACTATGTAACAGTTGTGGTGGGGATTTAAGCTTCAAATCCGAGCACCAGCCAATGCTCGTCGAGTGCTGAGCAAATCCGAGATGCGTGGGTTTCCTCCTGGAACTCCGATTTCCTCCCACATTCCAAAGACATACTGATAGAGAATTTAGATTGTGAGCCCCCTTGGGGACAGTGCCAATAATGTCTGTAAAGTGCTGTGGAATTAATGGCGCTATATAAATAAGTAAAATAAATAAAATATCAGAGTATCACCGAGCACGTTTGCTCATTCCTAGTAAACAGCTTAGTACAGTGGCTGTTCTCCAGTAATGCAGTTCAGTTACCAGTCGCTTCAATGGGTGTTGTAGAAGAAGATAGAAAAAAGAAGAGAGACTACAACTGTAAGGCTAAGTGCACACGTTGCGGAATTGCCGCGGTAATTACCGCGGCAATCCCGCACCTCCCTGCTGCGGGAAATACGCAATTTTTTTGGTATGCGTATTCCCGCCAGAATAATAGCGTTTTGCAAGCGTAATCTTAGCTTGCAGAATGCTAGCGTTTTCCAAGCGATCTGTAGCATCGCATGGAAAACTGATTGACAGGTTGGTCACACGAGTCAAACATAGTGTTTGACTCGTTTGACCAACTTTTTACTATTGATGCCGCCTATGCCGCATCAATAGTAAAAAGATCTAATGTAAAAATAACTTTAAAAAAATTATAATTCGTGCTATTCTCACCTTCCAGCGGCCCCCGCAGCCTTCCCGCCTCTCAGCGATGCTCCTGGCCAATCGCGTTCCCAGTAATACACAAAGAAAATGGGAGACGTTTATTAGCATCCTGAATAGGACCTGTGCACAGTATACAGGTCCTTCTCAAAAAATTAGCATATAGTGCAAAATTTCATTATTTTCCATAATGTAATGATTACAATTAAACTTTCATATATTTTAGAATCATTACACAACAACTGAAATTTGTCAGGTCTTTTATTGTTTTAATACTGATGATTTTGGCATACAACTCCTGATAACCCAAAAAACCTGTCTCAAAAAATTAACATATTTCAATCGTCCAATAAAATAAGTGTTTTTTAAAAACAAACAAAAAAACATCAAATAATAAAGTTCAGTTATGCACTCAATACTTGGTCGGGAATCCTTTTGCAGAAATGACTGCTTCAATGCGGCGTGGCATGGAGGCAATCAGCCTGTGACACTGCTGAGGTGTTATGGAGGCCCAGGATGCTTCGATAGCGGCCTTAAGCTCATCCAGAGTGTTGGGTCTTGCGTCTCTCAACTTTCTCTTCACAATATCCCACAGATTCTCTATGGGGTTCAGGTCAGGAGAGTTGGCAGGCCAATTGAGCACAGTAATACCATGGTCAGTAAACCATTTACCAGTGGTTTTGGCACTGTGAGCAGGTGCCAGGTCGTGCTGAAAAATAAATCTTCATCTCCATAAAGCATTTCAGCCGATGGAAGCATGAAGTGCTCCAAAATCTCCTGATAGCTAGCTGCATTGACCCTGCCCTTGATGAAACACAGTGGACCAACACCAGCAGCTGACATGGCACCCCACACCATCACTGACTGTGGGTACTTGACACTGGACTTCAGGCATTTTGGCATTTCCTTCTCCCCAGTCTTCCTCCAGACTCTGGCACCTTGATTTCCGAATGACATGCAAAATTTGTTTTCATCAGAAAAAAGTACTTGGGACCACTTAGCAACAGTCCAGTGCTGCTTCTCTGTAGCCCAGGTCAGGCGCTTCTGCCGCTGTTTATGGTTCAAAAGTGGCTTTACCTGGGGAATGCGGCACCTGTAGCCCATTTCCTGCACTCGCCTGTGCACGGTGGCTCTGGATGTTTCTACACCAGACTCAGTCCACTGCTTCCTCAGGTCCCCCAAGGTCTGGAATCGGTCCTTCTCCACAATCTTCCTCAGGGTCCGGTCACCTCTTCTCGTTGTACAGCGTTTTCTGCCACATTGTTTCCTTCCAACAGACTTCCCATTGAGGTGCCTTGATACAGCACTCTGGGAACAGCCTATTTGTTGAGAAATTTCTTTCTGGGTCTTACCCTCTTGCTTGAGGGTGTCAATGATGGCCTTCTTGACATCAGTAAGGTCGCTAGTCTTACCCATGATGGGGGTTTTGAGTAATGAACCAGGCAGGGAGTTTTTAACCCCTTCACCCCCAAGGATGGTTTGCACGTTAATGACTGGGCCAATTTTTACAGTTCTGACCACTGTCTCTTTATGAGGTTATAACTCTGGAACGCTTCAACGGATCTGCGCGATTCTGAGACTGTTTTCTCGTGACATATTGTACTTCACGTTATTGGTAAAATTTCTTCGATATAACTTGCGTTTATTTTTGAAAAAAATGCAAATATGGCGAAAATTTTGAAAATTTTGCAATTTTCAAACTTTGAATTTTTATTCCCTTAAAACAGAGAAATATGTCACATAAAATAGTTAAGAAATAACATTTCCCACATGTCTACTTTACATCAGCACAATTTTGGAATCAAATTTTTTTTTTCTTTAGGAAATTATAAGGGTTAAAATTGACCAGCGATTTCTCATTTTTACAACAAAATTTACAAAGCCATTTTTTTTAGGGACCACCTCATATTTGAAGTCACTTTGAGGGGTCTATATGGCAGAAAATACCCAAAAGTGACAACATTCTAAAAACTGCACCCCTCAAGGTACTCAAAACCACATTCAAGAAGTTTATTAACCCTTCAGGTGCTTCACAGGAGCTGAAGCAACGTGGAAGGAAAAAATGAATATTTAACTTTTTAGCCACAAAAATGATCTTTTACAAACTTTTTTTTTATTTTCACAAGGGTAAAAGGAGAAAATGGACAGATAAAGTTGTTGTGCAATTTCTCCTGAGTACGCCAATACCCCATAAGTGGGGGAAAACCACTCTCTGGGCGCACAGCAGAGCTCGTAAGGGAAGGAGCGCCGTTTGACTTTTTCAAACTAAAATTGGCTGGAATTGAGATTGGATGCCATGTCGCGTTTGGAGAGCCCCTGATGCGCCTAAACAGTGGAAACCCCCCACAAGTGACACCCTTTTGGAAACTAGACCCCCTAAGGAACTTATCTAGATCTGTTGTGAGCACTTTGAACCCCCAAGTGTTTCACAAAAGTTTATAATGCCTGGGTGTGAAAAAAAAAAAGAAACAATTTTCCACAAAAATGATTTTTTAGTCCCAAATTTTTGATTTTTCCCAAGGAAATTGGACCCCAAAAGTTGTTGGCCAATTTGTCCTGAGTACGCTGATACCCAATATGTGGGGGGGGGTGGAAACTGTTTGGGCGCACGGCAGGGCTTGGAAAGGAAGTAGTAACGTTTTGGAATGCAGACGTTGATGGGGGTCATGTTCCGTTTGCAGTGCCCCAGATGAGCCTAAACAGTAGAAACCCCCCACAAGTGACCACATTTTGGAAACTAGACCCCCTAAGGAACTTATCTAGAGCTTTGGTGAGCACTTTGAACCCCCAAGTGCTTCACACAAGTTTATAATGCCCGGGCATGAAAATAAAAAATCCTATTTTTTTCCCACAAAAATTATTTTTAGTCACTAATTTTTTATTTTCCCAAGGGTAACAGGAGAAATTGGACCACAAAAGTTGTTGTCCAATTTGTCCTGAGTACGCTGATACCCGATATGTGGGGGGGAACCACTGTTTGGGCGCACGGCAGAGCTCGGAATGGAAGGAGCACCATTTGACTTTTTCCAACCAAAATTGGCTGGAATTGAGATTGGACGCCATGTTGCATTTGGAGAGTCCCTGATGTGCCTAAACAGTGGAAACCCCCCACAAGTGACCCCATTTGGGAAACTAGACCCCTTAAGGAACTTATCTAGATCTTTGGTGAGCAATTTGAACCCCCAAGTGCTTCACACAAGTTTATAACGTAGAGCCGTAAAATTAAAAAATCATATTTTTTCCACAAAAATGATCTTTTCACCCCAATTTTTATTTTCCCAAGGGTAACAAGACTCCAAAAGTTATTGTGCAATTTGTCCTGAGTACGCTGATACCCCATATGTGGGGGTAAACCACTGTTTGGGTGCATGGCAGAGTTTGGAAGGGAAGGAGTGCCATTTGACTTTTTCAACGCAGAATTGGCTGGATGCCATGTCGTGTTTGGAGAGCACCTGATCTGCCTAAACAGTGTAAACCCCCCACAAATGACACCATTTTGGAAACTAGACCCCTCAAGGAACTTATGTAGATGTGTGGTGAGCACCTTGAACCCCCAAGTGCTTCACAGAAGTTTATAACGTACAGCCGTAAAATAAAATTTTTTTTTTTTTTTTACAAAAATGATTTTTTCGTCCCCAATATTTTATTTTCACAAGGGTAACAGGAGAAATTGGACCCCAAAAGTTGTTGTCCAATTTGTCCTGAGTACGCTGATACCTAATATGTGGAGAAAAACTACTGTATGGGTGCACGTCAGGGCTCGGAAGGGAAGTAGTGACGTTTTGGATTGCAGACTTTGATGGAATGCTCTGGGGGCGTCATGTCGCATTTGGAGAGCCCCTGATGCACCTAAACAGTGGAAACCCCCCACAAGTGACCCCATTTTGGAAAATAGACCCCACAAGGAACTTATCTAGATGTGTGGTGAGCACTTTGAACCCCAAAGTGCTTCACAGAAGTTTATAATGTATAGCTGTAAAAATAAAAAATATTTTTTTTTACAAAAATTATTTTTTTCGCCCCCAATATTTTATTTTCACAAGGGTAACAGGAGAAATTGGACCCCAAAAGTTGTTGCCCAATTTGTCCTGAGTACGCGGATACCCAATATGTGGGAGAAAACTACTGTATGGGTACACATTGGGGCTCGGAAGGGAAGTAGTGATGTTATGGATTGTAGACTTTGATGGAATGGTCTGGGGGCATCATGTCGCATTTGGAGAGCCCCTGATGCGCCTAAACAGTGGAAACCCCCCACAAGTGACCCCATTTTGGAAAATAGACCCCACAAGGAACTTATCTAGATGTGTGGTGAGCACTTTGAACCCCGAAGTGCTTCACAGAAGTTTATAATGTATAGCTGTAAAAAAAAAAAAATATTTTTTTTTTTTACAAAAATTATTTTTTTCGCCCCCAATATTTTATTTTCACAAGGGTAACAGGAGAAATTGGACCCCAAAAGTTGTTGCCCAATTTGTCCTGAGTACGCGGATACCCAATATGTGGGAGAAAACTACTGTATGGGTACACATTGGGGCTCGGAAGGGAAGTAGTGACGTTATGGATTGTAGACTTTGATGGAATGGTCTGGGGGCATCATGTCGCATTTGGAGAGCCCCTGATGCGCCTAAACAGTGGAAACCCCCCACAAGTGACCCCATTTTGGAAAATAGACCCCACAAGGAACTTATCTAGATGTGTGGTGAGCACTTTGAACCCCGAAGTGCTTCACAGAAGTTTATAATGTATAGCTGTAAAAAAAAAAAATATTTTTTTTTTTACAAAAATTATTTTTTTCGCCCCCAATATTTTATTTTCACAAGGGTAACAGGAGAAATTGGACCACAAAAGTTGTTGTCCAATTTGTCCTGAGTACGCGGATACCCAATATGTGGGAGAAAACTACTGTATGGGTACACATTGGGGCTCGGAAGGGAAGTAGTGACGTTATGGATTGTAGACTTTGATGGAATGGTCTGGGGGCATCATGTCGCATTTGGAGAGCCCCTGATGCGCCTAAACAGTGGAAACCCCCCACAAGTGACCCCATTTTGGAAAATAGACCCCATAAGGAACTTATCTAGATGTGTGGTGAGCGCTATGAAGCCCCAAGTGCTTCACAGAAGTTTATAACGTACAGCCGTAAAAACAAAAAAAATCATTTTTTTTAAAAAATGATACTTTTGCCTCCAGTTTTTTTTTTCCCAAGGGTAACAGAAGAAATAGGAAAAATTGCACAATAACTCTTAGGGTCCAGAGTACGCTGATACCCCATATGTGGGAGTAAACTACTGTTTGGGCGCATGGCAGAGGTCAGAAGGGAAGGAGCACCGTTTGACTTTTTCAACGCAGAATTGGCTGGAATTGAGATCGGACGCCATGTCACGTTTGGAGAGCCCCTGATGTGCCTAACCAGCGGAAAACCCCCAATTCTAACTCCAACCCTAACCCCAACACACCCCTAACCCTAGTCCCAACCCTAACCACAAACCTAACCCTAACACACCCCTATCCCTAATCCCAACCATAACCCTAATACTAACTTTAGCGCCAACCCTAACCCTAACTTTAGCCGCAACCCTAACCTTCACCATAACCCTAATGGGAAAATGGAAATAAACACATTTTTTTAATTTTATTATTTTTCCCTAACTAAGGGGGTGATAAAGGGAGGTTTGATTTACTATTTATAGCGGGTTTTTGTGATTGGCAGCTGTCACACGCTAAAAGACGCTTTTTATTGCAAAAAAGTGTTTTGCATCGCCACATTTTGAGAGCTATAATTTTTGCATATTTTGGCCCACAGAGTCATGTGAGGTCTTATTTTTTGCGGGACGAGGTGACGTTTTTATTGGTACCATTTTTGAGCACGTGACATTTTTTGATCGCTTTTTATTTCGATTTTTGGGAGGTTAGAATGAACAAAAATCAGCAATTCATGAATTTCTTTTGGGGAGGCGTTTATACCGTTCCGCGTGTGGTAAAATTGATAAAGCAGTTTTATTCTTCGGGTCAGTACGATTATGGTGATACCTCATTTATATCATTTTTTTATGTTTTGGTGCTTTTATACAATAAAAACGTTTATATATAAAAAATAATTATTTTTGCATCGCTTTATTCTGCGAGCTATAACTTTTTTTTTTTTCGCTGATGATGCTGTATTATGGCTCGTTTTTTGCGGGACAAGATGACGTTTTCAGGGTACCATGTTTATTTATATCGGTCTTTTTGATCGCGTGTTATTCCACTTTTTGTTCAGCGGTATGATGATAAAGCACTGATTTTTTGCTTTGTTTTTATTTATTTTTTTTAAGGGGTTCACAAAAGGGATTAACTAGAGGGACAGTTTTATAGGGGGGGTCGTTACGGACGCGGCGATACCAAATATGTGTACTTTTATTGTTTTATTTTTTTTATTTACAGGAAGAAATGAATTTATTGGGGAATATTTTTTTTTTTTTTTTTATTAATTTTGGAATTTTTTTTTACACGTTTATTTTTATTTTTTTTACTTTTTTACATTGTCCCAGGGTGGGACATCACTGTAAAATGTGAGATCGCTGGTCTCACAGTGTGCACAGCACTCTGTGAGACCAGCGATCTCACAGGCAGCGCTGCAGGCTTCTCAGTGCCTGCTCTCGGCAGGCACTGAGGAAGCCGCCTCCCTCCAGGACCCCGGCGCCATCTTGGATCCGGGTCCTGGGAGGGAGGAAGCCCTCAGAACAGCGCGATCACATCGCGCTGTTCTGAGGGTCTCAGGGGGGCGCGCTTGGAGCCCCCTCCCTGCGCGATGCTTCCCTGTGCCCCCAGTACACCGCGATCATGTTTGATCGTGGTGTGCAAGGGGTTAATGTGCCGGGAGCGGTCCGTGACCGCTCCTGGCACAGAGTCCCGGGTGTCAGCTGTGATGATCAGCTGACACCCGGCGGCGAGGCGCAGCTAATCGCTATGACGTACTATCCCGTCCATGGTCAGATTGTCACGGGTTTTATGGACGGGATAGTACGTCTAATGTCAGAGAGGGGTTAAAAGCCTCAGGAATCTTTTGCATGTGTTTAGAGTTAATTAGTTGATTCAGAAGATTAGGGTAATAGGTCGTTTAGAGAACCTTTTCTTGATATGCTAATTTTTTGAGACAGGTTTTTTGGGTTATCAGGAGTTGTATGCCAAAATCATCAGTATTAAAACAATAAAAGACCTGACAAATTTCAGTTGGTGTGTAATGAATCTAAAATATATGAAAGTTTAATTGTAATCATTACATTATGGAAAATAATGAAATTTAGCACTATATGCTAATTTTTTGAGAAGGACCTGTATACCCTATGGGAATAAACATGCTAGAATTAGGAGGAAACCACTATGGCTAAATAGAGCTGTAAGGGGCGCAATAAGTGACAAAAAGAAGCATTTAGGGAATTAAAGCAAGTAGGTAGTGGTGAGGCATTAAATAAATACAGAAGATTGAATAAATTCTGTAAAAAGCAAATCAAGACAGCAAAGATTGAGGCAGAGAGACTCATTGCCAGAGAAAGTAAAAATAATCCCAAAATATTCTTTAACTACATAAATAGCAAGAAACTAAAAAATGATAGTGTTGGTCCCCTTAAAAATAGTCTGGGTGAAATGGTGGATGAGGATGAGGAAAAAGCCAATATACTAAATGACTTTTTTTCAACTGTATTTACACAAGAAAATCCCATGACAGGTAACATGATCAGTGATAAAAAAAAAATCTCCATTAAATGTCACCTGCTTAACCCAGCAGGAAGTACGGCGGCATCTAAAAATCACTAAAATTGACAAGTCCCCGGGCCCGGATGGGATACACCCCCGAGTACTGCAGGTATTAACTACAGTCATAGATAGACCATTATTTTTAATCTTTAAGGATTCCATAATAATGGGGTCTGTACCACAGTACTGGCGTATAGCAAATGTGGTGCCAATATTCAAAAAGGAGGCAAAAACTGAACCTGGAAATTATAGGCCAGTGAGCTTAACATCTACTGTGGGTAAAATCCTGGAGGATTTTTTAAGGGATACTATATTGGAGTATCTGAGGCTGAATAACCTCATGACACAGTATCAGCATGGGTTTACGAGGGACCGTTCTTGTCAGACTAATCTGATAAGCTTTTATGAAGGGGTAATTTCCGGACTGGACCAAGGGAACACAGTGGACGTGGTGTTCATGAACTTCTCAAAAGCTTTTGATACGGTGCCATACAAAAGGTTGATACATAAAATGAGAACAATGAGGATAGGGGAAAATATGTGTAAGTGGGTTAAGAACTGGCTCATGGATAGGAAACAAAGGGTGGTTATTAATGGAGCACACTCGGACTGGGTCACGGTTAGCAGTGGGGTACCACAGGGGTCAGTATTGGGGCCGCTTCTCTTTAACATATTTATTAATGACCTTGTAGGGGGCACACAGAGTAGTATTTCAATATTTGCAGATGACACTAAACTCTGCAGGGTAATAAATACAGAGGAGGACAATTTTCTATTTACAGGAGGATTTATGTAAACTAGAAGCTTGGGCTGATAAATGGCAAATGAGCTTTAATGGGGATAATTGTAAGGTCATGCACTTGGGTAGAACAAACAAGATGTATAATTATGTGCTTAATTGTAAAACACTGGGCAAAACTGTCACTGAAAAAGACCTGGGTGTATGGGTGGACGACACAAACTCACATTTAGTGGCCAATGTCAGGCAGCTGCTGCCAAGGCAAATAAAATAATGGGATGCATTAAAAGAGGCATAGATGCTCATGAGGAGAACATAATTTTACCTCTATAAAAGTCACTGGTGCGACAACACTTAGAATACTGTGTACAGTTCTGGTCTCCGGTGTATAAGAAAGACATAGCTGAACTGGAGCGGGGCAGAGAAGAGCGACCAAGGTTATTAGAGAACTGGCAGGTCTGCAATACCAGGACAGGTTATTACACTTGGGGTTATTTAGTTTGTAAAAACGAAGGCTTAGAGGTGATCTTATTACAATGTATAAATATATGAGGGGACAGTACAAAGACCTTTCTAATGATCTTTTTACTCTTAGACCTGTGACAGGGACAAGGGGGCATCCTCTACGTCGGGAAAGAAAGAAGGTTCAGTCATAATCACAGATGCAGATTCTTTACTGTAAGAGCAGTGAGACTATTTTTTTTATTTTTATATATTTTTATATAGCGCTAACATATTCTACAGCGCTTTACAGTTTGCACACAATATCATCACTGTCACCGATGGGGCTCACAATCTAAATTCCCTATCAGTATGTCTTTGGAATGTGGGAGGAAACCGGAGTACCCGGAAGAAACCCACGCAAACACAGGGAGAACATACAAACTCCTTCCAGATGTTGTCCTTGGTGGGATTCGAACCCAGGACTCCAGCGCTGCAGTGCTATCCACTGAGCCACCATGCTGCCCTGACTATGGAACTCTCTGCCGTCTAATGTTGTAATGAGTGATTCCCTACTAAAATTTAAGAAGGGACTGGATGCCTTTCTTGAAAAGTATAATATTACAGGCTATATTCACTAGTTTCCTAAATATTGCGTTGATCCAGGGAGCTAGTCTGATTGCCGTATGTGGAGTCGGGAAGGAATTTTTTTCCCCAATGTGAAGCTTACTGTTTGCCACTTGGGTTTTTTTTTGCCTTCCTCTGGATCAACATGTTAGGGCAGGTTAGGATAGGATATGGGTTGAACTAGATGGACTTAAAGTCTTCCTTCAACCTTGATAACTATGTTACTATGTTACCATTAATTCCACAGAGCTTTACAGACATTGTAATCACTGTCCTCATTGGAGCTCACAATCTAGATTCCCCATCAGTATGTCTTTGGAATGTGGGAGGAAACCGGAGTACCCGGAAGAAACCCACGCAAACACAGGGAGAACATACAAACTCCTTCCAGATGTTGTCCTTGGTGGGATTCGAAACCCAGGTCTCCAGCGCTGCAGTGCTATCCACTGAGCCACCATGCTGCCCTGACTATGGAACTCTCTGCCGTCTAATGTTGTAATGAGTGATTCCCTACTAAAATTTAAGAAGGGACTGGATGCCTTTCTTGAAAAGTATAATATTACAGGCTATATTCACTAGTTTCCTAAATATTGCGTTGATCCAGGGAGCTAGTCTGATTGCCGTATGTGGAGTCGGGAAGGAATTTTTTTCCCCAATGTGAAGCTTACTGTTTGCCACTTGGGTTTTTTTTTGCCTTCCTCTGGATCAACATGTTAGGGCAGGTTAGGATAGGATATGGGTTGAACTAGATGGACTTAAAGTCTTCCTTCAACCTTAATAACTATTGTGAGACAGTGAGGATATGTGGTGAATGGGGTGTACATTTCACCTAGGTTCTTTGCTAACTATAAGGGAAATATGTGGCTTTGTAGACCTGGTGGTAGAGAGAGGTCACTACACCTTGCATTCATTGCACACTTGCAGCTTAAACCTGAAGCCAATCAGCTGTTAATTAGGAAGCCAGAAATAGGTGTCTGCGGACACAGTCAGAGAGCTAGTTTAGCCTGGACACAGGGAGGTGTCCTGGCACAAGAAACAGTCTCCAAGAGTGTTAGAGCTGTCTTCAGCCTGGACACAGAGAGGTGTTCTGGCACAAGGAAGCAGTCTCTGTGAGAATACATGCGGATAAGCCAAGAGTGTTAGAGCTGTCTTCAGCCTGGACACAGAGAGGTGTCCTGGCACAAGGAAGCAGTCTCTGTGAGAATACATGCGGATAAGCTACTGAAGAGGAGGAGAGCCGTCTCAGTCTGGGTGCAGGAAGGACCCCGGACACAGGAGTGTCTCTGTGAACCTCCATGCTGATGATTACTGAAGAGGAGGAGAGCCGTCTCAGTCTGGGTGCAGGAAGGACCCCGGACACAGGAGTGTCTCTGTGAACCTCCAGCATAATGACTACTGAATAGGAGTGGATCTTTCTCAAGTCTGGAAGTCGGGTGGACCTTCAGACATAAGGAGGAGTATCTGGGAGACTCCATACTGGTAACATATATCATATGTGTTGTTTTGGGCACAGACTGATAGAGTCTGGGTTCCTGATAGAAAGGGACATTACATAAGTGTAATTAGTGGCTAGACAAGCCTAGGTCTTTTGTTTATGCTTTGTTTTATCTGTTTGCTGTGGACTTTAATAAAACTGGTTGCGGACCCGTTTTTACCATAATTGCTGTCTGAATGAACTGTTTCCATGCCATTCTGTCTACCCAGACAGCGATCTCAGAGCTAAAACCCCCGGAAAGGCTACAATTGGTGGAGAATGCTGGGGCAGCGCAGGGCCTGGTACAGTTAGTGCTGGAGTGTGCATGCAGCATAGTGGCAAGAGACAGCATTAAAGGTGAAGTCTATTGAAATAGCAGCAGAAAAAAAAAGTGTGTGTCAGCAGAAACGTCTGTTTGGAGCAGTCTTGGAGAGACAGTGGCCCTGATAGGGTCTGCAGAGAGAAAATGTATGCACAGCAAAGCTGAACTTGTGGTGAAAATGACTGTGGAATGTGCAGCAGCAAAAGAAAAGTTTGTGGAGCAGTCTTAAAGAGACAGTAGCCCTAATAGACTTTGCAAAGGAAAAAAAAAAAAAAATGTCTGCACAGCGGAGCTAAATTTTTCTATGGAAAAGACTGTAGAGTGTGTATGTCTTGAGTGAAGACTGCCGTTGTTAAGACAGAGAAGTCTGACAGCATGGATGACAGCATGGAGGCGCTGTTTGAACAAATGGCGCAAGTTAATGTGCAACATAAAACTGCCGTGGTTGAGACAGATAAGTCCGGCCGTGTGAAGGAGCTCATTGAGTACCTGGTACAGGCCCAGCGAAGCATGCAGCAGAGCATGGAGCAGCAGAGCCTGCAGTACCAGCGGCAAATGCAGCAGTACCGGCAGCAAATCCTGCAGCAGCAGCAGGAGAATAACCGGTTGTTTTTTGAGCAGGTTGCAGCACTGCAGGGGACTTGTGGTGCATCGTCCCAAAATAATGTTGCAAAGTCACCTGACTTGTCCGCTGTGAAGAGGGCGGTAAGACGGTCCTTGAAAAAGATGACACCTCGTGATGATGTGGAGGTATATCTCACTAGGTTTGAGAGACTGGAAGAGAAGGAGAATCTGCCCCTATCTGAATGGGCCATGATGGTCGCACCATATCTGATTGGAGAGCCCCAAAGGGCATATGCTGACCTGAGCGAGCAGGACAGCCAAGACTATGCTAAGATGAAAGTGGAGATTCTTACCCGGCTGGGTGTTACGGTGACAGCCCATGCCAGAGGAGTTCATGGCTGGAGATACAGTTGGGAGTCTGCAGTCAGCAGGCCTGATTATGGAATTGAAAAGGTGGTAGTGAACCGCTACACCCGAGCATGTCCTACAGTGAACCGCTACACCCGAGCATGTTCTCCTGAGGTACAGCCGTCTGAGAGGACGTCACTTCAGAGTTCCCGGACGTCGAACTCTCCCGGTAAGAGCGTTCCAGCTGTTGGGGACATGGGGTATGCTGATAAGCGGGTTCAGGCCCGAGGGGACATGTGGGTGGAAGAGTGTGATGGACAGTGTTGGAGATGTCGTGAAATTGCAGCCAACTGTCCACTAGAGGGGGAGCCTATGTGCCGTGATGTTGGCAGATCCCTCTCTCTCTGCGCAGAACCTGTGTGTGTGACCACCGCAACCGAAGAGACTGGACCACAGGTGTCCCCGGTGGTTACAAATGGTTGCTCAGCGCAGGCCCTCTTGGACTCAGAGAGTCCAGTGACTTCCGTATGTGACAGCCTGATTGATAGGAACTTCATCCCTGATAAGCACTTGAGTATGGTGTGCATCCATGGAGACACCAAAGTCTACCCAGAGACTGCCGTGGACTTGGTCCCCAAACTCGGGGAGATTTCATGTGAAGTGGGGGTAGTGAAGACCCTGGTGCAACCCGTTATATTGGGTAATGACTTTCCCCGGTCTAAGGATCTCTGGGGGAAGGGTGATTCTGATGGACAGTGTGATGAAGCCCCTACTGAGGGTACGCAGTCCCGAGGGGCGGAACACGATGCTAGTGGGATGTTAAAATTATGTGATAATGATGATGATAATGCTAATGATGATGATGATCCTGATAATGATGATGACCATGAAAATGGTGCTGATGCTGATAATGATAGTGATGATAATACTGATCATAGTCATGATAATGATGTTGATAATAATGATGACTGTGATAGTGATGAAATTCCTTTGCAGGTGATGTTGGGAGACGAGGATGGTGGTTCTCGGGAACCGAGTGTCCCTGACTTGCCTGTGTCCTGTGACGGTTTTGAGAGTGAGCAGTGGCGAGAACCCTCTCTTAAAACAGCACAGGAAAATATGATTGTTCTAAATGAGGTTTCCTCATGCTGCCATGAACAATAACCTATTGTTTAGGGACACTGAAGTCCAGGGAGAGGTCGTGAGTCAGCTCCTGGTACCTGAGCTATATGGAGGTATAGTGCTGGGGTTGTCACATAGTCACATACTTGAGGGACCAGATGGTGAAGTTAATGTGAGGATAACACGTTAACTAAGGTTCCAGATCAAGATGTGAATGGGAATGAGTTGTATACCCTGACAGTGAGCAGGATGTGAATGAAAATGAATTGTATAACCCTGACAGTGAGCAGGATATGAATGAAAATAAATTGTATACTCCTGAAAGTGAGCAGGATGAGAATGAGAATGAAGTGTCTAACCCTGAAAGTGAGCGGATGTGGCTGAGAAAAAGGGGTCAGACAGGGATAGTGGGAGTGATAATGAATCATCTGATGACAATAAAGCAACCAGTGCAAATGAGGAAGGCATGGTAGCAGAAGAGGTTGAGAGTCCTGAGAAGAAGGCTGATGCTGACCTTACAGCCAGACAGAAGATGCCATCTGAGGATGTTTTACAGTTGGAACAAAGAGAGCGACTACTTCCAGCCCAAGAAAGGGAGAGACGAGAGGCTTCCCTGGGGATTGGCAGTAGACGTGCTAAAACAATGAGGGGTAGAGATGACGCTTCTGTTAGCTCACGGCTGAGTGTGAGACCCGGTGGCGGACGAAAAGACAGAGAGTCAGACTCAGAGCTACCAGTAAGCTTGACTGGACGATGGACTCGTGGCCGCAACGACGGTAGGAGTCAGTTCGGGAAAGAAAGGTCGGGTGAGGTGACACCGACACAAGGACAAGGCCAACGTTCTGACCGCTGGGGGCGGGAGAGGCCTAACAAAGAGGTGATATTGCATAGTGCCCAAAATCAACTGAGACGGGGTGACTGGCAGAGGCGACCGAGGGGATCTCTGGTCGGGTGGCAGGTGTTCGACCCCACAAATTTGAACAGAGGGGGCACTGGGTATGGCCCTCAGGATATGCATGGAGGCATGTGATGGATGGACGGTATGTATCGCAGAGGTGGGTGGCCCTGTGATGGAAGCCTGGATATATTTTGGTTCAGCAGATCTACTGCTGAGACTTGTGCTATACATTGGGAGGCTTCCAGGTGACTTGGAGAGCTGGGCGGGTCCAGTCACCTACAAACCCACCTAAGGGGTATGTGTCTAAATACCTAGGATAAAGTTGTATGCAGAGGGGACGGATGGGTAATGCAGCGCTGGCTGGCATTCATTTAATGGATCAGTATGTATGTTTTGACTGTCCATGTTCCTTCTCCTCAGTTGACTGGTCACATGACTGTGACATCACACAGTGTGTGTGTGTGTGTGTGTAAGGGTATAGAAACCCTGCTTAATGGAAGATAAAGATGAAGCTGATGTTGGCTATGACTTGAGCTGTGTTCACTGTCTCTTTAGGTTTGTTGACCAGTCCTCCGGTCTGGATGACCAGCCCTCCGGTCTGGAGAAGAGGGGGGGGATATGTGAGACAGTGAGGATATGTGGTGAATGGGGTGTACATTTCACCTAGGTTCTTTGCTAACTATAAGGGAAATATGTGGCTTTGTAGACCTGGTGGTAGAGAGAGGTCACTACACCTTGCATTCATTGCACACTTGCAGCTTAAACCTGAAGCCAATCAGCTGTTAATTAGGAAGCCAGAAATAGGTGTCTGCGGACACAGTCAGAGAGCTAGTTTAGCCTGGACACAGGGAGGTGTCCTGGCACAAGAAACAGTCTCCAAGAGTGTTAGAGCTGTCTTCAGCCTGGACACAGAGAGGTGTTCTGGCACAAGGAAGCAGTCTCTGTGAGAATACATGCGGATAAGCCAAGAGTGTTAGAGCTGTCTTCAGCCTGGACACAGAGAGGTGTCCTGGCACAAGGAAGCAGTCTCTGTGAGAATACATGCGGATAAGCTACTGAAGAGGAGGAGAGCCGTCTCAGTCTGGGTGCAGGAAGGACCCCGGACACAGGAGTGTCTCTGTGAACCTGTCACGCTGTATAGCAGATATATATATATGTGATGTCAGTAATCTATATCAAAAGGGCAACATCCTATATAACATGCGCATAGATATATGATAACATAGAATTACCTGACAATGTCCAGTGGGTCAATACGGAATCCGTTATACACTGTCTCCGGCTAGAGGGTGACTGGGGTCTATGCTGACCCTAAACTGGGGTCCTAACTAATCCCTCTACCTGGAGGTACTGTTAAAGGTACAGAGGTCCAGGCCACCAGCGTAAACCCTGTCTCCTATCAATCCCTGCCAACTGTAATCTAGTCCTAAGAAGGACCCTGATTACCGCCAAAGGGAATGAACAGGTAACGGTTAATGAACAGAAAGACATACAAGAAAGACAATAAATAAAGTAAATAAAGTCTTACATACAAACACTCACACACAGTAGGAACACCTAAGGTCTCAGAGATAAACTATAAGCTGTAAGAGTAAAAACAACTAAGGAGCTCTTAGCTTAAGTATTCTCAGAACCGATCCAGTCTGCTAGACTACATGAATGCTTTCACCGGCATCTAACAAGCAGACTGGCAGGTATATGAAGGAATCTAATTAGAACATAATCAAAAGCAGCCGGGCGAGGCTGGACCTAGTCTTAGCAAAGCTAGGTAAAATTAACTCCCTCATTACCAAACACAAAGAAACAGCAACTCAGCTGTGAGAAGTCAGAGTGTGTAATCGCGACGATCCTCGTGGCGATACACCCATGACAGTACCCCCCCTCTACGAGGGGACTCCGGACCCTCAGGGCCAGGTCTGCCCGGGTGAGTTGTGTGAAAGGTCCGAACCAATCGATCTGCGTTAACATCAGACGCAGGGACCCACGTCCTCTCCTCAGGACCATACCCCCTCCAATGAACCAAGTACTGAAGGGATCGGCGACTGAGACGTGAGTCAATGATTTTCGACCCATGAAATTCCACGTTATCATTGACCACCACTGAAGGAGGAGGTAGAGGTGACGGTATGACTGGTGCCACATACTTTTTAAGTAATGACTTGTGAAACACATTATGAATTTTAAACGTAGGAGGGAGGTCCAGACGAAATGCCACCGGATTAATTATGGAACTGATCCTGTACGGCCCGATGAATCTGGGACCCAACCTCCAGGAGGAAACTTTAAGTTTTATATTCCTGGTAGACAACCAAACCAGATCGTTCACCTTCAGATCTAGACCAAAAACTCTCCCCCTATCAGCCATCCGTTTGTAACGGTTCCCCGTAACCTTCAGTCTTAACCGATCTGGAACTATCAGTCTCCCTGGAAGTCCCACAGGGGCGTCCCCCTGAGCCCCCAATACCTCCCCCTCAAGCTCAGAGCATACAGCTGACACTACAACTCCCTCCTGAGGAATAGGAACCGGATCATCCTCTTCCCGGCCCCTGGGAAAGTACGAGATAAGGCATCAGGAAGCAACTTTATTGAGCCGTCATATGCGCGATGAGGAGGTAACTCTTTACACCCCTCCTCTGGGAACATCTCCCCAAAGTCCTCCAGAAAAGGAGACAAAGTCCTAGGCACAACGGCACCGATGACCGTGCTCATGCAGTTATTCCTGCAAAATTCACCCCACTGGCTTATCTTTCTGGATTGCCAATCAATCACTGGGTTATGTTTAGCCAACCAAGGAAGTCCCAACACAATAGGAGTAGGTAGACCCTCCAACACAAAACAAGACAATTGCTCTTTATGTATTGCCCCTACTCGAAGATCTATGTTATGAACAGCTTGTACCAAGCTACCTTGACCGAGAGGTCTAGAATCAATAGAGACTATAGGGACTGGTTTGGCCAATACACTCAGTTGCATACCATGCACCTGGGCAAACCGAGCGTCCACCAGATTAGCCCCGGACCCACTATCAAGAAAAACAGAAATCCTCTCAGTTCTAGTACCAATCACCACCTCCGCAGGCACGAGAAACTGAGAGGGATTTGGGGACGAAATACACACTCCCAGGTTAACTCCTTTGCTCAAAGAGGCCCGGGATGGACACCCCCCAACAAAATGTCCCTCTCTCCCGCAAAAGAAACACCTTCTAGTCTTGCGGCGCACCGCCGATTCCCTCCTACAAAAAGATGTCCCTCCCAACTGCATGGGTTCCTCAGAACAGACCAGGGAACCTCAGTATAAGGGACTTTAGTAGTAGGTGGAGTCATCACGGGAGGCAGAGTTACCTCGCGTCTTCCCCGAATTCGTCTATCAATGCGAATAGCGAGGGCCATAGCAGCCTCCAGTGATGGAGGAGAATCATACTGAGCCAACACATCTTTTAATTTGTCAGACAACCCTTGACAAAACTGCCGGGCCAGCTGGGCTACTGGATCCATGACAGCTGGGGAGAATCTTTAGTATGGGCCGGTGAAAATGTCACGCTGTATAGCAGATATATATATATGTGATGTCAGTAATCTATATCAAAAGGGCAACATCCTATATAACATGCGCATAGATATATGATAACATAGAATTACCTGACAATGTCCAGTGGGTCAATACGGAATCCGTTATACACTGTCTCCGGCTAGAGGGTGACTGGGGTCTATGCTGACCCTAAACTGGGGTCCTAACTAATCCCTCTACCTGGAGGTACTGTTAAAGGTACAGAGGTCCAGGCCACCAGCGTAAACCCTGTCTCCTATCAATCCCTGCCAACTGTAATCTAGTCCTAAGAAGGACCCTGATTACCGCCAAAGGGAATGAACAGGTAACGGTTAATGAACAGAAAGACATACAAGAAAGACAATAAATAAAGTAAATAAAGTCTTACATACAAACACTCACACACAGTAGGAACACCTAAGGTCTCAGAGATAAACTATAAGCTGTAAGAGTAAAAACAACTAAGGAGCTCTTAGCTTAAGTATTCTCAGAACCGATCCAGTCTGCTAGACTACATGAATGCTTTCACCGGCATCTAACAAGCAGACTGGCAGGTATATGAAGGAATCTAATTAGAACATAATCAAAAGCAGCCGGGCGAGGCTGGACCTAGTCTTAGCAAAGCTAGGTAAAATTAACTCCCTCATTACCAAACACAAAGAAACAGCAACTCAGCTGTGAGAAGTCAGAGTGTGTAATCGCGACGATCCTCGTGGCGATACACCCATGACAGAACCTCCATGCTGATGATTACTGAAGAGGAGGAGAGCCGTCTCAGTCTGGGTGCAGGAAGGACCCCGGACACAGGAGTGTCTCTGTGAACCTCCAGCATAATGACTACTGAATAGGAGTGGATCTTTCTCAAGTCTGGAAGTCGGGTGGACCTTCAGACATAAGGAGGAGTATCTGGGAGACTCCATACTGGTAACATATATCATATGTGTTGTTTTGGGCACAGACTGATAGAGTCTGGGTTCCTGATAGAAAGGGACATTACATAAGTGTAATTAGTGGCTAGACAAGCCTAGGTCTTTTGTTTATGCTTTGTTTTATCTGTTTGCTGTGGACTTTAATAAAACTGGTTGCGGCCAGTTTTTACCATAATTGCTGTCTGAATGAACTGTTTCCATGCCATTCTGTCTACCCAGACAGCGATCTCAGAGCTAAAACCCCCGGAAAGGCTACAATATGTTACTATGTTACTATATTTGTGGGAAAAAATAGGATTTTATATTTTCACGCCGGGCGTTATAAGCTTCTGTGAAGCACTTGGGGTTCAAAGAGCTAACCACACATCTAGAGAAGTTTCTTGGGGGTCTAGTTTCTAAAATTGTCACTTGTGGGCTTTTTTCACTGTTTAGGCACATCAGGGGCTCTGCAAATGGAACATGATGCCCGCAGACCATTCCATCAAAGTCTGCAATCCAAAACGTCACTACTTCCCTTCCGAGCCCCGACATGTGCCTAAACAGTTTTTTTCCCACATATGGGGTACCAGCGTACTCAGACAAATTGGACAACAACTTTTGGGGTCCAATTTCTTCTGTTACCCTTGGGAAAATTAAAAATTGGGGACTAAAAATCATATTTGTGGGAAAAAAATAGGATTTTATATTTTCACGCCCGTGAGTTATAAGCTTCTGTGAAGCACTTGGGGGTTCAAAGAGCTAACCCACATAGATAAGTTACTTGGGGGGTCTAGCTTCCAAAATGGGGTCACTTGTGGGGGGTTTCCACTGTTTAGGCACATCAGTGGCTCTCTAAACGCGACATGGTGTCCGATGTCAATTCCAACCAATTTTAGTTTGAAAAAGTCAAACTGCGCTCCTTCCCTTCCGAGCCCTGCCGTGCGCCCAAACAGTGGTCCCCCCCCACATTTGGGGTAACAGCCTACTCAGGACAAATTGGACAACAACTTTTGTGGTCCCATTCTCCTGTTACCCTTGGGAAAATAAAAAATTGGGGATTAAACAATCAGGTTTGTGGAAAAAATATGATTTTTTATTTTCACGCCCGGGCGTTATAAACTTCTGTGAAGCACTTGGGGGTTCAAAGTGCTCACCACACATCTAGATAAGTTCCTTACGGGTCTAGTTTCCAAAAATGGGGCACTTGTGGGGGGTTTCCACTGTTTAGGCACATCAGGGGCTCTCCAATCGCGACATGGTGTCCGATGTCAATTCCAACCAATTTTAGTTTGAAAAAGTCAAACGGCGCTCCTTCCCTTCCGAGCCATGCCGTGCGCAAAACATGGTCCCCCCACAATAGGGGTATCAGTGTACTCGGGACAAATTGGACAACAACTTTTGTGGTCCAATTTCTCCTGTTACCCTTGGGAAAATAAAAAATTGGGGACTAAACAATCAGGTTTGTGGAAAAAATAAGATTTTTTATTTTCACGCTTGGGCATTATAAACTTCTGTGAAGCACTTAGGGGGTTGAAAGTGCTCACCACATATCTAGATAAGTTCCTTAGGGGGTATAGTTTCCAAAATGGGGTCACTTGTGGGGGGTTTCCACTGTTTAGGCACATCAGAGGCTCTCCAAACGCGACATGGTGTTCGATGTCAATTCCAACCAATTTTAGTTTGAAAAAGTCAAACGGCGCTCCTTCCCTTCCGAGCCCTGCCGTGCGCCCAAACAATGGTCCCCCCCACATATAGGGGATCAGCGTACTCAGGAGAAATTGGACAACAACTTTTGTGGTCCAATTTCTCCTGTTACCCTTGGGAAAATAAAAAAATTGGGGACTAAACAATCAGGTTTGTGGAAAAAATATGATTTTTTATTTTCACACCCGGGCGTTATAAACTTCTGTGAAGCACTTGGGGGTTGAAAGTGCTCACCACATATCTAGATAAGTTCTTTAGGGAGTCTAGTTTCCAAAATGGGGTCACTTGTGGGGGTTCCATTGTTTAGGCTCATCAGGTGCTCTCCAAACGCGACATGGTGTCCGATGTCAATTCCAACCAATTTTAGTTTGAAAAAGTCAAATGGCGCTCCTTCCCTTCCGAGCCCTGCCGTGCACCCAAACAGTGGTCCTCCCCCACATATGGGGTATCAGCTTACTCAGGACAAATTGGACAACAATTTTTTGGATCCAATTTCTCCTTTTACCCTTGGGAAAATAAAAAATTGTTGCTAAAAAATCATTTTTGTGACTAAAAAGTTAACCCCTCTCTGCCATCCGACGTACTATTCCGTCCATGTGACCCTGGACCTCATTCCCATGGACGGAATAGTATGTCATATGCGATCAGCTGTGCTCCCGGGGGAGCGCAGCTGATCGAGGCCGGGTGTCAGCTGTTTATCACAGCTGACACCCAGCACTATGTGTCAGGAGCGGTCACGGACCGCTCCCGGACATTAACCCCTGGCACACCGCGATCAAACATGATCGCGGTGTACCGGGGGCACAGGGGAGGATCGCGCAGGGAGAGGGCTCCCTGCACGCTCCCCTGAGACCCTCAGAACAGCGCGATATGTCGTGCTGTTCCGAGGGTCCGTCCTCCCTCCAGGTCCCCGGATCCAAGATGGCGCCGGGGTCCTGCAGGGAGGCGGCTTCCTCAGTGCCTGCTGAGAGCAGGCGCTGAGGAAGCCTGCAGCGATGCTAGAGCGATCGCTGGTGTGACAGAGTGCTGTGCACACTGTCACACCAGCGAGCTGCTAAAATACTGTGATCTCCCACCCTGGGACAAAGTAAAAAAGTAAAAATTAAAAATAAAAAGTGGTAAAAAAAAATCATAAAAAAAAATATTCCCCAATAAATTCATTTCTTCCTGTAAATAAAAAAACCCAAAACAATAAAAGTACACATATTTGGTATCACCGCGTCCGTAATGACCCCCCTATAAAACTGTCCCACTAGTTAACCCCTTTAGTGAACCCCTTAAAAAAAAAAAACTAAGCAAAAAATCAATGATTTATCATCATACCGCCGAACAAAAAGTGGAATAACACGCGATCAAAAAAACCGATATAAATAAACATGGTACCGCTGAAAATGCCATCTTGTCCCACAAAAAACGAGCCATCATACAGCATCATCAGCGAAAAAATAAAAGTTATAGCTCGCAGAATAAAGCGATGCAAAAATAATAATTTTTTATATAAAATTGTTTTTATTCTATAAAAGCGCGAAAACATAAAAAAAATGATATAAATGAGGTATCACCGTAATCTTACTGACCCGAAGAATAAAACTGCTTTATCAATTTTACCACACACGGAACAGTATAAACGCCTCCCCCAAAAGAAATTCATGAATTGCTGATTTTTGTTCATTCTAACCTCCCAAAAATCGAAATAAAAAGCGATCAAAAAATGTCACGTGGTCATAAATGGTACCAATAAAAACGTCACCTCGTCCCGCAAAAATTAAGACCTCACATGACTCTGTGGCCAAAATATGCAAAAATTATAGCTCTCAAAATGTGGTGATGCAAAAACTATTTTTTGCAATAAAAAGCGTCTTTTAGCGTGACAGCTGCCAATCATAAAAACCCGCTATAAATAGTAAATCAAACCCCCCTTTATCACCCCCTTAGTTAGGGAAAAATAATAAAATTAAAAAATGTATTTATTTCCATTTTCCCATTAGGGTTAGGGTTGCGGCTAAAGTTAGGGTTAGTAACTAGAAAAATGGGTGTGCACTCAGGTCTAAAGGTGTAAAGTTGCTGGTGAATTTGGACCCTATGGTACCAAAGACAATAAGAAACATGGAATTCACCGCACACACTACTGAAATTAGTTTTGCCAAATTATAGTTTATTGTGCTCCACACTGATAGGTAAAGTGCCAGTTGGATAGGTAGAACATGCAAATATAGCGAAGATACCCCTACATTCAAAAATACCTGACGTTTCGACCCTCCCGAGTCTTAATCATGGGGTATTAGAGAGAAACTCGAGGACGTCTCTGGTACAGAGATTTCTGTGGAGAAATTGGGACTCAGGAATCCCAGCTCGTTCAACCCACCACAATCTTTTCATGCTATTGAGACCTTTATTTCATTTGTTAACCAAGATGTTAAGGCATTAGTACATGAACAAAAGCTCGTTTTTTTTCCTATATATAGAAATCTAACTTCTACTGAGTCCCAAGCATTCAAGGCATTACAAAAGAATAAATCTATTGTTATTAAACTGGCGGATAAGGGGGGTGCCACGGTCATCATGGACCACTCCCTTTACACTAAAGAGGTTAAACGACAACTCTCCGATACCCAGACCTATAGAATTGTCCCGAGAGATCCTACTTTTGAAATCAATTCTAAAATTCAAATTCTACTCAAAACCTCACTTGACAAGGGAATTATAGACCAAAAAACAGCTACATTTCTCACCAACTCTCATCCAATTACTCCGGTCTCTTACATCCTCCCCAAAATTCATAAGTCTCTTAATAACCCTCCAGGTAGACCCATTGTAGCATCAACAGATTCAATATTGTCACCCCTCTCGATTTACCTTGAGAAGATCCTGACACCCTTGGTGAAAACTACTAAATCATTCATATTAGACACAAGTCATTTTCTTAAAGTGATCAAGGAGTTCAAGACTACATCACCTGACAGTCTATTGGTAACGTTAGACGTCAATAGTCTTTACACATTCATTTGCCATAGCAAGGGTATTGAGGCTACTAAATCTCTTCTGGAGACTTCGAACCTATCCCATAACTCTATTAAATTTTGCCTCGATCTCCTGACACTGATCCTGTATGAGAACTTCTTCCTCTTTGAGGACACGTATTACATACAATCACGGGGCACCGCGATGGGTAGTAACGTGGCACCTGCTTATGCCAATGCATTCACATGTTTGAACAGAAGTGGGTGTATCCCATTGAAACTTACCATAAATATGTCAAATGTTACCATCGTTATATTGACAATATTTTCTTTATCTGGGAAAGCTCTCCTGAATCACTGATCTCCTTCCATACTTACCTTAATTCAATTGATCCAGACCTACAGTTCACGATCCATTATAACATTAACAATATCTCATTCCTGGATACTCAGGTATTGAAGGACTCAGTTGGCAATCTCTCTACCGACTTATATGTGAAACCTACAGACTGCAATAGTCTTTTACATTACTCCAGTAGCCATCCTAAACCTACTAAGGACAGCCTTCCAAGGTCACAGTTTACACGTGTCTCTAGGATAGTCTCTGACCCTCACTTGTTAAAAACACGCCTGGAGGAGACATCACACAAATTTCGAGAACGAAACTATCCCGTCGGACTCCTTAATAAAGAAATAGCCCGTGTCCTCTCACCACCTGAACCACCCCATCTACCATCAAAAAAAGAGAGGGTCCCATTTGTGCACACTTACCACCCTCTTATGTCCAAAATTCATTCTAGCATTCGCAAACATTGGCCACTCCTGACACGAGTATATCCTTCTATTGACGCTTTCACAGCTCCTGCTCTGATGTGCAGTAGGAGGGCCACAAACCTCAAGGACAAGCTAGTACATGCGGATATTGGTAGTACGCAACTTACGTCTTTACAACGCTATCTTACATCACGTCGACATGGGACTTTTCCTTGCTTAAGCTGTGCTTCATGTTCAAATGTAACGAAATCGGACAACATTACTCACCCACGAACAGGCAAATCCTTCCCGATTAAGGGTTTTTTCACATGTGACTCCAACTTTGTGATATATGTGATCAAATGTCCCTGTGGTCTATACGTGGGGGAGACTACTCAACATGTACGCGATAGGATAGCAAGTCACAAATAGACGATACGTACTAACAAAACTTGGTTACCCTTACCTGAACATTTTGCTCAATACAAACATTCCGTAGCTCAATTAAAATTCCAAGTAATTGAACAAGTGGTGAGACCCAGAAGAGGTGGGGATTGTATCAGACAATTAAAACTCAGAGAAACGTATTGGATTCACAAATTGGATACGTTATCTCCTAGGGGCCTCAATAGGGAAATCAATTGGCTTCTTTAATAAACTTCTCTTTCCATTTGTATTCCAGACTCGCTGAATACTATTCCCTACCGGTAAGTCTTTTCATTTTCATTTTAGACCTTTGCTCTTTTAATTTTCAATTTTTATTTTTATTTTTTATTTTTATTTTTTATTTTTTACATTCATATTTCTCTAATTTTCCTTTTATTTTTCCTTTCATTTTTATTTTTATATTTTATCCTTTATTTTTTTGTGTCATCTATTTCCGACATCTTCAGTCGCTCTTATTTCATTACCATCATTTTTATTTTTTATTTTCATCATTTGTTGCATCATTTAGGATTATTTTATTATTTTTCTTTTTTCTTTTTTTTTTTCGCTCTTTGGTCAACATTTACAATAGCCATTGCTGACTTCATTTTATTTTTTAATTTTTTTATTTTTTATTTTCATTATTTTTTTATATACCTCATAATAGTCGTTTATTATCATCATTTCCCATTTTTCTTCTCTTTTCTCCTTTTCCATTTTTTCCCCAATCATATTTTGCTTATATCCTTATTTTGGTTTCGTATTCTTCCTCTGCTTATTCTCCTATTTCTTTTTCTATCTTTTTCTTACCGGTTTTTCCCATCTCTCCCTTTCTCCTCTTCTCGAGCCATGTTCCCTCCCTGTTTAAAAGCTACTCGGGCTACTATACCACTTGGCTTACTTTCACTCCCCTCTCCCTCCTGTGTACGCCCTCTGTTTCCTTGCCATTACCTAAAATGGCGATGTTAAACACTTCTGCGCATGCGCAATCATTCTAGACCATAACGCAACGTCACTTCCAGCCCGGATGACGCACTTCCGGGCCGGTGGTGCACAACGCGGGCATTTAAACCGGGCTGACCCCTATTCCACTCACAGCCGCCTCTAGCAGCCGTGGCAGGGCGCGGGAGCGCCGCCATTCCACCATATATTCTTATTAAGGTAACGGTTGTGAGCTTTGCCACCATCGTAGTTACGATGATTTAATGGGACTTTTACTCTTAGTGGACTAATAAGTATCTGTTTCTTTTCCACCTGCCAGCAAATACTCTGTGAATACTAGACACAGTACGTCCCTGTTATGCAGCATATGTGTGTTTCTGATACAGGTAACTCTGCATTTACATTGCTCTGGCTGGATGGCATTCAATTACAGACTAGCCCTTTTAGGAACAGCCCTAATTTATTTATTGCATTTCACATCTCTTGTTTTAGTTTCTGACAACCATTCCTAGAAATGTTGGTCGTCTGACCCTGTCAAGTGCCTGTACTCTGTACTACCCACCATTCAGGTACCATCCCCCTTTCCCTCTATCTTGCTCTTGTAGAGTATGAGACATGTGTGCATATCATTATAGCACATTTATACTAATGGATAACATTGACATGTGATCACTAGAGTTGCACATTATATATCAATTAAATATTTCTGGAATCTCCTTTATGCTAACATATATATTTAACTACTGTGCATATCCTTTTATATATATTTTGTATATTTTTTATGTATATTTTCTTGTATATATTTTGCACATGTATATATTTTGCTGTTTCATTATACTCACCTCGTTATTTTCTCTGATTTCTCTCTAGTACCCCATGATTAAGACTCGGGAGGGTCGAAACGTCGGGTATTTTTGAATGTTGGGGTTTCTTCGCTATATTTGCATGTTCTACCTATCCAAGTGGCACTTTACCTATCAGAGTGGAGCACAATAAACTATAATTTGGCAAAACTAAAGTTAGGGTAAGGATTGGCGCTAACGTTAGGATTAGGGTTAGGGTTGGGATTAGGGTTAGGGGTGTGTTAGGGTTAGGTTTGTGGTTAGGGTTGGGACTAGGGTTAAGGGTGTGTTGGGGTTAGGGTTAGGGTTGGAGTTAGAATTGGGGGTTTCTGCTGTTTAGGCACATCAGGGGCTCTCCAAATGTGACATGGCGTCTGATCTCAATTCCAGCCAATTCTGCGTTGAAAAAGTCAAACGGTGCTCCTTCACTTCTGAGCTCTGCCATGCGCCCAAACAGTGGTTTATGCCCACATATGGGGTATCAACTTACTCTGGACCACAAGAGTTATTGTGCAATTTTTCCTATTTCTTCTGTTACCCTTGGGAAAATAAAAAACTGGGGGCGACAAAATCATTTTTGTAAAAAAAAAAATGATTTTTTTGTTTTCACAGCTGTAAGTTATAAACTTCTGTGAAGCACTTCGGGGTTCAAAGTGCTCACCACACATCTAGATAAGTTCCTTGTGGGGTCTATTTTCCAAAATGGGGTCACTTGTGGGGGGTTTCCACTGTTTAGGCGCATTAGGGGCTCTCCAAATGCGACATGACGCCCTCAGACCATTCCATCAAAGTCTGCAATCCAAAACGTCACTACTTCCCTTCCGAGCCCCGACGTGTGACCATACAGTAGTTTACTCCCACATATTGGTATCAGCGTACTCAGGGCAAATTGGACAACAACTTTTGGGGTCCAATTTCTCCTGTTACCCTTTTGAAAATAAAATATTGGGGGAGAAAAAATCATTTTTGTAAAAAAAAGAAAAAAGATTTTTTATTTTATGGCTGTACGTTATAAACTTCTGTGAAGCACTTCGGGGTTCAAAATGCTCACCATACATCTAGATAAGTTCCTTGAGGGGTCTAGTTTCCAAAATGGTGTCATTTGTGGGGGGTTTACACTGTTTAGGCAGATCAGGAGCTCTCCAAACACGACATGGCATCCAGCCAATTCTGCGTTGAAAAAGTCAAACGGCGCTCCTTCCCTTCCAAACTCTGCCATGCACCCAAACAGTGGTTTACCCCCACATATGGGGTATCAGCGTACTCAGGAGAAATTGCACAATAACTTTTGGAGTCTTGTTACCCTTGGGAAAATAAAAATTGGGGTGAAAAGATCAATTTTGTGGAAAAAATATGATTTTTTAATTTTACGGCTCTACGTTATAAACTTGTGTGAAGCACTTGGGGGTTCAAATTGCTCACCAAAGATCTAGATAAGTTCCTTAGGGGGTCTAGTTTCCCAAGTGGGGTCACTTGTGGGTGGTTTCCACTCTTTAGGCACATCAGGGGCTCTCCAAATGCAACATGGCGTCCAATCTCAATTCCAGCCAATTTTGGTTGGAAAAAGTCAAATGGTGCTCCTTCCATTCCGAGCTCTGCCGTGCGCCCAAACAGTGGTTCTCCCCCACATATGGGGTATCAGCCTACTCAGGACAAATTGGACAACAACTTTTGTGGTCCAATTTCTCCTGTTACCCTTGGGAAAATAAAAAATTAGTGACTAAAAGATAATTTTTGTGGGAAAAAAATAGGATTTTTTATTTTCATGCCCGGGCATTATAAACTTGTGTGAAGCACTTGGGGGTTCAAAGTGCTCACCAAGGATCTAGATAAGTTCCTTAGGGGGTCTAGATTCCAAAATGGGGTCACTTGTGGGGGGTTTCCACTGTTTAGGCTCATCTGGGGTACTACAAACGGAACATGACCCCCATCAATGTTTGCATTCCAAAACGTTACTGCTTCCTTTCCAAGCCCTGCCGTGCGCCCAAACAGTTTCCCCCCCACATATGGGGTATCAGCGTACTCAGGACAATTTGGACAACAACTTTTGGGGTCAAATTTCCTTGGGAAAAAATCAAAAATTTGGGACTAAAAATCATTTTTGTGGAAAATGGGAAGCGTTCCAGAGTTATAGCCTCATAAAGAGACAGTGGTCAGAATTGTAAAAATTGGCCCGGTCATTAACATGCAAACCACCCGTGGGGGTTAAGGGGTTAAAGAGGTTGTCCCTTTTCAATAAATTTTTCACCAGATGCTTTTTTACTTGTAAACAAACAATATGAGCTTTACTTAACCTCCTAGAGTTCAGTGATGTGTCTCTGCAACTGTCCTGGTCACTAATGTTTGGCTGCAGAGGTTGTAAAGTAGTCTGCTCTGCAGCCACTCACTGAGCTTAGACTGAAGAGACCCTTGTGGCGTATGGCGGTGCTTCCCCGCCTCCCGCCAATCCCATAATAACGAAACAACAGCAGACCTGGATGGGTTGAACAGGTCGGTCACAGTTTATTAAATTATAAGCAGAGAGGGGCAAATACAATCCGCAACCGCCTCTCTGCCGAGGACCCCCGGCGCTGCCGGTGGGCGTAATTTACAAGGGGGAGGGGCAAATACAATCCGCAACGGACTCTCTGCCGAGGACCCCCGGCGACGCCGGTGGGCGGGCATGCAGATGAGAGGTTACGAACCGTTGCCCCCCCCCATACTACCGCTGTGACAATGCATATGACAGCAACTTTGTAAGTATTGACAAGGTATAACAAACTGTACATATATATATATATCTATATAAACACAACTAGTCGTTTTTTTTTTGTTTGTTTTTTTTTTTACAATCGCTGCACGGCAAAACTTCTAATATAAAAGGGAGGGAGGGTGGGATAAAAACTTCCACTGTCAGACGAGGGAGAAAGAGGAAGAATCCGGCCCATACCCGAGCATTTAACCCCTGAGGGTGCGGCCGGACTCCACTTCCTCCTTCTCCCGTTGGTCAGTGGAGTCCGTTATATGGCTTTACCTGGGGAGGGGGAGTGACTGGAGGAGGGAAGCACAGCCCCCAGTTCCTTCTAGCTAAAGAGTCTATATGGGCTCTTCAGTCAGAAGCTCGATCCCTATTCGGTGCCGTGCTTACCAGACTGAAGAGACCCTTGTGGCGTATAGCGGTGCTTCCCCGCCTCCCGCCAATCCCATAATAACGAAACAACAGCAGACCTGGATGGGTTGAACAGGTCGGTCACAGTTTATTAAATTATAAGCAGAGAGGGGCAAATACAATCCGCAACCGCCTCTCTGCCGAGGACCCCCGGCGCTGCCGGTGGGCGTAATTTACAAGGGGGAGGGGCAAATACAATCCGCAACGGACTCTCTGCCGAGGACCCCCGGCGACGCCGGTAGGCGGGCATGCAGATGAGAGGTTACGAACCGTTGCCCCCCCCATACTACCGCCACGGAGGATCATGTGTATACCTACACAGGACTCCGACCCCCACACAACAACATTAAGGCCTGTTCAACCCCATCCTGTAAATTGGTTAGAAATATATCGAGCCCGATATCATTCAGATGGACGCCGTCCGGTCTAAGCAAATTTACATTGTCCTTCTGAAGATCGTGGTGGTTAACCACGATGCCGTAGTTTTTCTTGACGAGTTTTGCCATCCTCTTGTTAATTTTCTTCCTTGATTTATCAATGGCTTTCGGGTCCTTTGCTCCCTGCCAGACGGTGCGTGGTATTATGTCAGACCACACCACCACCGTATCTGGGCATAAGCAGGTAAAGTGCCGTATATCGGTCGACATCATTGAGTATAGGTCGGCGCCTTTTCTTGTGACTAAATCATTTCCGCCGGCGTGCAACACCAATATAAGAGGCCCATTGGCCGTTTTCACGATGTTGGCCATTTCAGGGAATATTTGCTGCCAACGCAGCCCTCTGACACCTCTCCAGATGACCTCCAGTCCAGGGAAACCAAAGTTTTTTCCGCCTGGGCGTAGGCTTGCCCTTTTGTACGCCCAGTAAACATAAGAGTGCCCTAGTACCCAAACTGTGGGTTTGTGGTTGCCTGGAAGAAACGAGAGGTGTTAGAGCAGATCTGGTCTTATGTATCTTGCGAAGCATGCGGATTTCCAACGGCCTAATCTCTGGACTTCAGCTTCCGATACGCCGGCCCTAGCCGCTTCGGTGGCCGCCCCTATTCTGAAGGAATGCGTCCCGTATTGTTTCGGGTTAACACCGACTGCCTCTATGCAGTGTTTAAAAATCGAGTCGAACTGATATTTGGTAAGCGGGGACCCGTCGGTGTGTGAGAGGAAGAATCTACTGTCGTGTCTTATACCCACGAAGCGTCTTACTATTTTTAAGGGGCATATTGGGCCATCTAAGGCCTTGAGTAAGACCCACGCGCCTCTACCGGTTGGATCGCACTTGGATTTTCGTACCCTAATGCGCAAAGCATCGCTACATATGACGACGTCCTCGAAGATCAACCCGCCCACCGATGCTGTTTTCGACCGCGGCACTAGTTCACCGACGCGCAGAGCCCCGAAATATGCAATTGCAAATGCTGTCGATACTAGGGCCGCCTCGTACTGCGACTTGCACACCGACGTTGAGATTGTGATGATATCGCGCAACAGGCTTAGAGACACGGGGCGGCGACATTCCTGACTAGGTTGGAGCCTCTTCCAGCCTTTAACGGCTTGCCTGACGAGGAAGTATTTAGTAACGTCGTCCCAACCTAGAAGCTGGAAGAAGAAGGCTATTCCTGCTAGGTGTCGCTACGCTGCGGTACCCGACGCTCCTCTATTCCTGAGCAGATTCAGGAGTTCTATCAGAACGTCGCATCTAGCCCGATTACACGTATCGACCGGTCTTCCTTTGATTAAAGAGCGCCATTCCTCCCATGCCTTACCGTAGACCTGCCAGGTAGCCGGTGTCACTGAGGCTTGGATCAAGGGCATCAGTGATTGGCCACAGTGTCCCAGAGGGAGGGAGGACATTGTAGGCCCAGTGGTTGAGCTTTTGGGCGGAATGATTTGAAGGCCTGCCAATCGGAAGACAACAGAGAGTTAACAATCGCGTCTTCAGCGGTAGACGTAACTCTGGCGCGGCACCAGATGTTGTGTCTAAGGCATAGTAATGCTAGGCGGCGCAGCAGCGCGAGAACAGGCAGGGAGGAAGAAGACATGCTGTTTAAACTTATTGCAGTTCCTGGGTGTCTGGTTAGAAATCTGATGTTAGTGTTTTTTAGTTGGGTACCCCAGAGCTCGATGGATGCTACTATCGCAAAGATCTCCTGCAGGCCGTGTTGCGGCCCCAGCTGCATGTGGACCATAGAATGGGCCAACTGCATTTGCACCACTCATCCTTGTAGATTGCCACAAAACCGTTATTTGCGTCACTACCAACCTCTAGACCTGTGTTTTTGCTCGGCGTTTCCTGTGCCATTACACAAGTGTGTCCGTTGTAAGAATCTAGGAACGATTTCCAGACTAACAGATCTGCTTTCAAGGAGCGGTTAAGTCTAATTCTGTGTCCCGGCTGTGTAATGCCTTTAGTTGACAATGATAGACGGCGTGAAAACGCTCTGCCCACGGGCATAATGCGGCACGCGAAATTGAGCAGACCTAGCAGCGACTGCATCTGCTGAAGGGTGACTTTTTTAACTTCGATGAAACTTTCGACCGTTTGACGCGTTTTTTGTAATTTGTCCGGCGGCAGACGGAAACCATTTCATTGGTATCTATTTCGATGCCGAGAAAAGGGAGCACGTTGCATGGGCCGATGGTTTTTTTCGGGTGACAGTGGTACCCCGAAGAGCCGCGCTATATATTTAAACTTCTGGAGGAGGAAGTTACAGAGTTTTGAGTTCATTGGCCCGACAAACAAAAAATCGTCGAGGTAGTGAGTGGTTGAATTGCTGCCCGTTTCGTGTCGCACTACCCAGTCCAAGAAGGTGCTGAAAAGTTCGAAATAGTTGCATGAGATAGAGCAGCCCATTGGTAAGCACATGTCGAAATAAAGGAGCTGGTCCACCCTGAAGCCTAACAAATGAAAGCATTCAGGGTGCACCGGCAACAGGCGAAACGCTGACTCTATGTCGGATTTCGCTAGGAGCGCACCAGGCCCCGCGGTGCGTACCAGATCGACTGCTCTGTCAAAAGACGCATATGTTACGGAAAAGTCTTCGGGGGTAATCGCGTCGTTAACCGAGCCGCCCTTCGGGTAGGAAAGGTGATGGATTAGCCGAAATTTACCGCTTTCTTTTTTGGGGACGATGCCTAGAGGTGAAATTCTGAGATTTTTAAAGGGGATTGCTGTGAAAGGGCCCGCGACTCGGCCTAGTTCTAATTCTTTTTTGATTTTTTGTTTCAAAATTTCGGGGTACTCGTGCGCGGATTTTAGGTTATTTGCCGAAGTTGGTGTTTGATTGGAATGGAATGGAATGAAAAACCCGTTTTGAAACCCGTCGCGTAATTGCTGGGCCGCGACTTTATTTGGATAAAGGCTTAGCCACGGTCCCATTGCGGCTACGCTCACCGGGGTTTTGCCTCGTAGCTGTTCCGTTTGGGAGTCGGGTACACCTGGCTGCGGGGTGTCCACCTCCGCAGGCTGAGCAATCATGCCTAAATCTGCATGATGCCTGGAATCGGCAGCTTCCTTCATTAAATAGCATGCAGGCCCCTGGTCTACGCACGACCACTGAGTTTGGGCCTGTAGCAGTTGACAAGCTAGTGGCCGTTGCTGGAAAGGGGGAATTTTTTTGCTCCATCATTAGCCGTAGCCAGACCTCGGTGGCTTTAACGCCCCATCCTAGGTCCGGCTGGAGGGCTAGCCTCATGCGGAACTCTTCGTCGTAGCGTCTCCAAGCGACGCCGCTATGAGCCTTGTAGGAGTTATATATTAAGTCTAGGTAAATGAAGAGCTCTGCGCAGCGCTCGGGGTGTTTTTGACCCATGATACAGCCGAGGACAGCGAAGGCTTGAATCCAGTTATTCATTGTATACGCTATTTTTCCTCTCCGTTCGCCAACTCTCCTTTCCTTGTCTACTGACTGCTGGTCTGGCGACAGGAGCGACCATATATCAATGTAATCATTTTTCCAGATTTTTTCTTTTGTCTCTAGGTCTATGTGTGCGCCTAGAGGACTGATACCACAGTAAAACGAGTCCTTGTGTAGGCTCGCTGAATTAGCTTTAGGTGTTGTTTTGGTGACGGATGACCCAGTAGGGTGATCCAGTTTTTTAATCAGCGCCCAGACGGCGGACGCCAAATCGCTGTCTCCAGTGGTGTGTTGTGCAACGTTAGGTTCGTTTATCGTGCGTAACTCACCACTGTCGGTCGTAGGCAGGGCGTCCTGGGCGCTGGCGGCTCCGGCTGATGGAGACTCTCCGTCAGCGGTGGAAGTGCTGTCTTGTTGGCTGCTAATAAATGGGTTATTAGGAGATGAGGCTTCGCCTCCGCGGGTGCGTGACAACCCTTGGTTGTCGTGCGCCAGGGGCCGAGTGACAAACTCTGTAAGCGGGTTTTCCACGCCGTAGAGGATGTCGTTCTGGCCGGGTGCCCTGTGGGCTGTGGCGGATTCCCTCCGCCGGGAAGACCGCGTCGCGGAACGTGAGCGCCGTCTTGCGCTGGATCCATGTGACCGTCTGTCGTGACCCTCAGACGTATCGGACCGTCCCGAAGTTGACGGTGAGCGCCATCTGGAGGACCGTGATCTGCGGTAATCCCTGTAGGTGCTGCGTCTTTCTCTGTCCCTGTAACGAGAACAGCAACAACCCGGGGGACAGCGAAAATGTCTGTGGGAATCTTCTGAGGAAGAGGGTGAGGGTCGACGACGTTCATGATTACTGCGACCGTGGCTACGGACTGCGTTAGGGGCGCTATGATCTAGTGACGGGGAACGGGATTCTGGAGCTGGCTAAGTGACAGCTCCGGGGCAGTATTGTGTGGCGGAGGAGACGGCATATTATATGGCCGCGACGGCGCGGGGGATGTGAGTGGGTGGGGGTGGGGGTAATTGTGTGATCGCTGAAACTGTGTTCTTGGGTCGCGGGTGGGGTTGGTGGCATGTTCGGTGTATTGGTGTTTTTGTAGTTACGTGATTGAGACGTATTACTTACTCGCTGCGGAGCGCGCTGAGCGGTCGGGTTGGACCGGACAGCGCGCTCTGCAGTCGCAGAAACCATATTGACCCCGGGCCGTGCGATATCCCGAGCAGGCGGCACTGCTGCGCCTGCCAGGGAAAAGCTGCGGCCCGGGCGGGAGGCGACGGGCACTTGCCGGCGAGTGCCACCCTGCAGCACAGGAGCTGACAGGTTGCTTGTGGCATTCCTTTGTCTTTTTGCTGCAGCCTGACCTGCCTGCATGTGCAGGTGAGGCTGAGCTCCCTGGTACCAGTGCTGGGCTGCAGCGCCGGAAGTGCCCGCCCCCTGACAGGAAGTGGGCGGGGCCTGGACGCCGGGAGCAGTGGAGGAGGCCTGCAGGCCTGCCCGATGTTGCAGGCCTGCCAGAGGACGCCGGGGGATGGTGGCAGGAGAGTGGGCGACGGCGCCAACGGCGCGCCCGCGGCGGCAGGGCAGCGGCGATCCACCGCCCACGTGAAGACGCTCAGGGGGGCGGGTGGACCGCGCCGAACGCCTGCCTGACGGCGCCGCTGCTACTTTGTTTGCTTGTGCGGCCACCGAGGCCGGAGCGTCGGAGGCCGGCGCCGCTGTAGGAGCGGCCGTGGGCGCCGGTGCGGCCCCCAATGCGAAGGCCGGGGCCTCGGTGACCACCGGAGGGACCAGGAGAGTGCCGGGAACGATGGCAGACGGTGAGCTATGGGCTGCCTGGTGAGGAGGAGGAAGGGGGGGACCGGGACGTGCGACCGCTGGGCTGGGGGGGCGACTGGAGACCACCTCTGAGTACAGGGGCCTAGGCGAGGGGGCCAGCAGACAGGGGGACATAGGGGAGGCCGGGACACCGAGGGATATAGGGGGGACCCGAATACTGGGGGATATAGGGGAGGCCGAGATAATGGGTGATATAGGGGGGACCCGAATACTGGGGGACCTAGGGGAGGCCTGCAGCGATGCTGGAGAGGGCACAGCAAGGTGGGCATTAATGGAGGACATTACTGACCGTAACCATGGCGCACCTTCCTGTGCTGCTCTCTGTAGCAGGGCCTCAATCAGGGGATCAGACATCGCTGCAGGACACTCGGACAAAAACTTCCACTGGTCAGACGAGGGAGAAAGAGGAAGAATCCGGCCCATACCCGAGCATTTAACCCCTGAGGGTGCGGCCGGACTCCACTTCCTCCTTCTCCCCGTTGGTCAGTGGAGTCCGTTATATGGCTTTACCTGGGGAGGGGGAGTGACTGGAGGAGGGAAGCACAGCCCCCAGTTCCTTCTAGCTAAAGAGTCTATATGGGCTCTTCAGTCAGAAGCTCGATCCCTATTCGGTGCCGTGCTTACCAATGGCTCTGCCAATGTAGTCAACACAAGCTGCTGAGCTTATATCATCTTGGATCGCTGTGAACTCTCAAATGCAGATTCGGACTCTAATATGGGTGATATGCCATCACTTTATGTATATAATCTTATAATTTTTCATTATCCTTGTTTTTGTTGCTATTATTTTGAAACATAAATATTTTCTTTATTATTTTTGTATTATTCGCAGGAAGTACGATTATTGTAAGACATTGTAACTCAATGCTGGCGATTGCCTGATATCTACACCAATGTAAAAATCTTCATCTTTATATCGTATTTCCATATTCATCTGACTTTCCCTGTGACATATCCTGCAATCCACGGTCTGTCCCGCCTCTGTTTGGAGCCTTGGCGCTTCCAGGGCAAAGCGCTGTGGGAGCTCAGCGTCCAGGTCGTCATGGCAGCGCCTATCTGTTCTGACACGTCGGACGGATGGGCGTGGCCTGGCGGCGGACGATGCGCCCCTATGACGCTGTGAGTTGCCTAGGTGATGCGCCCAGTCGAACCGTAGCAGTTCCCTCCCCGTCCTGACGTGTCGGATGGGAGGTGGCTGCACGGCCGACGGGCGCAGCCTAGGCGCGTCACACGCCGGGAGCGACGAGGTTCCGGGCACAGGTGGAGGATATAGCAGGTAAATGCCATCCTCCTAATGAAATGTATATAAAGGCATTCCTGAGCACATTTTACACCCACTAACCCCCATAGACGAAGCTAACGCGAAACGCGCGTCGGGGAACATTGGACCCCCACAAGGTTGTATACCTCTCATGACTAATACTGTTATATTGTGTCATTTAGATATATATATGTGGTAATGAGGCCATAGCGGACTATATCTGATTTCTGATGTATCACTGGATAATATATCAGTCCGCACACAAGGCACCTTTTTAACCACACTATATTGTTTTTGGCAAAGTGTTAGTGACACATCCCCTAATAGTGCACATACTTGGCATTTATGACTGCTTTATTTAAGGTGATAAATCATGAATCTAACTATACATAGATGCCTGAAGTTTAGTCATATACATCTAGCATTTAGCACTGCTGTCTAGCACAGTCTACAAATACATCATAGTGGACATTTTTCTATGCGAAATTTATCACTGGATAATATATTAGTCCGCATTAGCGGCATATTTACAATCATATTGTGTATTGGAACTACGACTACATTAAGTGAAACACCATTTTATCAATAGTTTGGCAGCTGTGGCCGTAGAAAGTATATTGGCAAATTACTGGCTAATTATATAGTGCCTGTATTCTAATCAATTTAAAATATTTAACACTGTTTAATAGCACTATCTATTGACGCATCATACTTAACAGCAATATCTAGCCTCCGACTCTAGATTAAAATTCATTTATTAGTCATGGTATCTACACCTGTGGGAGTGTACTGTATATACATCCCTTTTTAAATGGATTTTTTAACTGTGTATTGTTATGAATGTAATTTTCTAATAAAGTTTTGTATATTTTTGGCATAATGCTTCCAATGCTTATTTGGATTATACTTCTGTATAGGAAGTGCCATTCTATTAGGTTGACATTGGTAGGATTTTTTGCTGAGCTTATAGGTTGCAGTGCTGTCCACATGACTTCACTGCTGCAGCCAATTAACAGTGACCGGGGCAACAGGGGAGACGCAGTGCTGGACATCAGAAGGGTAATTAAAACTCAGTGTAACAACACTGCTGGCATCAATGCATGGCTTCCCATTCACCACATACCAACTTGCTCACTGCTCCAGGTCATGCTGTGATTTCCGTCTGCTGCCAGCTCCATGCTCGCTACCTCTTGCTTTCTATCTGTTCTGTGCATGTTTCCTGGCTGTGTACATAGGGGGGGTGGCGCCAGAACTCTCTGGTTCTTATGGAGTCAGGGTGCACCTGTTTAATATGTCCCTGTGGATCTTGCCTGTGCAATGTGTTAACTCAGTTAGTGTTTTGCTACTGAGCTGCCAGGTCTTGCTCTGTGTTTCTCCATCTTTGAAGGCTTCACTCCTAGCTTTCCCTTGTACCTGTTTGTCCGCCCTCTAAGAGGCAGAATATCCTGGTCTCTTTGCTATTGCTCCTGTCCTTGTCTTGTACTTGTCCTTGCCGCCCTCCAGGAGGCTGAACATCCTGATCGCTGTGTCTTTGTCTCTGTATCTTGTCTCGTGTCATTACCTTGTCTAACTCTGTCCTACCTTTGTCTCTTAGTCTCCTTGTTTGTGGTTTCTTTCCCTGCTGTGTCTTTCCTGGTATTCTCTCTGAATCACTTTCTGCTCGTTTACACTCCTGCAGTTCTGCTCTGTTCCACTGTGCTTTGCTCCTGCCGCTGCAGTAATCTCTTGCTGCAACTCCTCTCCGCATATCTTGCAGCTCCGCTCTGCTTCACTCCTGCTGCTACAGTAATCTCTTGCTGCAGCTCCTCTTCGCATATTTTGCGGTTCCGCTCTGCTTCACTCCTGCAGCTGCAGAACCTCTTGCTACAGCTCCTCTCCGCATATCTTGCGGTTCCGCTCTGCTTCACTCCAGCAGCTGCAGAACCTCTTGCTGCAGCTCCTCTCCGCATATCTTGCGGTTCCGCTCTGCTTCACTCCTGCAGCTGCAGAACCTCTTGCTGCAGCTCCTCTCCGCATATCTTGCGGTTCCGCTCTGCTTCACTCCTGCAGCTGCAGAACCTCTTGCTGCAGCTCCTCTCCGCATATCTTGCGGTTCCGCTCTGCTTCACTCCTGCAGCTGCACAACCTCTTGCTGCAGCTCCTCTCCGCATATCTTGCAGTTCCGCTCTGCTTCACTCCTGCAGCTGCAGAACCTCTTGCTGCAGCTCTTCTCCGCATATCTTGCGGTTCCGCTCTGCTTCACTCCTGCAGCTGCAGAACCTCTTGCTGCAGCTCCTCTCCGCATATCTTGCGGTTCCGCTCTGCTTCACTCCTGCAGCTGCACAACCTCTTGCTGCAGCTTCTCTCCGCATACCTTGCAGTTCCATTTTGCTTTGCTCCTGCCGCTGCAGAACCTCTTGCTGCTCTACAGCGCTTCTCCGCAGCCTTGCGGTTCTCCTGTGTGAACAGGTCTCTACCTGTTCCTCCATACACCATTCCTTCCAGTCAGTTACAGTATCTGTATTAGCTGTGTGAGCAGGTCTCTACCTGTTCATCCATACACCATTCCTTCCAGTCGGTTCCAGTATCTGCATTTGCTGTGTGAACAGGACCCTACCCAGTGTCTCAGCAGTGCCTGCAAGCCCTGTGTCTCAGCCATGCCTGCCAGCCCTGTGTCTCAGCCGTGTCTGCCTGCTAGTGTCTTAGCCGTGCCACCGTCTCCCCAGTGGGATCAGCAGCCACAGCTAGACACCACCCTGGAGTGGCACCTGTCAGCTGCCTGCCGCACAAGTCTGAACTCACCATCAGAGGCTCCAGTGAAGATCGAGGCAGCTGTCCTAGTCATGGCCCTTCCAGGGTAGTCTGGTTTGTGGCACAGTGGGGCCACAACCCCCTGGCTCACGCCCACCAGCCAGGGCGGGAGCGTGACACTCAGCTTGTTTGTGTAGCCTCTGCCGGCACCTCCACCTCCACATAGTTCCCTTCCTCACACTATGCCGGGACGCCGGCTTACTCATTGCCCCGGCCCCCACCTGGTCCTCAGCATGCTCCTGCTGCCTGGTCAGTGTCCCTGCTTTTAAAGGGGCAGCATGTGCACATGGTAAAATGCCCCCAGCTGACAGCAGGGAGGCATGTAGTTAATGTGAACAACTGATAAGTGTCTCTCGGCAGATAGGTGGGAGGCATCTTGTATAAAAGGCACCCTCCCCAATAGCCTGAGCAACCCTATAGTTTAGTTTTAGGTGTGTTGGTGTGTGCAGCTGTATGTTGCCAGGTCGCTGTCCCTAGTCTGTTACAACCATTCCTGTATCATGTGTTTCCATAATCTATTATTGAGATTTCTCATCCTTTACTGTCCTTGTAGTTGTGTCTAGGTTACACATTATCCTGAAAACCGCATCCGCGGTATCTGTACCCCATGGCCGCATTGGCAGTACCAGTACTGTTTCCCATTGGGTCTCCTCAGTCTGTACCTGTCCCAAGTGGCCATCCTACCCTGTCTTGGACTCTCAATCCGAATTAACGTCTCTGACCCTTGGGGTTGGCTACTACTGCCAGACCCTGCCCTGGAGTGGCACCTGCCAACTACCTGCTGCACAAGCCTGGCCTCACCACCAGGTCACATGCGCCACCTGCGAGTGTGGAAGTCTGTTTACAAGTCACTGAGTAAATGGCCAAAAGTTTCTTGAAAGAGGACAACTTTTATAAAGAGTACTTTCACCAGTGCAACTGAGGGAGGGGCAGTGCACCTGAGTTTAGCTGTGTCACATTACATACAGCTATTCTTTTCTACTAGCACTGTCAGCTTTGCTCCCCCACAATGCCTCTCCATTGAAGTGTCTGTTCACATTCTGTTTATCACTTGTAATTGATCTGTAGTGGATCAGAGCAGGGTGTCATTATAAGGCGGCGTCACATAGCGAGTTGATGCGAGTTAGTCGCACGACAACTCGCATCAACACCGGCACGGCGCCCGCTTCTCGGACCAGAGTGCGCGGCGGTCCGAGAGCGGGCGGCCGTGCCGGGAGTTGATGCGAGTTAGTCGTGCGACTAACTCGCATCAAACTCGCTAGTGTGACGCCGGCCTAACCCAGGAGTAGCCCAAAACAGACTGATCCTCTGTGATGTTATGACAGCTCTGATCTCACAGGAAGAGAGATGATAGAATGGTTGGTAATGTGACAGTTAAACTCAGCTGCCCCTACCCACACTGACTCATACAGGAGGTTAGACCACAAAATCAGAGCTGTATCTTTACATCTCACACACTGAGAAACCTGCTCTAAGCTATGATGGGGGCATGTGTTCCTTTCCTTCGAGTGTTGCTGCCTATTTGTGATAGGGCAACGTCATACAGGGTGAAGAAGTACACGCCCCCAGTGAAAACAATTTGATTACTCCCACTTGCACTCAGTGAAAACTAACCCATTAGCTATTAAATTCTTTGAAAAAATGTTTTTGTCTGTTCTGCAGCCGCTATTACGTCTTGTGCCAGTTCACTATAAAAATAAATTGGTGAAAGGTCCTCTTTAACTACCCAATTATCATTCTTCACTTTGAATTGATTTGTCTGGTCAGCAATGGCATCATTAAACACCCATCTTAGTAAAAGATGGCACATCGCTAAGAAATACCATCTCTTAATGACTTTTCATATGTCAGCCTTGCTCTGAAAAGTGAAGCATGTTCTTTGCATGTATTTTCCCATGTCTTGGTAGCAAGCATCTAAACAGGTTCTTCCAAACCACATCAATCTCTGAATAACCTGGCTGATGATAACATGAAGGAATGAATTGCTTTGTTTGCATACTTTGATCCAGTCACCTGCATTGGGAGCCCACTCAGCACGATATAGTAAAGCTTCCATTGTGCTGTGCAAATTCCTGAAGTTTTTGCACCGTAAAACAATTTAACCGCATTCATCAGGTTTGTGACTAAATACAGTCATGGCCAAAAGTTTTGAGAATGACACAAATATTATATTTTCACATGATCTGCTGCCCTCTGGTTTTTATGTGTGTTTAACATATGTTTTTATCACAGACAGAAATATAATTGCAAACATATGAGTAACAAAAGCTTATATTGACAGTTAGAATGAGTTAATACAGCAAGTCAATATTTGCAGTGTTGACCCTTCTTCTTCAGGACCTCTGCAATTCTCCCTGGCATGCTCTCAATCAACTTCTGGACCAAATCCTGACTGATAGCAGTCCATTCTTGCACAATCAATGCTTTCATTTTGTCAGAATTTTTAGGTTTTTGTTTGTCCACCCGTCTCTTGATGATTGACCACAAGTTCTCAATGGGATTAAGATCTGGGGAGTTTCCAGGCCATGGACCCAAAATCTCTATGTTTTGTTCCCTGAGCCATTTAGTTATCACCTTTGCTTTATGGCAAGGTGCTCCATCATGCTGAAAAAGGCATTGTTGATCACCAAACTGCTCTTGGAGGGTTGGGAGAAGTTTCTCTTGGAGGACATTCTGGTACCATTCTTTATTCATGGCTGTGTTTTTAGGCAAGACTGTGAGAGAGCCAATTCCCTTGGCTGAGAAGCAACCCCACACATGAATGGTTTCAGGATGCTTAACAGTTGGCATGAGACAAGACTGGTGGTAGCGCTCACCTTGTCTTCTCCGAATGAGGCGTTTTCCTGATGTCCCAAACAATCGAAAAGGGGATTCATCAGAGAAAATAACTTTACCCCAGTCCTCAGCAGTCCACTGCCTGTACCTTTTGCAGAATATCAGTCTGTCCATGATGTTTTTTCTGGAGAGAAGTGGCTTCTTTGCTGCCCTCCTTGTGACCAGGCCTTGCTCCAAGAGTCTCCGCCTCACAGTGCGTGCAGATGCACTCACACCTGCCTGCTGCCATTCCTGAGCAAGCTCTGCACTGCTGGTAGCCCGATCCCGCAGCTGAAACATTTTTAAGAGACGGTCCTGGCGCTTGCTGGTCTTTCTTGGGCGCCCTGAAGCCTTTTTGGCAACAATGGAACCTCTCTCCTTGAAGTTCTTGATGATGCGATAGATTGTTGACTGAGGTGCAATCTTTCTAGCTGCGATACTCTTCCCTGTTAGGCCATTTTTGTGCATTGCAATGATGACTGCACGTGTTTCTTTAGAGATAACCATGGTTAACAGAAGAGAGACAATGATGCCAAGCACCAACCTCCTTTTAAAGTGTCCAGTGGTGTCATTCTTACTTAATCATGACAGATTGATCTCCAGCCATGTCCTCATCAACACCCACACATGTGTTAATGGAGCAATCACTGAAAAGAGGTTAGCTGGTCCTTTTAAGGCAGGGCTGCAATGATGTTGAAATGTGTTTTGGGGGATAAAGTTCATTTTCTAGCCAAATATTGACTTTGCAAGTAATTGCTGTTAAGCTGATCACTCTTTATAACATTCTGGAGTATATGCAAATTACCATTAGAAAAAGTGAAGCAGTAGACTTTGTAAAAATTAATATTTGTGTCATTCTCAAAACTTTTGGCCATGACTGTTCAGACCAAAAATTTGGACACACCTGCTCATTTAAAGATTTTTCTGTATTTTCATGGCTATGAAAATTGTAGAATCACACTGAAGGCATCAAAACTATGAATTAACACATGTGGAATTATACATTATACTTTACAAAAAAGTGTGAAACAACTGAAAATATGTCTTATATTCTAGGTTCTTCAAAGTAGCCACCTTTTGCTTTGATTACTGCTTTGCACGCAGAAAAGGTGAACGGATGGACTCTACATGCCTGGTTCCCACTGTGAAGCATGAAGGAGGAGGTGTGATGGTGTGGGGGTGCTTTGCTGGTGACACTATTGGGGATTTATTCAAAATTGAAGGCATAGTGAACCAGAATGGCTACTACAGCATCTTGCAGCAGCATGCTATTCTATCCGGTTTGCATTTATTTTTCAACAGGACAATGACCCCAAACACACCTCCAGACTGTGTAAGGGCTATTTGACCAAGAAGGAGAGTGTTGGGTTGCTACGCCAGATGACCTGGCCTCCACAGTCACCAGACCTGAACCCAATCGAAATGGTTTGGGGTGAGCTGGACCGCTCATCGCTTCAATTTTGTATAAATCCCCAACAGTGTCACCAGCAAAGCACCCGCACACCATCACACCACCTCCTCCATGCTTCACGGTGGGAATTAGGCATGTAGAGTCCAGCCATTCACCTTTTCTGCGTGAAAAGCAGTAATCAAAGCTAAAGGTGGCTACTTTGAAGAACCTAGAATATAAGACATATTTTCAGTTGTTTCACACTTTTTTGTAAAGTGTAATGTATAATTCCACGTGTTAATTCATAGTTTTGATGCCTTCAGTGTGATTCTACAATTTTCATAGTCATGAAAATACATAAAAATCTTTGAATGAGAAGGTGTGTCCAAACTTTTGGTCTGTACTGTATATATACTCGACTCTTACAAGTAGGCATTGCCAGAGTTAGTTCTATACTGCCTGGGTGGAGTTGGGAGCAGGAGATATTGGTTGTTTGTGTAAGCGTTTTGGAGTGTTTTTCACGAGACTGTTGCATGGTGATTTGTCTGTGTGCATATCCTCATCCTCTACTATTTGTTTTTTCCCTCACTGCACTTTCCGGTGTTCCACTCTGTTGTTTGTGAGTGTATATTTGTATAATTAGTCTTTTCATTTATCCCTTTAGGTCTTGCCTTGTTAGGCCGTCAGTGCAGCCCGTGCAGCTGCATCGGGGCCCAGAGGTGGAGGGGGCCAACGCAGGAAGAAGTGTACACATCCTCTATGTGGCCTCTCAGTCAGAGAGCCTAGTGCTCCATAACGCTGGGCCCCTTTCACTCCCACTCGTAATCATTCTGGTATGTAGAACTGGGGAGAGAGCACTGAGAAAGGGGGCATGTCATGCAGGAAGAGAGATGCTTGCCAATGAGAGTGCTCATTGGCTGCTGGCTCTGGCTTTCTACATGGCATGCTCCAATGGTGAGTGCTCTGTAGAGTTAGGGGGCCCAGTCTGCACAGCACACAGGGGCATTAGTGGAGAAAGAGCAGGACTAACAGTCTTCTGCTCTCTCCACTGTTCCCTTCCCAGCAGAATCATGTTTAGAGTTTGGGGGAGGAGGGCTCACTGCACTGCATTGTGTCCTCATCCACCACAGTGGTTTCTTCAACCCCCCCAGCTGATCTATAAACTATGTGGCAGACCTCCTTCATGGTTGAACACCTGATATAGAAGTTTTTTATGTGTGTTGTGTGTGTGTGTGTGTGTGTACATGTGTAAACCTGGAAATGAAGCTTGTGGGAGAGAGTTTGCATATTCCTGGTGCATTCTGGGAAGAGTGAAGAGTTGCTGTGAGTCTGAGGATTTTTGGGGGGTAGCTAGGTTGAGCTGCTTGGAGGAAATCATCAATCTTTATGGTGATTCCACAGAAATTAGTTTTGTTCAATATGGAAAAGGAGATTATCCATTTGGTTTTCTGCAATGTGTGCTATATGAGTATATTTACAGACTTGCTAGAGGAAAAGACAAACTTTACGTGACCAGAAATGCAAGCTTTTTACTCTGTTACAGGAAAATGTTCACAGTCTTCAGGAGAGAATAGCTACACTGAAGCTAATCAAAGAAGATGAGGGTTTCCTTAACAGAGCAGAAGAATCTCTTCAGAATGTTCCAAGAGAAGAACTTTTCAGTGTTCCTGCAGAAGATAATGTTAGAGCAGGACAATTTATTCAGAATATTTGGAGAGAAGCACCTTTCAATGTACCTGCAGAGGAAGAAAATTGTAAGCACGTGACCCAAAGAAGCAGGAGGATGAGGAGGCAGTTAGCACCCAAACCGCTGAAGAACCGCTACCAAGTTTTCACGCAGGCAACTATGAAGATGTACATAAAAAAAGTGCTTTGCCCACAAAGAACACTCCAGTAAGCAATCAGAAGCCTCTCAAAGAGAGAAAACGAAGCATTGTGGTGAAGAAAAGCAGAGTGGTGGTCGTTGGGGATTCCCTACTGAGAGGAGCAGAAGCCGCTATCTGCAGACTGGACATTACTTCACGAGAAGTGTGCTGTCTTGCAGATGCCCAAATCAAAGATGTGTCTGATAGGGTATCAAGACTCTTCAGTGCTAAAGACGACTACCTATGTCTATTATTTCACATAGGAACAAATGACATAGCAAGAAAGACCTAGAAACTAAAGGCAGAGACTTTGAAGACCCAGGCCGGAAATGAAGGAACTGGAAGCGCAGGCCGTCTTCTCATCCATTCTCCCAGTGGATGGACATTTTCCAAGGAGATTGAACAGGATTCTACAGGTGAACAACTGCTACATCAATGGTGCCGTGAGCAACATTTTGGGTTTCTTGACCATGGAGTGAATTCCGTGTATGATGGACTCTTTGGTTTAGATGGGATGCATCTTATGAAAACAGGAAAACACATATTTGGTAGACACTTTGCGCACTCATCAGGAGAGATTTAAAGTAGAGCAATATGGGATGGGAAATATATACCCATGAAGAAATATGCAGCTAATGCATTCTTTTGAGAACTCTGCTATTAGAAGTTGACATTCGCAGAGACTGTGAGCATAGACTAGACGTGTGCCAGTTGGTCCCCGCAGGGCAAGTTGCTAAACGCTCCGGGCTGCGCACATGCCACCTAAAAGAGACCAGGTGAGTGACCGTGAACTGTTTCCTGACTCCCCGGTGTATGTTTACCGAGCCACGTTGGGCTCAGAGTATACTGTGGCCTGTACGCCTTCTGTCACATCAACATATGGCTTGAGGACCCTGCATAAGGTACCAGAGACTAACAGCTGCTGCAGAGACCAGGATCATCATCATCTACAGGACTTCATCGGACCAACCCCGCGCTGGCCGCTGCTGGCGCGATCGTTTGCTTCATGGACACTACTGCCTGAAGACCGCCTGTTTGGATAAGTTACACTTTACAGAACTCTACTGTAACCACGTTTGTTGTACCTTTAAATTAGTATATACTATTTCATCTGCACTGCCCATTTTCCCCCATTTAACCATTTACCTCCCTGCGTGGATTTAATACCCTTGTTAAAAGTATTAACCCTTGCTCTGTCTCCTGTCCGTCACTGCATCCCGCAACCTGCTCAAACATACAGGCATCCAGCCATGTTTCTCCCGATCGGCGGTTGGTCGGTGGCGCTTGTCCTCCTTCCTGCTCCATCATCCCTCACTCAACCTAATTGGAAGGCCCCTGCTATTAGCTCCGGACAGTCCTGTGTGCGGTGCTTGTGATTGGCTAAGAAAATGAGGCGTGGTCTGTTGGGGAAGACGCGCCATTTTACCAGCTTAGTGCAGTGGCTGCTTGTTGATACTGAGACTGCCGGTTGTTGGATGTGGTGTGTGGATGGTGGACATGTCTGACTAGTTAGTGCCAGGCAACGGACACATTGGAGCAGTCCAGAGTTTTGTAGGTGTGTGCCAGAGATAATAGGTTGACAATCAGTGCTGCCTCCTGTGCTATAAGGATGCAGGACTGTGTCTGCCTACAGGACTACAGCTCTGCAGCCACCATTGTGTGTCTATATGCTTACGCCAAGCCTGCCATTGCCATTAATGATCCTTGTTCTGTATTCTTCTGTATGGTTCTTGTATGTGCAGTGATGGCGCTGACATACTTGTGTTCGGACATCTTTTTTTCTATTTCTCTAAATTAAAATGTCCACTTTTGTACAGGATAGATATAAATCTGTATAAACCAGATTAATTTCTACAGATTTAAAAAATTTACTATGGGGGGAGTGCCGTTTTGCAGTTCGCCTCAGGCGGCAGAGAGGCTAGGTTCACCTCTGATAGCACACTAGATGCTACAAACTATTTTAAAGTCAGGTCCCTTACTGTATGTCATTAATAACAGAAGAATTTTTTTTTTGGACCAAGGATCAGGCCTCTATAACACACTAGATGCTACAAACTATTTTTAAAGTCAGTGTAAGGATTCCGGATATTCCATTGAGCCTGTCTTTCCTTGTCCAAAATGGGGTCTAGTACCTCGCCCTATCCTGGAACTTCTTGTCTGTCCTGCTATTTAAGTCCGGTTCAGGAGATCCTCCCTTGCCTGAGTATTTTGTTTCTGCTGGCTTCTAAGCTTCCTCCTGGTCTGCTTCTGGAGTTCCTGCTTGTGCTCATACTCTGTGCTCTGCCTCTCCACTTACAGCTGCCTTCAGCCTTCTGGGCAGCTTCCTGATCCTGCCGGTGTTACTTATTGTCCGGACTTCTAGTGTGGAACTACTCATCTCTGGAACTGCTGTGGTCAGTAAGAGATTCTGACATCGTTATCACTTCTTGGACTGTGTTCTGTTGTGGGCTCCTGTGCTGGACTTGAGCGGGACTTTTCTGCCCTAAAGGTACATCTAGTAACCTTCTCCTGTTTATGCTCCACCTGTGTATTGCTGGACTTCTAAGTTAAGTGCTGTCCGCAATCTTGGTCATATTATTGCTGGACTCCTAAGTTAAGTGCCGTGCTTACTCTTGATTCATATTACTGCTGGACTTGTGCGTATTAGTGGTCGCGCCCCGCTATTCAGTTCGCTGTTCATTTCTATTTTGTGCTGTGGACTTCATTACTATTGCAGGAAAATCTCTAGTTTAATTACTTATTTTGTTAAATACATTTTTTTGCCTCAGTTTTGGTCTCACTTCGTTTTATCCCACATAATTAGATTCCATAGTACCCACATAATTGTTACAGTCAAGTCCCTTACTGTATGACATTAATAACAGAAGAATTTTTTGTGGCCTCTGGATCAGGCCTCTACAGCTTAATTTCAACACAAACAAATGACAAAGTGTGATGCGGCGGGTTGTCTAACTTTTTGCATCTGAAAATTATATATATTTTTGTAATGTGCCTTAGGTCTGCAGACAGGTTCATATCACCACAGCACTAAATGACAAGGTGGGATACAGCAGGCTGTTTAATATTTTTTCACTAGCTACATGTGAATTAGAATGCTATACTCGTACATTGATCACAATAGAAGCAGTGCACAACACGTGCCCTGCTGGCTTTCTTTGTGCACCTCAAATTGGCCAAAAAAGAAAAAAAAAAGTCCTGAAGGTAAATTTAACAGCCACACTGGACACTAGCTACCTACAGTGTCTTACTGATATACAACCACCTAGCTAACTAGTTAAAATGTGGGATACAGCAGGCTGCTTCACATTTAGCTACTGAAAAAATATTTAGAATGCTATACTTGTGCATGGAGCACAATAAAAGCAGTGCACAACACACTTGTAGGACATGTGCCCTGCTGACTTTGTCTGTGGACCTCAGTAATGGCCAAAAAAAAAGTACTGGAAGGTAAATTTTACAGCCACACTGGACACAATCTAGCTACACTATATGACTGATATACAACCGCCTAACTAGCTGAAATCTTGCTCTTAACAGTGCCAGCGTCAGGAGCAGCCTCTCTGCGCTGTTAGTGTGAAAATGGCGCTAAAACAAGATGTCAGCTGTTTATATGCACAGGGACATGTGATTCCAGCAGCCAATGATACAAGCCGTTGTGTCAGGACATTGTGGGTGTTTCCTGCGCCCTGATTGGCTAGCCACAATGTGCACACATAAAGTTAGGGGAAAAAAATGACTGCTGTGCTTACAAAAATGCCGCGCCTCTGAGCTCTGCAAACCCCCCTCCCCTCATCAAACACGTGCCAAACGCTCATGATACACCACCATTATTGTTGCTAAAGTGCTGAAAATATTTTATGGCAACGCAAATATTTTACTACGCTTTTACCGATTTTATAAAATTTTGCTCGTGTTTCCGATCACGAATCCGAATGTGCCATATTCGTGCCGAATTTATGTTTGGCGATCGTTTTCCGAACAAACTCGCTCATCACTACTCATCAATAATGAAGCAAAAATCTTGATTTATATTGCGGTGGAGTAAGATGCGCCAAATTCATTAAGAGGCATATCTTTAGCTGCTATTCACCATGACAAGAAATGTACCCCTCCCTAGTCAATCATGCCTTTTTTTGGCATAAATTGTGATGAATTTGTTGGCCGTTCTTGGTCATGCTCCTTCCCAGCAAAGCTTCACCCACTGTTCAAAAAGCTGTTCAGGACTGGCGTAAAAGGACATGATCTAATTGCAGGAGGCAATGGTTGTACTGAGACTGGCATCGACATTCTGCAAATTAATACGAGCTGAAATCTTCCATAATTCCCTACTTTACATTAAAAGTACTTTAATATAAGAGAATTAATCTGATAGAAGTTGTATTCGCCGACAAAACTCCTGACTGTTACCATTGTCAATCAACAGTATTGTGAATGTAAACGCATTGGAACAGCAATTTGTGAGTATTGATGTTTAGCCTAAATACAATATTTGAAATATTTCAAGTTTGCTTCTCATCACATGCGGATATTGCTTGTGGCTAGACATAAAAAGTAACTAACCTTTATTTGCTTCCAAAAAATAGTTCTATACAGGTACCTTAGGATTCTACCTATGGATGGTGTCACGTAACTTGCCTTTATCGTTGGCAATCTTGGACTGGAGACCCAGCTAATTATACTCTGCTGCCACCTAGTGGAATATAGTTAAAGTAAATTATTTCCAACTATGTTAGCAGTCACTTCTTTATTTCTGCAGCCCTGGCCTAATGAATTTATAAGCTAAAGGAGGCCATACACCTTAAAGGGAAATAGTCAGGTAAGAAAACTATATTACCGTAACCTGCAGATAAGTGTTGTAAACGAAAGTTTGGAGTCATCGATTTAAAGGGAACATGTAATTGAAAAAAAAACACTACTAGCCTGCAGATATGGGGATAATCTGCAGGTTAGTAGCGTTCTGACAACATAAGGCTGCTGCATTTGAGTCGCCCGCCAGGGCCTGTGGGGTACTCGGCACCGAGCCCGTTCACTTCAATGGGGAATGTCACGGGTAGCACAGCTCGGTCCGTGGCCCTGGGCGCTCACTAAAAAGGGGGAGTATTTACAGGGGATTATAAGGTTTGTAGAAATTCGTGACGCCACCTGTGGTACCTGGTCAGTGTGACCAGCGCTGCTGTGTAAATCCGCTAAGGGTTGTTTCTGGGCAGCAAGGTGTTAAGTCTTCCACAGGCAAGACTGGGTCCCTCAGGGTAGATGGCGGTGTAGGGGTGCAGGATGGAAAAGGGGAGTTCAGCCACAGGAGTAATAAGGCAAACACACACAAAAGTCTCTTTCTGTACCTTTACTGGTGGATAGCAGGCACGTCCCGGGATGCTGGCAGGGTGGAGGATGCACGTCCAGTTATTCCCACTGAGTAGGTGTAGAACCTCCTTACTCCTGTAGTGTGAGTTTCTGACCTGTATATAACGAAGTCTAACTCTGTCTTCACTTTATACGCCCGGCTGACTTTGTGGTGGGGCCTTCTCTTGGATAGAACAGTGTCTCTAATGGCGGATCCTGCCCAGACTCCTGTCTTCCTGACCCTGGTTACGTATCAGCACTTGTGGGCCCCTGCGACTTGAAGTCCCGCAGGGTCTCCGGTATCTCCTACTAGTCGTGTAGATTCTAGCAAGCTCGGACCCGGTGTCCGGTATTCAGAGTAGAGGTAAGCTATCAATGCTGTTTCAACCTCTGTTACTCTCTTCTTCTCTTCCACTCACCTTTCGTCCTACTCCGACCTTTAACATAAGCACACTAGCAGAAGATGGCTGATTCTTCTCTCTCTTCACCGCTCTCAAAGCGTCGGCACGCTTGCTCCCTGAACTGCACTCAGTTGACTCAGTTCTGACCAGGCTGAAGTGGCTATCTTTCTCCACTTGTACTAGCCTCCACACATTGAACTAAGCTCAAAGCTGCAGTCTTCAGGTTCTCTCAACAACTCTCAACTCCTCTCTGAGGTGACTAGCAAGACTCGTCCTGAACTCTCTCAGCTCTCAGGCTAATCTGGTCTTAGACTGTCTGTCTGCTGTCTAGGTGTAGACTGTTTGTCTGCTGTGGCTTCACCACCCTTATATAATACAAAAGGGCTCCCTCTGGTGGCTCTAGGGAATGGTGAAGGTGTGTTGTGTGCATATCAGGTCTCTGTGGGTGTTACCTTTGGTGCATCCCCCTGGGGAATAAGATTCCAGGCACAGCTGGGCTACACATCGAACACCCCAATGCTGGGAGTAAATTAACTTTATTTTTATTCCCCCCAGCATTGTTCTGCATTCAGTCATAGGTGGTGCCAGAACAACTTCAGTCACTGATCTGTGTATAAAGACAGCGGTGGCTGTATCTGCACTCCGGCACTGATTGATAGCTAGCTGTAATGATGAGCTAGCTATTAGCCAATGCCACCCCTTTGACTGAAAAAGCGAGACTGCTGGAAAAAAAAGTTGTAAAAAAGTAATGGAAAAAGACGAGCAAAAAATGTTGAGAAAAAGTTGAGAAAAAAGGTTGATAAAAAAGTTGAGACACAAAGTTGAAAAAAAGTCGAAAAAAAAGTTGAGGAAATAGTAAAAAAAAAAATTGCCAGAAGAGTTGAGGGGGAAAAAATTCGCGAAAAAAAGTCAAGGTTAAAAAAAAAAAAAAAGAGAGAAAAAAGTCGAGAAAGAAGTTAAGAAGAAAATTGCAAAAAGTTGAGAAAAAATGTCCAGGAGAAAAGTTGAGACAAAAAGTTGAGAAAACAGTCAGAAAAAAATATGAGAAAAAAAGGAGAGGAAAAAGTTGAGAAAAAGATTAAGAAAAAAGTTGAGACGAAAAATTGAGGAAAAAGTCAAGAAAAAACGACAACCAAACTTTTACTTGGTGAATGGCAGTATCTACAGTAATTACAGGCAGGTATAGAGGATAAGGCTCAATGGGTTGTCATCTTTCCCACAGATACCGGACACAACCTCAGCCCTGGTTCTCAGTATAGGTAGAACATTCCTTTTACAATCTCTTTTAGTTCTAGGGGATCGTCTCCTTTTCTAGCAGCATATGTGAATTCCATCTCACTCTGACTCTAGAGGTTTGAGTCCAGTTTTTCATGCAGCTTCGCAGAAGGAGAGTGCCACCAGGCCCCGACATCTATCTTGTGGTTCCCAGGTTGGCAAAGGGGACTCGTGCGGAAGTGATCTCTGGCAATTTACTGCCCCGAGGTTCCGGGCTCACGCTGTCCCTAGCAGCCCCATCCCGGCCTGTCACTTGTTACTGCTCGGCACTCACTGACTGTCACTTCCTGTCCTAACTCTCAGTTCCCCCTCCCAAACAGGGTCGGCAATTACAGTTAACCCTGTCTAAGCTAACTGCAGCCCCAGTGAGTGTTATCCTTTAATAACATACATAAACATCAAATACATTTAACCTTTTAGAGTATCAGGGAGCAGACCATCAGCCTCACAACTCCTACATTGAGACACTATTATACACTCATACCTCAGACGCGATAGAATAACTCTCACCGCTACCGTTACAAGCTTAGAATTTACATGCAACATTTTTTTCCTCCCTCTCACAGGGATGGTGCTACTGCAGCCCAGCATTCGACGCAGTCAGGCTACGCTCACCACTGACCTCACACTTAGATTCTCCCCTCTCCTAGGGGCAACGCTTCCCCAGCCTAACGTATATCGTCCATGACATGGCTCTTCTATGCCCACCACTGACGCCACACTTAGCTCCCAGCCGGCACACTCCGCACTCTCTCTTCTAGCATGTCACCTCCGGACGCACCGCCTACATAAAATGGCCACTGTCAGCACTGCACACCAGCGCCATGCCACAGTGACATAGATCACATACTAAGGCTACTTTCACACATCAGGTTTTTACAATCAGGCGCAATCCGTCAAAGTTGAGAAAAGATGGATCCAGCACAGATTGTAAAAAACTGATGTGACGGATCAGTTGTTTAGACGGATCCGTCCTGAACTTTTGGACCTTGAGAAGTGCAGCCCTGGAGAGATAGAGAGAGAGAGAGAAAAGAAGAAAAAAAAAAGCAATAGAAATAGTTCCAGGCATGCTCAGAGTGGAAAAACGGAATCCGGTGACCGGATCCGTATTTTTCCTGATCCGGCGCCCATAGACTTCAATTGTACCAAAAAGCCAGAAGCGTACCGCATACAAAAAACGTCGCTAGAGACATTTTTTCAAGATGCCGGAATGAAAATTTTTGCCGGAAGAAACGGGAGGCCATTCGGCGCTAATACAAGTCAATAAGAAAAAAACGGATCAGGCGGTAGATTTCTGTTTTTTCTAAAAATAGCCGGATCCTGCCTGACAGAAAAAACTGATGTGCGAAAGTAGCCTAACACAGTGCTGACATCACAGACTTCAAGTTTTTCTCCAGACGGCAATCAGGTATCTTTATGACTCTTTTTGTTCAGTCACATGTAAGTTTATGTTACTACTCTCCCTAGATGGCCAGAGATTATCATTATCAAAATTATATGGGTCTATTTGGCACTATGTTTTACAATATATTCATACCTGTGTAATAGGACACTGCAAAATTTGGCCCACCTATCATGGTGGACGTATCACCTCTTTCTACTTACAAGTCTCTTTTCACCATACCTAGAACCTTTTAATGTTCATATCATTATAATCACTGTTGATCCTTTCTCTTTTGGACAGGCTTCCATTTTGACAATATTTTGGAACCAGTTCCTTAAAGGGAATCTGTCACCCCATTTTAGCCATATCAGCTAAAGATATGACTGAATAGTGCGTCCCATAAGCAACCTATCGGTATGTAGCTTATATCCTGATACCCCCGTTTTGATAGCAAAATAACTTTGTAAAGTTCGGATTTTTTTTTTTTTTTCCAACATGTTTTATTGATTTAAAGAGTATTACATTACAATATAGTCATATAAATCATTGAAGTAACAAGCTTATTTGACAGGTGTAAAACTCAAGATAATGATTTAAGGAACAAAACTAAGAAACAAGTCATACAGATTTGAAGATAGTAAGCTTAATAAACTCTTGTTTGAAAGGTACAATACTCTTAAATGTCCCCCCACCACCCTCCACCCTCCCACCCCCCCAACATATAAATCCCTGAAACGTCCCCGCATTCGATTAACAATCAACAAGTTTAAGGAATAGGATTATGTTCACTAATTTTCAGAAGAAGACACCACTGAGTGTTTTCAAAATGTGTCCTTAGTTTGTCCCTAGTGTCTTGAGACAGTGATGGGATGAACAATGACCATGTGCTTAAAAATTTCCCGGTCAATTTCTCTTTATTTGTCAGGGTATCTAGCCAGTCCATTCGAAAAATATACATTAATTTGGAGTATATGAGAGATTTGGGTGGTGGCAAAGGATCCAGCCAGTGCTGTAAGATACTTTTCCTGGTAGCTGAGGCCCATATTATCAACATGGCCTTAACATGCTTGGGGAATTTGTGTTGAGAACTGTCTAAAATATTAAATATTGCCCATTGCAGCGTCAGGGGAAACACTATCCCGCCAAGATTCTGTAGTTCGGCGTGGATAGACTGCCATAATTTTTGCACTTTGGGGCACCCCCACATGTGATGAAGTAAGTCTGTGTTTCCTGTCCCGCATTTGGAACAGGTAAATGTGCCCTCTGGAGACATCCTAGACTTAATGTGTGGGGTAATATAAGCTCTATGAAGAAGTAGTAAAGACATGTCTGCATAACTGCTGGAGGGATCACCTTCCGTTGCAACAAAGTGGCATCTAAGATTTTCCCCGACTGTGATGTTCTGTAAATCATTAACCCATCGTGCTGGATCTGTCTTTTTGCCTTCCCAAGACCAATGCTTACGCAACAGTGTGTAGATGGTGCTTGTCGAGGCTAACTGCACCCTGGCGGTCCTAATGAAGCCATCCAAAGCGTTCCTCCCTCCTTCTCGACCCCCCACAGCCATGCCCTTCAAGGTTAAGCTCCTTGCTTGAAGAAAAAGGAATGGCTTATTTACAAATGATGGGAAACGTTGTGCTGCTATGTCAAATGTGAGCATAGAGAATCTATCATCCAAAAGATCAGCAGCCAATATGCAACCCTGCCCAGCTAGTTCAATGTAGGGTAAGGGTGGTTTACCTCCCATAAAGCCCGGGTTACCCAGAAAGGGCACAAAAGGAGAGATATTGCCTCTCAAATGACAAAGTTTCCTACACCTCCTCCACGTCTGTATCGTTTGCCATAAGGTGGGGTGGATTCTTATGTCTGCAATAAGGTCCTTGTTGGTCATATGTAATAAAGCTGGTAAGGAGACATGGGGACTTAATTGTTGATCTAAGAGTACGTTTGCGAAATGTGAGTTGCCTCTCAACCAATCGATAATATATCTGAAATTTGCTGCTAGATTGTACTTTGCAATGTCTGGGAAATTGATGCCACCCTCCTCCTTAGGGGCTTGTAGTTTGATTAGACCTATGCGTGTACGCTTTTTGTCACCCCAAATGAAATTCCTAAAAGCAGTATTTAGAGTTTTAACATCAGCACGTGTCAACAAAATAGGTAGTGTTTGGAAAATGTACAATAGTTTTGGAAATATTATCATCTTAATTAAATGACATTTTCCGGAAAAAGATAAAGTAAAATGTTTCCAGGAGTCTAGAAGGTGAAGTATGGACGTAATTAGGGGTCTAATATTAATGTGGTATAAGGACGTCAAATCTGCCGGGAGGTGGACACCCAAGTATTTGATAGATGCTGTGCTCCATTGGAAGGGAAGTGTTGAGTTATTTAATTTTCCTTGCTCAAACAGGGCCAAGGCCTCTGATTTATTATAATTTATTTTAAAACCTGAGCACTTGCCAAAGTGATTTAGGGCCTCCATGATAACTGGTATTGCCGCATTGGGATTAGAGATAAATAGGAGTATATCGTCGGCAAATGCCGCAATTTTGAGTGAGGTGGAGCCTACCTCTATGCCCCTCTATATTGAAGAATTTTGGAGGGTTCTGAGTAAAGGATCTAAAGCAAGGTTAAAAAGCAAAGGCGACAAGGGGCAACCTTGACGTGTTCCTCTCTGGATTTCAAACGTGGAGGAGAGTGTGCCATTTATGGCCAGCCTGGACACTGGGCTTTTATATATCAACTTTATCGCCTCACAGAACCATGGGCCAAAGTTTCTAAACTCCAGGATGTCGAAAAGATAATCCCATGTAACCCTGTCAAACGCTTTGTCAGCATCCAGGCTGACCACAACAGACTCTAAACAGCCATGAGATTTTCCATGGGAGATAGCTCCCAAAGCCGTCCGTATGTTGTATGTTATGGATTTACCGTGGACAAACCCAATTTGTTGAGGCAATATTAGGTTGGGGATTATTTTTTGCACTCTATTTGCTAAAATTTTTGTGAAGATTTTAAAGTCAGACTTTTCCTCATTTGGGGGGACCTACCTATGAGTAGTTTTTTTTTTTTTTCGTTTACTTTTTGCTACATGCAAAAAGTTACACTAGTTGTGTTCGGGTCATAGTGACCCGACATCGTTTTTTACAGCTGTGAGGCCATATTTTCAGTGAAATAAAGGAGTTCTAACCTCAGTTGGGTCTATTTATTGCATCTACTATTGTATATCAATTGATTTATTTCCTAAATTATTTCAATGGGGTCGTACACGCGCTCTACCGGGGGTATGCATTGAGATCTGCGCACCATAAAAATGGCTTTATATTGATTATTTTTGGTGCACAGTCTATTCTAAAATGTAGAGTGCATCCGGAGAGATAACTAGGTGTGCAAAAAAAAAAAAAAAATAATAATAATAAATAATAATAATAATAAAAAAGAAAAAAAAACAAAAAAAAACGTCATACTAATGAGTACTAACCACCATGATAATGAAGTAAGTACACGGGAAGATAGAAAACCAAATATGATCTTTTTTTGTTTTTACAAAATATGTGTAGTTTTCTATTTTCGTTTTGCTCATTGCTGTTTTTTCTGAATAAAGAAAAAAAAAAAGATTTCTATTTCATTTTTCTTTTTTTTTTACTACCAAACATGTTCACAAACAGTCTAGTAAGCAAAAAGTATAAAAAAAATTGAGTTAGAGTGTCTAAAATCAAGGTTTTAATAAGCCGGGTCATAGTGACCCTGAACACTACAAGTGTATAGTAAATGCGAACAGCACAGCAGGGTTAAAAGCAAGATTGGTCTATATCCTTCCACTAGTGAAGGATCTTTGCCTGGTTTGGGGAGCACTATTATGTCTGCTTCATTGAAACGGTCCGGGAGCTGCCCCGATCGAACCAACTGATTAAAGACGTCACAAAGATGTGTCCCTATACTACCACCCAATATTTTGTAGAATTCATTACTATACCCATCTGGGCCAGGGGATTTAGAGAGCTTCAAGGAGCTGATAGTTTGGATAACTTCTGAAGGAGATATGGGAGCATTAAGGCTATGGTTCCACGGTCCGGAACCATAGCGCTTTTGACGGAGCGGAAATTCCGCTCCGTCTAAGCCCCGCCCCCTTTCTGACGCGCGATCTTTCCGGAGGTGTTCAGGACACCTCCGGAACACCTCCGGAAAGAGCGCAGGGCTACATAGCCCTGTGTTAATTATGTTGCGGCGACGCACCGTCGCCGCAATACGCGAGGACATGCTGCGGTCTGAAAAGACGCGCCGCATGTCCGTTTACGCAGGTTTGCCACCTGCGTATTGTTACGCATAGTGGAGACGGGATTTCTTGAAATCCCCTCCACTATGCTGTAACATCTGGACGCTGCGTGTTTGGCGCTGCGCCAGCGCACAGCGCCAAACACGCAGCGTTTCCTGACCGTGGAAACTCACCCTAAGAATTTCTCTGTGATCCTCTGTTATTAGGGGTGCCACCTCTGTTTGCATAAAATTTAGAATATCATCCCCTTCTCTCTTCTCCGCTTTGTACAAGGAACCAAAAAAAGATCTAAACTCCTCTATAATCTCCTCATTCTCTGTCGACACTTTGCCCTCTTTGGTCCGAATTTTGTGAATCCTTGTGGCTTTTCTGTATGGTCTGGTGAGGGATGCAAGTAATTTGCCAGGTCTATTCCCCCATTTAAAAAATTTGTGCTTTTGAAGATCAATACTATAAGTGGCCCATTCATGAGCCAGTGCCTCCGCCGACTCCTTTGCTTCAGTATATTGTTTTTTCATGGGGTGAATTATTAAGTTTAAAATTTTTATATGCTAGGGTTAAAGCCCTCTGCGTTGCCAGGGTCCGCTCCTGCAACTGTTTTTTTTTATGGCTTATATACGCAATTATTTGCCCTCTCAGCACGGCTTTGGAGGTATCCCAAAAAAGAATTGGTGTTTCACAATGTATTTGGTTGTCTGATTTGTACATGTCCCATGAGAATTGTATGAATTTTTTTAAATCATCTGAGTGATATAGGTATGACGGGAACCTCCATTTTCTATGGGAATAGATTGGTTTAGTTAGTTTTAGGCTGAACGTTATCGGTGCATGATCCGAGATGTGCACGTCCAGAATATTGGTGTATGTGATTCTTGACAAGAGTGAGGGACTCAACAACCAGTAATCAATTCTAGCATGGGAGCTATGAACATGTGAATAATGAGAGTAGTCTCTTTCAACAGGGTGTTGCACTCTCCAGACATCTATCAATCCCAAGTGATCTAAAAAAGATTGTATTAGCTTCCCCTGCGTAGATATATGAGGAGATTTTGAATCATATCTATCCATCTCGACATCGTGCACCTCATTAAAATCACCGCCCACAATCATATGGGAGGTGTCCCATCCTGCGATTTTTTTTAGCACATTGGCCCGAAAGAGCGGATCCGATGAATTTGGTGCATAAATATTTATTACACTGTAGGTTGTCCCCTCTATAACCAGCTTAACGCAGACAAACCTCCCTGAAGGATCTTCTAACACATCCACTATCTCATGGTCAATATTCCTGTTTATCATAATAGCGACACCCCTCTGTTTTTTAGTAAAGGAAGCCTCTGCACATAACATAAATCTGTTTTTTAGTAAAGGAAGCCTCTGCACATAACATAAATTTCTTGCTAGAAAACCCTGGATGATCACCCTTCATCCAGTGTGTCTCCTGCAACAGTACAATATGAAAATTTTTTTGATGTAAATAATTTAAATTTTTTTTCCTCTTGACCGGGGAATTTAGGCCATTGACATTCCAAGAACACCAGAGGAGAGATGTCATAGCGGACATTTTTTGCTTGTTGATATTAGCCATTAACCCACTCCAGTGCGGGACTTATGATAAGATATGACCGTTACATAAAAATAGGATTCTTGCCCATCCCAGAAAGTAGGCATTAGAATCCCTGAAATATTGAATACCTGAAATCGAATGCAGAGACTCCCTCCCCAAAAAACCTCCCCTTCCCATAAAACCCGTAACTGTGTGTCACATTCAACATTACCCCCAAACCTGCATCCCAACGCTAGATGCAGAGGTAAAAATACAGCAAAAAAAAACAACATAACCAATGGATGTCAGTTGACATCACCTAATATGATTCATGGTATTGTCGCTGAGTAAGTCACTCTATATCTTGCTTATGGTGGTTGGGAAATATCCCGGACAATCTCCAGAGCCTTCACCGGGTCGTCGATAGCCCAGTTTTTCTCAGATAGATTGAAGCGCAATAGCGCTGGGTATTGTAGGCCAAACCTAATATTTTTGTCGGCCAGCAGCTTACACACCGGGTTGAAGGCCCTACGTCTGGTCGTCACCATGGCCGAATAGTCCTGAAACATCAGAACTTTGTGCCCTTCGTAAGATAGATGCGCTTTCTTCCTGTAAGCATTGAGTAGACGAATTTTGTCTTGGAAGTCAAGGACCTTGAATATCACCGGTCTGGGTCTATCATTGTCCTTACCCCTCTGCGGGCCTATTCTGTGAGCTCTCTCTACCGCCATTGATCCAGATGTTAATTGAATGTCCAAGGCTCCCGGCAGCCACTCAGATGTTAATTTTAGCAAATCAGAGGGAAGAATGGACTCCGGTAGTCCTATCAGTTTTAAGTTATTGTGTCTAGATCGGTTTTCTAAGTCATCCACTTTGGATTGAAGCTCTGTGACGGCTTTCTCTTTTCCCTCTAGACGTTCTGCTGTTTCCTTGATAATCTCCTCCAGATCAGAGATACGTTGTTCAGCTTCATCTAAGCGAGTGCCCTGACTATTAACTTGTGATATTATTGAGTCTATTGAAGTTTGAAGAGTGGCAAATCTAGAGTCTATTTCGGGCATAAGGCGGTCCATGATGGCATCCACTATTGAATGAGAAGTCTCGCTACTGGTATCCGAGGTAGATTTAGGCGAGGATGAGCCTTGTTGGTTTCGGGTAGAGGCTCGGCCTCCTTTAGAATTTTTGCCCACAAATTTATCCATACTCAGCGACATTAGTGAGAAGATAGAAGGCGGTGATGTCTCAGTTAAGTGTTACATTAGAATCTGCTGTGTAGCATGTATCTCCTGTGTAGAGCGTATAGCATAGCTGGCACTCGACCTGTGTCCCGCTGCACGGCGTCCCCCGCGCCCGAAGCCTCCCGAGGAGCCTGGAGAGGTAGGCCCGATACACAAGCCCCCCGTCCAGGTATTCCCCCCGCTGATAGAGGCTATATCTCCTCTCACAAGTTGAGGGATAGCCACCGATAAAAGTAGGCCAACGGGGAGTTCCGTTAAAAAGCGACCAATCCTTAGCTCCGCCTCCTGGAAGTCTCTGCTTAATACTTTTGAGAAAGCATGGGGGGTAGACCGTCCAGTCTAACAGACCAGGCCCATCATTTGCAGGTTCCCACCAGTCTGAGCGACTATGTATAGGCGGTAATAAAGATTACTCCTGCGTAACAAAATTCTGTGATTGCTGTAGTCAAGTCTGAGTGGAGGGACCCAGGTCGTGCATGTAACAAGGGGATCTCCCTATAAAAATTTTTAATGAAATCTTAAATATCCTGTCGATTCTTGAGCTGGAGGTGAGTATCATGGTGTCTAGAGAAAGAGTCGCCGGCGGCGGGTCCCGTTGATAATCACGGTAGTCAGCGGCGAAGCCAGTAAAGAGTTCGATGTGTGGTCCAACGAAGTGGAATCTGTGTCAGCGGTGTAGGGGAGTCCTCTGCTAACTGGGCTCTACTGCTGAGTAGTTTTACTTGGAGATGGGCGCTGAGCAGATCTCAGGGAGAGTGATGTGTCATTAGTGAGTGTCCGCCTGCTGCTGGGACTGTGATGGTGGTGTTTCCCTGCTGTGGAAGTATTTCTGGCCTAACGTGGCCAGTGCGCTGAGACGGGGTTAGTATTTGGGATCCGGAGCCGAAGATGGGCCGCTGCACGGCCCCCCAAGGACCAACCGATGAGCTGAGAGTCGCCCTGAGTATCACCGCCAAGCACTGGGCTGATTCCCGGATTGAATTGGGAGATGCGGATGGCTGAAGGAAGAAGCGCCCGCGCGTCCTCGGCCGCCGCTGCAGAGCTCCACGCCCCCAGTCCCAGTGCGCGGTCAGTAGCCAAAAGTATCCGGATCCCCGGCAACTAGGCCCAACCGGGAGGTCCCGAGCAGCGTCCAGACGTCGGCGGGGTCCCCTGATGGGATCCTAAGCGAGCGTTCTGAAATCGGGCACCGCGGCAGGCCGCAAATGAAGCCGGAGGAATCGGAACTCCGACAGCAGCGATGACGCTGCCGGGCTGTAAAGCACAGCTGTGGCTGCCGTCCCGGCGTCTGTACTCACGCGACTCCGCGAGCGCTCCTCCCGCCAACTGGAGATCGGGCAGGTGCCGGGTGAAGGAGGGAGACAGCAGGTTGTCGGCAGCCTCAGCGGGAGGCTCCGGTGAGTCCGGGGGATGAGGGGCGGTGAAACCCGCGACCGTGTGAGCAGTCTGCAGTAAGGCCTCAGAAGGGTCCCCAACCTGAGTCGCTGCGATGCAAACAGCAGCGTGCGTTTTGAGTCCAGGTGATAGGCGGTCTCGTGGGAGTCTCGGCCGGGGGACCAAGGCCTAGTTCGGATTTTTTTCTGTAAATCAGGGCGGTCAGGTCAGGAGGGCGGCGTTTTCTCTCCCCCCCCCCGCTCCTCGGCATCTCTTGCGTATGGCCATCTGTGAATCGCACAGATGGCGTTCGGCTTCCCGCGATTGCGCTTTTCAAATTCCCCCTGCGCATGTATAAAATCATTACAGCGCATGCACAACTCTTTCCTTGCCCCGGAAATGACTGCTTGCCTTGGACGACTTCCGGGGCAAGGAAAGTGAAGGCCAATAGTTGCGCATGCAGATAGCCTTTATCACATGGCTGTATTATTGTTGTATCCCATATTGTATAGTAAAATTTATTTTCAGATGACATGTCTGTTTATTTTTTATGTTTTATTTTGATTTTGTCACCATTCACTATTGTTTTTTCATGTTTCTGCTCAATTCTGATGAAGGCCTGAGAAGAAAAAAACCTTATACTATATGGATTGCCAACAAATCTGTTTCACATTTGCAAAAGCCTGTACAACAAATATTTGTCAGACATTTGGAAATCAAAACTTTTTAAATGTGACATTGAAGGAGACTTGTACATGACTCAACCTGAGGTTTATATCAAAGAAGGTGAAGAGAATCTTGTTTGAAAACTACAAAAATCTCTGAGTTTGTATGTTCTCCCCATGTATGCGTGGGTTTCCGCCGAGTATTCCAGGTTTCCTCTCACACTCCAAAGACATACTGATAGGGAATTAAGATTGTGAGCCCCAATGGGGACAGTGCTGATAATGTCTGTAAAGCGCTGTAAAAACATCATGCTATATAGGTGAGTAAAAAAAAAAATCACCTTCAATACACAAGAGGGTAACTTTGAGAATGTGAGGAGCAAAAGGAGCATGTTCGAATGGTTCTGCAAATTCTTTAGTTGCAAAACTGGAGAAATGCCAGTTTGGGGTTCAACAAATTCATTTTTTGGGTCATTTTGGTTTGGCATCAGGATTTCAGGTGGATCACTTTAAGGTACAGGCTGTCCTGGATTGGGGGCAAACCACCAACCTTTAAGCATGCAGAGGTTTTTAAGCTTTACTAATGGGGATGAACTGACCTATGGATGTTTTGTTTCTTTAGGTTCGGCCAAACTGTAGTTTAAAGTTCAGTTTGGCATCCGAACATGAAGCCAATAGGTGTCAGGTGCACCAGGCAGCAGCTCTTCCCTCTGAGCTATTCAGCTCACTGGACAGTTCCTTCCTAAATCAGATAATTGTACCTGTGTTGTTCCTGATGTCTCCAACCTGAGTTCCTGATGTCTCCACCCCAAGTTCCTGATTGGATCACCCTGTGATCTCCTGATAGAGCACCCTACTTAAACCTGGCATTGCACTTCTTTCATCATGAGTTTATTGAGCCTTTAGTCTAGCTGCTTGCCATCTGCTGCTTATCCTCAAGATCCTACTGCTGTGTGTACCGACCTCTGGCTATATCCTGACTACGATTCTGGCTTATCCTTCCAGCTACACTGCTGCTCCGTGTACTGACCTCTGGCTACATCTTGACGATACTACCTGCCGATGCTGCCTCTAGTGGTTGCAATATGACTACTCCAACTCAGGTCAGTCCTTAACAATGGGTACCCAAATTCCGGTGCTGTAAAATGGTTATAGTAAGGGCTAGGGTGCTGGAAAACTAAGTTAAATTGGGGCAAGAGCAGGACATTTGCCCTGCAAGCAAATATGGATAGGGAAATCACTTAAAATAGCATAGAATAGAAAAAAATAAAAAACTACAATATTGAACCAGGAGGCAGAGGTCCAAGTGGAGGAGGAGGTTGAGTCAGAGGTGGTGGTGTAAGTAAAAGAGGCATAGGAGGAGGAGCTAGCCAACACTGTTTTTGTGTTGTTTTTTTTGGGGGGGTACTCAGAAAATTGGCAGTATAATTATCTGCTGGACACTCTTTCTAAGTATACAGGCCATGCACTTTTTGTGGTGAATACAATGAAGAGAGCATTAAATAGGGGATGTGACCATGTTGATGCTGGTGGTGGTGTAGCTGCTGCAGGTAGAAAGAAGAGTGGTCGATCTGTGCCTGCTACTCTCCCAAATGAAAACCCTTCCTCTGGTGCATGCAGCGACAGGACTAGAGATTAGCAAATATGTTTAAAAAAAAAATTGCCAAACATAAATTCGGCACGAATATGGCACATTTGGATTTAAGATCGGAAACACGCGCACATTTTTATAAAATCGGAAAAAAAATCGTTAACATTCGTTAAAGTGCGGGAAAATATTTGCGTTGCCGCTAAAATATTTTGAACACTTTGGCTAGGATAATGGTGGCGTATGATGAGCGTGTGGCATGTGTTTGATGAGCGTCGGGGGTGTGGAGAGCTCAGAGGGGTGCCATGCTTGTAATTTTTTTTTCAGCTTTGTGTGCACATTGCGGCTAGCCAATCAGGGTGCAGGAAACATCCACAATGTCCGTACAAAACAGCTTGTGTCATTGGCTGCTGAAATCACATGTCCCTCTCTATATAAAGAGAGGACATCTTGTTTTAGCGCCATTTTGTCACCAGCACAGTGCAGAGAGGCTGCCCCTTTCACTTGGCCTGGGTACTGATAGATTTTAGCTTGTTAGCTAGGCTGTTGTTTCTAAGTCAGATAGTTTAGATATCTAGTGTCCTGTGTGTGAAATTGACCTTCCAGCAGAATATTTTTTTTTTTTTTTTGGTGCCATTACTGAGGTCCACAGACAAAGACAGCAGGGCACATTTCATAGAAGTGTGTTGTGCACTGCTTCTAGTGTGCTCCATGCATGAGAAGACCTTTCTAAATCTTATTTTTTTTTTAGTTGCTAAATGTGATACAGCACACCATATACCACCTTGTCATTTAGTGGTGGTGAAATTGTTCTGTGATTTGACCTGTTGCACAGTAAAAAAAATAAATAATTGGGGGCGAGTTGCTAACATGGTTCAACACGCATATCTCAACTCGTCATTCAGTAGTCGTGAAATTGTTCAGAGCTCAGAGAGGCTGCTCCTGAAGCTGGCACTATTAGCAGCAAGATTTTAGCTAATTAGCTAGGCAGTTGTAAATAAGTCAGATAATTTAGCTAGCTACTGTCCAGTGTGGCTGTGCAATTGACCTTCCAGCATTTTTTTTTTTGCCATTACTGAGGTCCACAGACAAAGCCAGCAGGGCATATGTCATACACGTATGTTGTGCACTGCTTCTATTGTGCTCCATGCACAAGTATAGCATTCTAAATCTTTTTGTTTTTCTCTAGCTAAATGTGAAACAGCCTGTTGTATCCCACCTTGTCATTTAGCGCTGTGGTGATATGAAACTGTCTGCAGACCTAACGCACATTAAAAATATAGATATTTTTCTGTTGTAAAACATTATACAGCCTACCGTATCCCACTTTGTAACTTTGTTCGGTTGAAATTAAGCTGTCTGCAGATCTCGCACTCAACCAAAAAAATGTTTCTGTTGCTAAATGTCATACAGTAGAGGACATCTGACTTTCAAATTATTTGTAGCATATCTTCTTTGTCATACAGGCCTCATCCACACTGAAACAATTCTTTCTTCTGTGACTAACGCGATTCAGCACACCATATTTCACCTTTTAATTTACTGCCGCTGAAATTCAGCTGTATGTAGAGCTGTTGCAGAGTTAAAAATCTAATTTTTTTGTTTCTAATACTGTGATCCTACCACACTATCTGAGCAAGATGACTGGGGAAAAAGCGAGGCTGTCTTGAAAGGGGAATTAGACTTGGTGTACGTGGGGTAGGTGGTAATGTTTGTGAAAGCACTAGAGAACCAACAACGTCACGTCCTATGCCAAGACAACTGACAACTTGTTACTGGACGGGCTACTCCACTACCTTTCTTTAGCAGATGCACAGTGGTACGCCCAGAAAGAGCATGAGCTCAAGTGTGTAACAGCCAGTACGCCGGTCGTTGCTCGATATTGGAATATGACGCTGCTATGAACGACTCAAAATACAATATGAAAGTAAACCAACTTTTCTTTATACCTGGTGCAAAGAATGACAGAATTTTTCCTCTCAACACAATATGGGCCACAACCCACACAAAACAAGTTATGCAGCCTGAGAGACCCCCAAGTGCCAGCTTCACAGACAGGAATCAGACTACCCCAAGACTATACCACTCCCTCCGTTATCCGTAACAGGCCTATAAGGGGAACTACTGTGCCTGTGACACGTGGTCCTCTCAGGAATACAATCTTACACCCGCCTAAATTGCAATAGGTCACGGGTACCATGTTTCCCCTATATATTTATATATAACTGATAAATCAACTTAAACCATCACAGTATAAACACAATATATACACAGTGCACTTTCTTATTATTGAGCGCTCAGAGTGTACTCCTTCACAGAATATTCTTCAACAGTAAATCATTGAATTTGTTATACAGACGTCCAGCACTGGATTAACAGCTTTCTGAGCCACCAAATCTTCTGATGCAGATACAGTTCTTTATCAATTCCAGTAATATTCCACAGCCAGAATCTTGATGCACAGTAATCCGCACAATCTCTATCAGTTCATATGCAATTCTCAGTAACATTTCCTGTTCCTAGAGTTTTCTTGTCTATTACGCAAAGGTGACCACCGGTGGCTGGACGAAATTACTGCATCATCATTGTTTATGATAGAAAACACCAGCATACTACACTCCACCCCACTTACAATTTGGCATCCCAACAAATGGCTTCTCACAACTCACATGCAACATATATTCATCAAGATTATATTGTATCAGAGGAATTCCGGCTATGCTCTCCAGTCTCCATAAGCCAGTACCTGTCGGGCTCAACGAAACACTTGTCGTATCTGGTGAAGCAGTAACATCAGTGGGCATATTTGATACATCTGGAGTTTGCACTGTCGGACTCTGTACTTCTGGGAGTTCACACTCAGTAATACCAACAGTCACACTCAACATTGCTCGGTTGAACCACCGTTGGGGGATCAGACGACTCAGGGGAACAGGCAGGTGCATCTGACATACACTGCTTTAGCCAATTTCGATGCATCGTGCAATGAGGTCCGATACACCCCTCAGGGACCACAGTGTACTTCCTGGGAACACCCTTTCCACTACTGTGTAAGGCATATCCTACCACCTGTCACTCAACTTCCCTTCTGAACGTGCTACTCGCACTAGCACGCTGTCCACCCAGAACCCATCCTCGTTAACCGGTCCTCGATCTCTGTGTGGATGATCCCGTACATGTTCTTTCACGATCTGATAGATCTCTCGCAATTTTCATCCGTGATCCTGAACCCACTCACTGGCTGTACGATACTCCGGCTCATCCAGGACAGTCAGACCCAGCTCCTCGATTTCACATCCAGACCGACCGAACATCATCGCGTAAGGCGTGAAACCTGTAGTGCTATGCCTCTGTTCCAGCGTTCTCAGCATCTGGAGCAGTGTTCGGTTGAATCGCTCACAAGCCTCATTTCCCTGTGGGTGATAGGGCGTCGTCCGTGATTGCTGAATCCCATAGACTGGAAGCAACTCAGTCATGAGCTGACCCTGAAAATAGGCACCTTGGTCTGAATGCACCCTTTGGGGACATCCATACACCGGGATGAAATGTTTACAGCTGGCCTCTGCTGCGGACTTGGCATTCCGATCCTTTGTGGGAATGGCCACAGCAAATTTTGTGAAATGATCGGTCATGACCAGGTATGAATGATGGCCACTTCTGGAGTACCCAATGGACAGATAATCCACCATTAATGCCTCCAATAGGGCAGATGTCACGATGGTCTGAACAGGAGCTCTCTGTTCTGGGGACTTATTCAATTCACAGGGCCGGCACTTAGCACACACCTCCCTCAGGACTTCATCTAAGCCAGGTGTGTACACAAGCCGGTGCAACCATCGATAAGTCTTCTCAGGCCCAAAATGTGCAACCTGCGTATGAGCATCTCGGGCAATGTCTGGAGCCACTGAGGCTGGGATCACACCTGCCAACGGTACCCCAGTTTTGCCGCTATGTAGTTGCAGCGATATAGTACACCTTCCGCTATGACCAATCGGTCCCACTGCCATAGCAGTTTCTGCCCCTCTGTGCCCAGCTGAGCTCTCACCCGTCTGTCGGGCTAGGATTTTTGACTCAGCTACTTCTTTACTCGTGACAGCTCAGAGTCCGCATCCTGTAAGTCGGCACACTCCTGACGAGTCTCCTGACCGTGTTGGCAAAGTCTTTTACAAACCGACGGTACTACCTGGCTAAATCGAGAAACGCCTGCACTTCTCTCCAGGTCTTGGGCCTGGGCCATTCTTGAATGGCCTCAATTTTACTCAGTGCCGGACGTACACCTTCAGCCGACACTACATGCCCCAGATACTTGATCTGCGTCCGGAACAGTTGACACTTTTTGGGCTTGATCTTAAGTCCATTGTCTCTCAGTCAGTGCAACACTTGCCGGAGCTTTTTCAGGTGATCATCGAATGAATTCCCGAATACGATCACATCACCCAGATAGATCAACACAGATTCAAATTTGTAATTACCCAAGCAATACTCCATCAACCGCTGAAACGTTCCTGGGGCATCCAGTTAAACACGAATAGACCCATCGGCAAGATGAATGCTGTCTTCTGCCGATCTCGAGCTGCCACGGGCACCTGCCAGTAGACACTGGCTAAGTCAAGGGAAAAGAAGTACTTCGCTTTCCCCAGTGCCGACAAGGATTCCTCAATTCTTGGTAACAGGTAAGAGTCGCGTACACTGTATGCATTCAGCTTGCGGTAATCTACACAAAACCGTATGAACCCATCTTTTTTCCATACCAACACGACTGGCGCGGCCCAAGGACTCTGACAGATCACACCATTATACAAATATCCCAATGATATATGGGTAGATAGCTCTGAAAACACTAATAAACTACAAACAACAAAAATGAGCTTAAATACTTGGCAAAATGCTAAATACATCTTTATTCAAACAAATTAGCATAAAAAGACATGATATAAAAATTAGGTGCTCTTAGTCCAAAACAGAGGCTGCAAATCAATAACAGTCTGGAGAAACCTCAATACATCATTAACTCACATGAGCTATATACAATGGCTGATAAAAAATTAATTAATGTGTGCAGTCTAGTGCTGAATTAATTATGCATAGCATATAATAAATTGTGTTACAATTAAATAAAGTGCCAAGTCATTAAATGTAAAAAATGTCCATTCATGATTATCATTTATAAAGTGCATAGTCCATATTATCTACTGCCAAAATGTATATAGATAGAATATATTTTTTATTATAGTTTATTCAATTAAATCATGGCCTCACAAGTGCAAAAAAACTGGAAAATAGTGGAAAAACGTGGAAATAGTGCATACAGTGCAAAAGATTGCTGCTGAACAAATGAGTGAATTGACTCATAGGCTAAAGATAAATGACATATAATCTAGAAGTATATCAGCCATAAAGTGCTGGTAGTTTATATACTAAAAATTTCAAAAAATAAACACTAAAATGTACTTATAAAAGTGAGTTGAGTCTAATGGAGGTACACCCGCCTCCCCAACGTGCATTTCGTGGTAGTCACTTCCTCAGGAAGAGTGTGTTGGGGCATGGGGTCGGGGTATTATAGTGCAGAACAACCAATAAGATTGTGGAAACACATGTGTAAATAATTACAAATGCACCGTTAATGAAAAAAAATGGAGAGCCGGAAGGAACCAGTGGGTGTCACATGCACTACACAGGTGTGATGTGTATATCATGGCAGTTTCCGCTTGCGGTCCTGTGGAATTCAAGCCCAGGCGTGTCACATAGCGACAGCGCATGCGCAGGCACTCAAATGGATCACTCATGGAAGCACCCACATCAAAACTGCGGCACAAGCATAACTGGATCACATGTGTCAATACAGACAGG
>JARQOD010000003.1:180417646-180441339 GCA_033576555.1 Oophaga sylvatica | reverse complement strand
GTCACAGCCTGAGAAACTAACTACACCTAAAGATAGAAAGAGGAAAGCTATCTGCCCCGGAGCAGATCCCCAAAGAACATAGAAAGCCCCAAACATGTAATGGCGGTTAGACAAGAAGAAATACTGACACAGACAGAAAATAGTATGAGCAAACGTTGGGGCTCAAACTTACTAAATAGAAAAGGATAGGAAGGGCACTTACTGCAATCCCAAAAAACCCTGAAAAGCACCAACTCTACTAATTTCAAAAACACCTGAGATCACACGACCTCTACCACCTAAATTAGTTCTCTGGTGTAACCAAAAACAAAACAGCAGCCACTGAAAAAAATGGAAAAAGCAAATGTACAAACATCAGTGGCTGAACTGAACTGAGAGGTCAAAAGCCCCCTGAGGGGACCTGAAGGCCCCCACAGAAGTGCAGGACAAAATGCAAAAAATCAAGCACAAAAACAAAAAGAAGAAAATGTCTTATCTGTTAGCAGGAGATTCAGACACGACACAGCAGGCTACCAAGGAAACAGGAATCAAGGATTGAGACCAGAACAATTGATCACCGGCAACCCTGATGGGAAGGCGACTCCCTTATATAAGACCAGTCAGTAACACCTGATTCCCAATCCTCACAATCTTCACTGGACAGTCCAGTACCGTTTGTAACCACCAGAGGGAGCTTCTGCTCAGAACTCATTTCCAGCCTATTCACAACAAAACACCCAAGAATTGTACTCCTGACCATAACCTCTCCACTTAACCAAATACTGGAGTTTCCGTCTAGAAAAACGAGAATTCAATATTTTCTTAACCACATACTCCAGATTGCCCTCAACCAAAACAGGGTCAGGAGGCGCAGCCATAGGAACCACTGGCTCGACAAACCTCTTCAATAAGGACTTGTGGAACACGTTATGGATCTTAAATGTCCCTGGAAGAAGTAAACGAAAGGAAACAGGATTAAGAATCTCCAAGATCTTATAAGGTCCAATGAACCTAGGCTTAAACTTAGGAGATGCAACTCTCATAGGGATATTTCTTGAGGACAACCAGACCAAGTCCCCACTTCAAACCGAGGACCATCAGTCCTATGCCGGTTGGCAAACCGCTGGGCCCTCTCCTGAGAGAGGGACAACCTCTCCACTACCTGGTCCCAAATCTGCTGCATATGCTCCACAACAGAGTCAACACCTGGACGGACAGAAGCCTCGTCTGTCCCGAAGAAAATCGAGGGTGAAACCCAAAATTGCAGAAAAATGGAGACATCAAAGTGGCAGAGTTAGCCCTATTATTAAGAGCAAACTCAGCCAAAGGCAAAAAAGAGACCCAGTCATCTTGATCAGCAGACACAAAGCATCTCAGATAAGTCTCCAATGTCTGGTTTGTTCTCTCAGTTTGTCCATTGGTCTGAGGATGAAAAGCCGAGGAGAAAGACAATTGAACACCCAGTTTAGAACAAAAAGTCCTCCAAAATCTGGAAACAAACTGGACTCCTCTGTCAGACACAATGTTCTCAGGAATGCCGTGTACCACGTGCTGAAAGAACAAAGGCAACAATTCGGAGGAGGAAGGCAACTTAGGTAATGGCACAAGATGTATCATTTTGGAAAACCTATCACAAATCACCCAGATAACGGTCATTCTCTGAGAAACAGGGAGGTCGGAAATGAAATCCATAGAGATATGGGTCCATGGTCTCTTGGGCACAGGCAATGGCATCAACAAACCACTAGAGCGAGAGCAAGGCTTGGAGCGAGAGCAAGTCCCGCAGGACTGCACAAATTCCCTGACGTCACGAGACAAAGTAGGCCACCAAAAGGATCGACTAACCAAGTCTCTGGTACCAAAAATTCCAGGATGACCGGCCAACGCGGAACAATGAATCTCAGACATCACACTCTTTTTCCACCGGTCTGGGACAAACAATTTCCCAATAGGGCAGCGCTCCGGTTTATCCTCCTGACACCCTTCCAGAGCCAGTCTCAAATTGGGCGAGATGGCGGAAAGAACTACACCCTCTTTCAAAATAACAGCAGGATCAGATAACTCAGGAGAGTCCGCAAGGAAACTCCTTGAGAGGGCATCCGCCTTAACATTCTTAGTGCCAGGAAGAAAGGAACCACATAATTAAAACGTGTGAAAAACAAGGCCCACCTGGCCTTGTCTAGGATTAAGTTGCTTGGCTGATTCCAGATAAACCAGATTCTTATGGTCCGTGAGGACCACCACCTGATGTTTGGCTCCCTCCAGGCAATGTCTCCACTCTTCAAAAGCCCACTTCATGGCCAATAACTCCCGATTACCCACGTCATAATTACGTTCAGTTGGAGAAAATTTTCGAGAGAAAAAGGCACAAGGGTTACTTTTAGAGGTCTCTGGATCTCTTTGGGACAAAACGGCACCTGCCCCAATTTCAGAGGCATCAACCTCCACCTGAAATGGCAGAGAAACATCAGGCTGCCGTAGAACAGGAGCAGAAGTGAATCTCTGCTTAAGTTCCTGAAACGCAGAGACTGCCTCAGGAGGCCAATTCACCGCATCAGAACCCTTTTTGGTCAAATCAGTCAATGGTTTAACAATAACAGAGAAATTACCAATAAATTTACAATAAAAATTGGCAAAACCCAAGAATCTCTGAAGAGCCTTTAATGAAGTAGGTTGGACCCAATCACAGATGGCCTGAACCTTGACCGGGTCCATTTCAATAACAGACGGAGACAAAATGAATCCCAGAAATGAGATCCTCTGTACGCCAAAAAGACACTTTGATCCCTTCACATACAGAGCATTCTCTCTCAAAATCTGGAACACAGTCCGAACATGTTTCACATGAGAGTCCCAGTCATTGGAAAAAATCAAGATATCATCCAAATAAACAATCAGAAATTTATCCACAAAATCCCTGAAAATGTCATTCATGAAGGACTGGAAGACGGAAGGAGCATTAGTGAGCCCAAAGGGCATCACCAGGTACTCAAAATGCCCCTCTGGGGTATTAAACGCCGTCTTCGATTCATCCCCGTGCTTAATGCGAATAAGGTTATACGCCCCCCTGAGGTCAAGCTTGGTAAACCAAGTAGCACTTTTCACCCTGGAAAACAGGTCAGAAATCAAGGGTAACGGATATTGATATTTCACAGTGATATTGTTCAAGAGACAATAATCAATACACGGCCTTAATGAACCATCCTTTTTGGCCACAAAGAAAAAACCGGCACCCAAGGGTGAAGAGGATGGTCTGATATGACCCTTCTCCAATGACTCCTTGATATAAGACCGCATAGCGTCATGTTCAGGTACAGACAAGTTAAAAAGGCGACCTTTAGGGAATTTACTACCAGGCACTAATTCAATAGCGCAGTCATAGCTCCTATGGGGGGGCAAGGATGCAGATTTACTTTCGCTAAACACATCAGAAAAATCAGTCAAAAAGTCAGGAACATCCTGAGCCTGGGTAGAGGCAGAAAAAACAAGAGTGTTGGCATTAACACATTGGCAGCCCCAACTGGTCACAGACACAGATTTCCAATCCAAAACAGGATTATGAGACTGTAACCAAGGGAAACCCAGTACAATAATGTCATGCAGATTATACAGCACCAAAAATTTGCAACTCTCCTGATGATCAGGTTCAACCCTCATTATCACCTGAGTAGAGAACTGGGGTTTATTCTCAGCCAAAGGGGTAGAATCAATCCCCAGTAGGGAATAGACTTCCGTAGGGGTATCAAGGGAAACCCACAACGTTTAGCAAAATCCATCAGGTTAATAGCTGCTCCCGAATCAACAAAAGCCTGAGCAGAAAATGTGGACAGGGAGCAAATCAGGGTAACAGTCAACAGAAATTTAGTCTGAACACTACCCAAGACAACTGAGCGTGCAAAACGTCTTCCCCGCTTAGGGCAGACTGAAATAGCATGAGAGGCATCACCACAGTAGAAACATAACCCATTGCGTTTTCGAAACTCATGACGCTGTGCCCCAGAAGCCACTCTATCACACTGCATGGACTCAGAAGCTGGTTCACAAGGCAACACTATTCCACGCATACCTCTACGCTCACGCAAACGTCTGTCAATTTGAATAGCTAATGACATAGAATCATTGAGACCAGAGGGAGCAGGGAAACCCACCATAACATCTTTTACATTCTCTGACAGACCCTTCCGAAAAAGGGCTGCCAAAGCATCATCATTCCATTTGGACAGGACTGCCCACTTTCGGAATTTCTGACAGTACAACTCAGCGTCCTCAAGCCCCTGATTTAATGCCAACAAGGTTTTTTCAGCTTGATCAGTGACATTAGGTTCATCGTACAATAACCCCAGAGCCAGAAAAAATGCATCAACATTACTCAAAACAGGGTCCCCAGGTGTCAGGGAAAAAGCCCAATCCTGAGGATCGCCACGCAGGAGAGAGATGACAATTTGAACCTGCTGTGCTGCGTTCCCTGAGGATTTAGGTTTTAAGGCAAAAAACAACTTACAGTTATTTTTGAAATTCAGAAATTTAGCTCGATCCCCCAAAAATAAATCTGGCATGGGAATCCTAGGTTCCACAACCGGCAACCTAGCAAGATAAGTAGCAATACTCCGAACTTCAGTGGCAAGCTGATCCACACGGCCAGACAACTGTGCAAACTCCATTGAGAGAAAAAAAAAATCCTCCTCAGCACCCAGAGAAAAAGAGGGAAAAAATGCAACAAACAGAGAAAGAAAAAAAAAAAATTTCTGACAACTTCCTTTTTTCTTTTTCCTTTTACTATTTTTCCCTTCTGTTGAGTACCATATAATTTTCAGTTTGGCCGGTGATACTGTTATGATTTGGTAGCTGAGGAGAGCAGGCAAAAACGGCAATACACCAGAGAGGTTGGAATCTACAGGATTGCAGTACCCTGACTAACCACCACAACTAAAGGCAGCCGTGGAGCGTTCCTACGTTGGTCCTAGACGCCTCGTCACAGCCTGAGAGGTTAACTACACCTAAAGATAGAAAGAGGAAAGCTATCTGCCCCGGAGCAGATCCCCAAAGAACATAGGAAGCCCCCAAACATGTAATGGCGGTTAGACAAGAGGAAATACAGACACAGACAGAAAATAGTATGAGCAAACGTTGGGGCCCAATCTACCTGGACAGAAAAGGATAGGAAGGAAACTTACTGCAATCCAAAAAACCCTAAAAAATACCAACTCTACTAATTGCAAAAACACCTGAGATCACACGACCTCTACCACCTAAATTAGTTCTCTGGTGTCACAAAACTAAGCCGCAGCCACTGAAAAAACTGGAAAAGGCAAATGAACAAATAACAGTGGCTCAGATAAACTGAGAGGAGCACAAGCCCCCGGAGGGGACCTGGCTGACCTCCACAGAAGTGCAGGGAACAATGCAAAAAGCAAGCACAAAAATAAAAGCAGAAAATATCTTATCTGATAGCAGAAGATGCAGGCAATACTCAGCAAGCTTCCAAGTGAACCAGGAACCGCAGTTGAGACAAGAATAATTGATCACCGGCAACCATGATGGGAGGGAACCTCCCTTATATAAGACCAGTCTGTAACTCCTGATTGCCAATCCTCATTGAATGGTTCAGTACTGTTTGTAACCACCAGAGGGAGCTTCTGCTCAGAATTCATTTCTAACACATTCACAACAGCCACCTGCACCAGCATATAGTCTCACAAGGGGTCTGAGGATCTTATCTCGATACTTAATGGCATAATGGCAGTCAGGCTACCTCTAGCGAGAACATGGAGGGCTGTGCGGCCCTCCAAAGAAATGCCACCCCACACCATTACTGACCCACTGCCAAACCAGTCATGCTGAAGGATGTTGCAGGCAGCAGATCGCTCTCCATGGCATCTCCAGACTCTGTCATGTCTGTCACATGTGCTCAGTGTGAACTTGCTTTCATCTGTGAAGAGCACAGGGCACCAGTGGCGAATTTGCCAATCCTGGTGTTCTGTGGCAAATGCCAAGCGTCCTGCACGGTGTTGGGCTGTGAGCACAACCCCCATCTGTAGACGTCGTGCACTCAGACCATCCTCATGGAGTCAGTTTCTAACCATTTGTGCAGACACATGCACATTTGCGGGCTGCTTGAGGTCATTTTGCAGGGCTCTGGCAGTGCTCCTCCTGTTCCTCCTTGCACAAAGGCCGAGGTAGCGATCATGCTACTGGGTTGTTGCCCTCCTACGGCCCATTCCACGTCTCCTGGTGTACTTTCCTGTCTCCTGGTAGCGCCTCCAGCCTCTGGACACTACGCTGACAGACACAGCAAACCTTCTTGCCACAGCTCACATTGATGTGCCATCCTGGATAAGCTGCACTACCTGAGCCACTTGTGTGGGTTGTAGAGTCCGTCTCATGCTACCACAAGTGTGAAAGCACAACCAACTTTCAAATTGACCAAAACATCAGCCAGAAAGCATTGTTACTGAGATGAGGTCTGCACAACCAGGGCCGGCGTCAGCACCCGGCATACCCGGGCAAGTGCCGGGGCCCTGAGCAGGCGGGGGGGCCCACTCGCCGTCGGGCACCCCGGCGCCCGTTAGCGGAGGAGAGCGGTGTCAGCGCCGCCACTGCCCCCCCCGCTTGCTCAGGGCCCGGCAGCAGCTGGCACAATACTTACCTCTCCCCGTGCCTCCGCTGCCGCCGCTCTGGGCTCCAGGGGGCGCCTGCGCTTCTTCTCACAGCAGCGCCGCTGAATGACGTCATCATTCAGCGGCCGGCTGTGGCAGAGAGAGCACGGACGCTGGACAGGTGAGATGTGATGTGTATGTGTCTGTGTGTATCAGTGTGTGTGTATGTAGTGCGGTGCTTTGTGTGTGTGTATGTGAGAGAGTGCTTGTGTGCTGCGGTGCTGTCTGTGATGGTGGTGGGGGGAGGGCAGTGATGATGATGGGGAGGCATTGATGATAATGGGGAGGCAATGATGATGATGGGGAGGCGATGATGATGATGGGCAGGCATTGATGATAATGGGGAGGCAATGATAATGATGGGGAGGCATTGATGATAATGGGGAGGCAATGATGATGATGGGGAGGCGATGATGATGATGGGCAGGCATTGATGATAATGGGGAGGCAATGATAATGATGGGGAGGCGATGATGATGATGGGCAGGCATTGATGATAATGGGGAGGCAATGATGATGGTGAGGCTATGATGATGATGGGCAGGGATTGATGATAATGGGGAGGCAATGATGATGATTGGGAGGCAATGATGATGATGATGATGAAGCAATGATGATGATGGGCAGGCATTGATGATGATGGGGAGACCATGATGATGATGGGGAGACAATGATGATGATGAGGAGGCAATGATGATGATGAGGAGGTAATGATGATGATGGGGAGGCAATGATGATGATGGGGAGGCAATGATGATGGGGAGGCAATGATGATGATGGGGAGACAATGATGATGATAATGGGGAATCTTTCCACAGCGCCCTTTCCTGAGCCGTAACAGTGCAGAACGCAGTACAGCGCAGAGGAGAGCTCCATATTTTGTATGGAGCATTATATGGGGACCAGTATCCTGTATGGAGCATTATATTGGGTCCAGTATTCTGTATGGAGCATTATTTTGGGTCCAGTATTCTGTATGGAGCATTATATGGGGGATGGAGGGGTGACATCCTGCATGGGGTATTATATGGGTGATGAGGGGGAGACTATGTGGTGCCCATAATATTGTATGGAGGACTGTACTGTCCAGTCTGTACTGTGCGCTGCGAGGATTTGGCGGTTTTTGAGCTATTGTACAATTTACAATAGATATCACTCATGTAATGGAAGAAGTGAAGTATTTGGCATTGTACTGTACCTATATTTCTCTGCCGTATCTGTGCATAATGAATCGTGGTCTGTGTTAAAGGGGCCCACTGAGGCTCTTTCGCCCTGAGCCCATAAAAACCTGGAGCCGGCCCTGTGCACAACCACTCCTTTATTGAGTGTGTCTTGATAATTGCCAATAATTTCCATCTGTTGTCTTTTCCATTTGCACAACAGCATGTGAAATTGATGTCAATCAGTGTTGCTTCCTAAGTGGACAGTTTGATTTCACAGAAGTTTGATTTACTTGGAGTTATATTCTGTTGTTTAAATTTTCCCTTTATTTTTTTTTGAGCAATATATGTTATACGGTGATGTAAGTGTGCCGCTTAGTGGATACTTGTTAGTATGACATATAAAGAGTAAAAGGAAAGCAGAAAAGTGAGTGTATCTTCTTTCACATATGGCATGTATGAGCAATAGATTGTGTAAAATTAGTGAAGGATTGTTGGAAAAAAAACACCTTATATTAACCCCTTAGTGACAGAGCCATTTTGCAGCTTAATGACAGGGCCAATTTTTACAATTCTGACCACTGTCACTTTATGAGGTTATAACTCTGGAACGCTTTAATGAATCCCGCTGATTCTGAGAATGTTTTTTCGTGACATATTGTACTTCATGGTAGTGGTAAAATTTATTTGATATGACTTCTGTTTATTTATGAAAAAACGGAAATATTGCGAAAATTTTGAAAATTTAGGAATTTTCAAACTTTAAATTTTTATGCCCTTAAATCAGAGAGATATGTCACACAAATTTCTTAATAAATAACATTTCCCACATGTCTACTTTACATCAGCACAATTTTGGGAACAACATTTTTTTTTATTACGAAATTATAAGGGTTAAAAGTTGACCAGCGATTTCTCATTTTTACAACACCATTTTTATTTTAGGGACCACATCACATTTGAAGTCACTTTGAGGGGACTATATGCTAGAAAATACCCAAAAGTGACACCATTCTAAAAAACTGCACCCATCAAGGTGCTCAAAACCACATTCAAGAAGTTTATTAACCCTTTACGTGCTTCACAGGAGCTGAAGCAATGTGGAAGGAAAAAATTAACATTTAACTTTTTTTGCAAAAACTTTACTTCGGAACCAATTTTTTTATTTTCACAAGTGTTAAAAGAAAAAATGAACCACAAAATTTGTTGTGCAATTTCTCCTGAATACGCCGATACCCCATATGTGGGGGTAAACCACTTTTTGGGAGCACGCCATAAATAAAGTGAAGGAAGCAATTTCGATGTGTGAATAGTATTTAGTCTGATAAACAGACAAGGGATAGTAACCCCACACATAGATGCCTCTATATTAATCAGACCAACTGCAATGAGCATAGCAAAAAAACACAAAAATGCAGTACAAAGTCCAAAAAGTACAAATTTTATTGAATAAAAAGGACTAAGACAGATAAATGACAAGGAAGGGAATTGTGACCCAAATGCACATAGCAAAAATTAGGGCTATGGAGAGTAACATGACCTCTGCAAAACACAAGTAAGAAACCTGCACTGTGGAAATAGATATTACTAACACTGTATAACTATCCAATAATAGTGACACCCAAAACCACAATTTACCTCAGCCCACATAAAGTAGGGCATTATAGAAATGAGGTGGGCAGGAGCACAAAACATTGGAAAGTCAGCGCAAAGATATATTAGTAACAGATAGTGTGTAATATAGATAGTTACTAAGTGGTGCAGAGGTCAGTCGTCTCCGAGCCCTCCCCGACGCGCATTTCGGAGTGAAACTAACACTCCTTCCTCAGGGGAGGTGAAGTATAAGGCATAATCTACCTCTATTTATATGGCCAGCAAGTGGGGGTACACACGTGTTGCCCCAACAACGTCACTAACCAGCGCACACCTCGGAACGCCGCCGCCGGAAAACACATGGGGCCCCATGTGATCCGGACAGTGACGTCACCGGAAGTGACGCGTCCAGCAGCGGTGAAGGAGCCGCGCGTGCGCACTGTCACAAAATACAATAGGCAAACATTCATAGATGTGGCCGAAAAACACGAACGCGCATGCGCCACCACAACAGCGCCGCCAGCCAGCGTGTATTCCTGAACGTCGCGGCGGAGGCACATGGAGCTCCATGTGATCCGGCCGACAGAGTCACCAGGAAACAACGTGGCCGACAGCAATGAAAGGGCGACGCACACGCACAGTCCCTATATCAATGAACGAAATTACGCTAAAATAGTGCGTAAAAAAGAATATGTGCTACCAAGAACATTGTAATAAATAATAATGCACGTAACAAAATAAAACTACTTCTAGTGTTTCAGTCTCCTCCCTTAGTGAGCTGTCGGATATGTCATCTGCTTCCAATACTTCTCATGGGATCTTTGATACCAATAGATTACGTAGTCATGCCTATCACCCCAAGAGACGCAATGTGAACCCGCCTGAAGGGAATCACCGTGACAACAAGGTGATTAATTTGAGTGATCATGTATTGTCTGAGGCTGATCTGTCTCTCTTGGGTAGGGGGCTGTCTTTCTCTCCCGCTTACAGGTATGATCCTTTCACTGGTGTTAAGGATCTTCACATCTTTGCCAGATCTTTGCTCTTTAAAAGGTATTACTTTAATGGTGACATCTCACATCTTTTTCCTACAGAAGAGGAACAAGAGGCAGTAAGGATATTGGAGGAATTGGCACTAGAAAACATCTCTGATGGAGGTAAGATTCCTCCCTTCATTCGTCCCCGCTCCAAGAGGTTCCCCCCCTTTACATCTTGTCCCAGCATTGATTTGTTTGTTAGGGTGGTGGCGAACAATTTTCTAAAATTCCAGTAAAAAATTTCTATGACAATCTTACTAAGGCGGAGAGAATTCGTCTTATATATCTTCAAGAATTACCTGATGTTGTGCTGAAGCCAGCTGACAAAGGTGGTAACGTGGTGGTGTGGCCAAAATCTATGTATGAAAGAGAGGCCTATAGACAGTTGCATGATACTGTATGCTATAGGAAACTTACTTACAACCCTCTCTTGGCCTACTCTGCTAAATTAGAGGACATCTTAAATAAAGCGGTACACAACGACGTTATCACTAGTGAGCTGGCTTCAGCACTTAGAGTTAAAGAACCAACTGTAGCGACTTTATATCTTTTGCCTAAAATTCATAAAGATCGTTCGTCCCCGCCCGGCAGACTGATCGTATCTGGGAGGGGGAACCTCTTGGAGAATGTGAACAAATGGATAGATCATTATTTACAACCTTTGGTTGCCAACCTCCCCTCTTTCCTCAAAGATACAGGGGAGTTGTTGCGCAAGGTCGATGGACTGTGTTTAGAGGGTGATACTCTATTAGCTTCAGTAGATGTGGAATCCCTCTACACGAACATCAGACATTCTGATGGCTTGGTGGCTGTCCGATTTTTTCTGGACTCCTCCACACTTACCACCGGTCTGAGGGATCTACTCCTGGAGCTGTTAGAGTTCACCCTTACTCACAATTTTTTTGTGTTCAAGGGATCCTTCTACCTACAGCTCCAGGGGACGGCTATGGGTGCGGCCTTTGCTCCATCGTACGCCAACCTCTTCCTGCGGCTCTGGGAGAGGGATCTCTTCCTGTCAGATAAACAGGGGTAGATAGACCGTGTCTCTTTTTGGGCGCGGTATATCGACGACATCTTCTTTATCTGGCAGGGCACGCCCATCGACCTTGCGCAATTTATCTCCATGTTAAATGGCAATGATCTTAATATAAGGTTAACCCTGATTTGGGATCAAATTAAAATTGATTTTCTGGATGTGACCACAAATACTATCCAGACAGATATTTTTCGTAAAGAGACTGCTACTAATTCAGTTTTACATGCCTCTTCATGCCATCCCTCTCATGTTGTCAATGCGATTCCTGTTGGCCAGTTCCTTCGCCTGAGACGCATTTGTTCTACGCAGGTGGATTCTGAGAAACGAGCTGAGGAACTAAAAATGCGTTTCCTTGAGAGGGGTTATAGCAGACGTAATGTAAAGAAGGCTTACCATAGAGCCAAGTACACTGTGCGGAATGATTTACTTTACAAACCTGTTTCTAAAAATTTCAATTCAGTGAGGTTCATTACCACGTTTCATCCACAACATACCAAAATGCGTAAAGCAGGTCAGAGCGCTTGGCCAATACTTTAAACAGATCCTGTTATTAGCAAGTTTCTCCCTGAAAGGCCATTTTTCACTTTTAGACGGGCTAAAAATCTTCGTGACCATTTGACCTCTAGCCACTACCTGGGCCAGCCTGTTTCTACTTTTCTTGATGGGGCCACTGTTCGATGTGGCTGTGCACCGTGCGGCAGATGTGTGGCATGCCCCAACATCGAACGTTGCTCATCTTTCACGAACTTTGACGGCACAAAGAATTTTGTTATTAAGAAACTACTACTCGTTATGTGATTTATAGTGCTAGTTGTCCATGTGGACTTTTCTATGTAGGTCTTACTACGAGACAATTGAAAGTTCGTGTGAGGGAGCACGTTCTGGGCATTTTAGCCGCATCTGCCTGCGCGGACACAGCTACATTGAAAACACTGCCCCGTCACTTTCATGAGCATCACAATTGTAATGGTTCTCTATTGAAGGTACGGGGCATTGATTGTCTCAATATCAATATCAGAGGAGGTAACCTATCTCGACGGCTGGCCCAGATCGAGACTAGATGGATTTGGACTTTGCAAACTATTCATCCTAATGGTCTTAATGAAAACATATCGTTTGCTCCCTTCTTGTGATCCTCCACTTTTGTTATCATTTTGTTCCCTTAATCCGCATAGTATTTTATTATTATTGTATTTTAATTTTTTTGTCCTGTTATTTTAGGTTGCTGTATGTTTCTGTCGTTGGACGTTTGAATCTTTGTTTTGGAGAATATGCCTCATATGATGATCAAGTCTTTTGGATTCTCTTGGACACAGTTCTTTCATCTAATTTGCTCGTCGTTTTTGTGAATGGACACTGTTCCTAATGATTTATATCATAATTTTGAACAATATGTCATTTTTTGTGTATATGTGTTATTATTTTTTGTTTTGATACATTTGTTTTTTTATTTTTTATTTTTTATTTATTTTTTATTTTTCATTTTTTCATTATACAGTTGTTTTTGGTATACAATATGTGATTGTATTTTTGTTCTTTACATATGTTTATGTTATATATATTTATTATTATTTATGTTATTTGTTTTCATGTATTATTTTCATTGTATATGTATAGTTGGTTGTTTCTTTTTTGTTACATGCATTATTATTTATTACAATGTTCTTGGTAGCACATATTCTTTTTTACGCACTATTTTAGTGTTTTTTCATTCATTGATATAGGAACAGTGCGCGTGCGTCGCCCTTTCATTGCTGTTGGCCGCGTTGTTTCTTGGTGACTGTCGGCCGGATCACATGGAGCTCCATGTGCCTCCCGCCAAGACGTTCAGGAATACACGCTGGCTGGCGGCGCTGTTGTGGTGGCGCATGCGCGTTCGTGTTTTTCGGCCACATCTATGAATGTTTGCCTATTGTATTTTGTGACAGTGCGCACGCGCGGCTCCTTCATCGCTGCTGGCCGCGTCAGTTCCGGTGACGTCGCCGTCCGGATCACATGGTGCCCCATGTGTTTTCCGGCGGCGGCGTTCCGAGGTGTGCGCTGGTTAGTGACGTTGTTGGGGCAACACGTGTGTACCCCCACTTGCTGGCCATATAAATAGAGGTAGATTATGCCTTATACTTCACGCCCCCTGAGGAAGGATTGTTGGTTTCACTCCGAAACGCGCGTCGGGGAGGGCTCGGAGACGACTGACCTCTGCACCACTTGGTAACTATCTATATTACACACTATCTGTTACTAATATATCTTTGCGCTGACTTTCCAATGTTTTGTGCTCCTGCCCACCTCATTTCTATAATGCCCTACTTTATGTGGGCTGAGGTAAATTGTGGTTTTGGGTGTCACTATTATTGGATAGTTATACAGTGTTAGTAATATCTATTTCCACAGTGCAGGTTTCTTACTTGTGTTTTTGCAGAGGTCATGTTACTCTCCATAGCCCTAATTTTTGCTATGTGCATTTGGGTCACAATTCCCTTCCTTGTCATTTATCTGTCTTAGTCCTTTTTATTCAATAAAATTTGTACTTTTTGGACTTTGTACTGCATTTTTGTGTTTTTTTGGGCGCACGGCAGAGGTCGCAAGGAAAGGAGCGCCGTTTGACTTTTTCAGCGCAGAATTGGCTGGACGCCATGTCGCATTTGTAGAGGCCCTGATGTGTCTAAACAGTGGAAACCCCCACAAGTGACCCCATTTTAAACTAGACCACCTAAGGAACTTATCTAGATGTGTGGTGAGCACTTTGAACCTCCAAGTGCTTCACAGAAGTTTATAACATAGAATCGTGAAAATAAAAAATCATATTTTTTCCACAAAAATGATCTTTTCACCCCAATTTTTATTTTCCCGAGGGTAACAAGACCCCAAAAGTTTTTGTGCAATTTGTCCTGAGCATGCTGATACCCCATATATGGGGGTAAACCACTGTTTGGGTGCATGGCCAAGCTTGGAAGGGAAGGAGCGCAGTTTGACTTTTTCAACGCAGAATTGGCTGGACGCCATGTCGCGTTTGTAGAGGCCCTGATGTGTCTAAACAGTGGAAACCCCCCACAAGTGACCCTATTTTGGAAACTAGACCCCTTAAGGAACTTATCTAGATGTGTGGTGAGCACTTTGAACCCCCAAGTGCTTCACAGAAGTTTATAACGTAGAGCCGTGAAAATTTTAAATCATTTTTTTCCTCAAAAATGATTCTTTAGCCTGCTATTTTTTTATTTTCCCAAGGGTAACAGAAGAAATTGGACCCCAAAACTTGTTGTGCAATTTTTCCTGAGTACGCTGATAATCCATATGTGGGGTGAAGCCACTGTTTGGGTGCATGGGAGAGATTGGAAGGGAAGGAGTGCCATTTTGCAATGCAGACTTTGGTGGAATGTTCTGCGGGCGTCATGTTGTGTTTGAAGAGCCCTTGATGTGCCTAAACAGTAGAAACCCCCTGCAATTGACACCATTTTGGAAACTAGACCCCCCAAGGAGCTTATCCAGATGTGTGGTGAGCACTTTGAACCCCCAAGTGCTTCACAGAAATTTATAAACGCAGAGCCGTGAAAATAAAAAATCAATTTTTTCCTCAAAAATGATTTTTTTAGCCAGCTATTTTTTATTTTCCCAAGGGTAACAGGAGAAATTAGAACCCCAAAATTGGTGTGCAATTTGTCCTGAGTACGATGATACCCCATATGTTGGGGTAAACCACTGTTTGGGCGCACGGCAGGGCTCGGAAGGGAGGGAGCGCCATTTGACTTTTTGAACGCCACGTCGTGTTTGGAGACCCCCTGATGTGTCTAAACAGTGGAAACCCCCCACAAGTGACCCAATTTTGGAAACTAGACCCCTTAAGGAACTTATCTAGATGTGTGGTGAGCACTTTTAATCCCCAAGTGTTTCACAGAAATTTATAAACGCAGAGCCGTGAAAATAAAAAATCATTTTTTTCCTCAAAAATGATTTTTTTAGCCAGCTACTTTTTTTTTCCCAAGGGTAACAGGAGAAATTAGAACCCCAAAATTGGTGTGCAATTTGTCCTGAGTGCGCTGATACCCATATGTTGGGGTAAACCACTGTTTGGGCGCACGGCAGGGCTCGGTAGGGAGGGAGCGCCATTTGACTTTTTGAACGCCACGTCGTGTTTGGAGACCCCTTAATGTGCCTAAATAGTGGAAACCCCTCAATTCTAGCTCCAACCCTAACCCCAACACACCCCTAACCCTAATCCCAACCCTAATCCTAACCTAAATCCCAACCCTAATTCCAACCCTAATTGTAACCCTAACCCTAATTGTAACCCTAACCCTAATTATAACCCTAACCCTAAGGCTAGGTTCATTTTGCATTTTATCAGCCTGTTCAACCCACTAGCGCAGAGGAATCAGCAGATGATTCATCTGCGCTAGCAGTGACGGAGCCCAGACGCTGCAGGCTGCGTCCAAGGCTCCGTCACTGAATGATGGCATGTGGCGAACGCATGTCGCTTTACGGCATGCGTCGCGATACGCCCTCAAATGGGGGTGAATGGCAGCGTTAACGGACTGCGTTACACCGCATTATACCGCAGTGTAACGCAGTCCGTCAAACGGACTGCCATAGCGCAGTATGAACCTAGTCTAACCCTAATGCTAACCCTAACCCTAATTATAACCCTAACCCTAATTATAACCCTAACCCTAACCCTAGCCCTAACGGAAAAATGAAAATAAATACAATTTCTATATTTTATTATATGTCCCTAACTAAGGGGGTGATAAAGGGGGGGTTATGTACTGTTTTTTTTATTTTGATCACTGTGATAGTTTATCACAGTGATCAAAATGTACTTTCAGGAGAATGAATGAAACATTTTTGAATCTGCCGCCAGGCAGATTCGGCGGGCGCACTGCGCATGTGCCTGTCATTTTTTTTTACAAAAAAAAAAAACGACCCGATTCACGTTCTCTGGGGTCTCGGCTACCCCGGTAGCCGAGACCCCGGAGAAAATGCGCCTCTGGGGGGGGGGCGCTATTCACTTTTTCCACAGCGTCGTTAATTAACGGTGCTGTGGTTTAAGTACCCTTAATGACCACCGTTAAAAGGCATATCGGCGGTCGTTAAGTTGTTAAAATATGTAAATGAAATAGTAAAATTTCATTGGAAGCATTAAAGTCAAATATAAGAGAACTGCCTGCCAATCCATTTTATAGGTGTGGTTTCATCAGATTATTATTATTTATTTTTAGATCATCATTGATTCAATGGTGCTGTACGTAAGAAGGGGTTACACACAAGAATACAAATGTACCAATGTACAGTATGGTGAACAAACTAAAAATGACAGACCGCTATAGAAAGAAGAGAATAATGGGGAAGGAGACAGTGAGTTGGGTGGGATGTTGCAGCAGTTCCGGTGGTGGTGAGGTGGCAGCGGGGTCAATGTAGGTTGTAAACTTTCTTAAAGAGATGGGTTTTCAAGTTCTGAAAGTTCCAAATGTTGCGGATAATTGGACGTGTTGGGGCACAGAATTTCACAGGATGGAGGATTACTTGGGAGAAGTAGGAGGCGATTGTGTGAGGAGCGTATAATTGTGAAGGAGAAAAGGTTTTTAGAGGATCAGAGGTTACGTGTTGGAAGATATCGGGAGAATAGTTTGGAGATATTTTGAGGAGAAAGATTATGGACGGCTTTGTAGGTCAATATTAGTAGTTTGAATTGGGGGGAGAAGCAGAGGAGTAGAGAGGAAAAAGATGGATTTGTCGGGCAGCAGAGTTAAGGTCGGACTGGAGAGGTACAAGTGTGTTAGCTGGAAGGCCACAGTGGAGGATATTGCAGTAGTCAAGGCAGTAGATGATGAGGGCATGCACTAACATTTTAGTAGACTGAGGTTTGAGGAAAGGACAGATTCTGGAAATATTTTTGAGTTGGAGGCAGCAGGAAGAGACAAGAGCTTGTATATGTGGTTTAAAGGACAGGTCAGAGTCGAGGGTTACTCAGAGGCAAATAACTTCCATTACACTGGAGAGCATAATGTCATTCATAATAGACAGATTAGGTAAGGGGGTTAGGTGAGATGGAGGAAAGATGATGAGTTCAGTTTTGTCCACATTCAGTTTTAGGAAGTGAGAGGAGAAGAAGGAGGATATGGCTTATAGACACACTGAGATTCTGGACAGCAGAGAGGTGACATCTGGGCCAGAAAGGTAGATCTGAGTATCATCAGGGCATAGGTGGTACTGGAAGCCCTGGGACTTTATGAGTTGTCCCAGACCAAAGGTACAGATAGAGTATGGGTCTCATGGCAGGGCCTTGAGAGACACCTACAGAGCGAGGGCTTGATGAGGAGGTAGTGTGGGCGTGGGAGACTCTAAATGTGCAGTTGGAGAGGTATGAAGAGATCCAGGAGAGGGCAAGGTCTTTGATGCCAAGTGAAGAGAGTATTTGTAATCAGGGAAGTGTAGATCATCAAAGAGTGAGTTAGATGAGAAATGGGAGGAAAGTTGAGCATGAACATGTTGTTCGAGGAGTTTGGAGGCGAACGGGAGCAGCAATATGCGATAGCCGAACGCAGAGGTCTGGTTGAAGGATGGTTTCTTCAGGATAGGTGTGATCATGGCATGTTTGAAGGCAGAAGGGAGGTACCAGTAGTTAGGGCCAGAATAAGCATTGTGGTGAGGTTGGCGAGGAGGTGGGATGGGATGGGGTCGAGTGCACAAGTGGTGAGGTGAGCTTTTGAGAGGAGATGAGTAAGCTCTCCTTCATTGATGGTAGGGAGGAAGGTTATAGGGAGGGGCAGTGGCCTGAAATACATAGGGGTTTTTGTGGATGGGCAGTAGAGATTTGCCTTGTTTGATCAATCTTATTTTTGAAATGTGCTGCAAAATCTTCTGCAGAGATGAGGTGGTCAGCGGGGGTAGTGGAGGGAGTTAAAGATGTTAAAAAGCTGTTTAGGGTTGTGGGATAATAATAATAATTTTATTTCTATAGCGCCAACATATTCTGCAGCACTTTGCATTATAAAGGGGACTTGTACAGACAATAGACATTACAGCCTAACAATAAACACAGATCAAAGTAGATTCCAAGAGGAATGAGGGCCCTGCTCGCAAGCTTACAATCTATGAGGAAAAAGGGGAGACACGAAAGGTAGATGGCAACAATTGCTTTAATTGTTCGTACCAGCCATAGTGTTCGAATCGGGTGTTCATGCAATTCTGCGTGAACCAGTTAACAGCCAAAGCATGTAACAGTACAGACACAGAGTGGTATTAAAGGCATAAAGCGGGTGAGAACATAATACGAGGTACCTGATTATGGTAAAAAAAAAATTTTGAATGGGCCAAAAGGGATAGCTAGGTTAATGCATTGAGGCGGTAGGTCAGTCTGAACAAATGCGTTTTAGGGCACGCTTAAAACTGTGGGGATTGAGGATTAATCGTATTAACCTGGGTAGTGCATTCCAAAGAATTGGCGCAGCACGTGAAAAGTTGTGGAGACGGGAGTGGGAGGTTCTGATTATTGAGGATGCTAACCTCAGGTCTTTAGCAGAACGGAGTGCATGGGTAGGATGGTAGTGTGTGGCCCAGCTGCGCTTGGTACACATGTTCCCTGGAGAGTGCACAGGAAGGTAATTACAAAACCTGATATTCATTCACAACACTCACACTTCCCAACACTACCACTAGAGGGAATCTTAGACTATTTAAGGGTGAGTTAGGTAGCAGTAGCGGGTCAATTCAAGAGAGCAGGAGATCAGTTCCTGTCAGAGCTCAGAGAGAGCTGAAGTGATTCCTGTCACAGACAGAAGGAGAGAGATTGAGCTGTTACTCAGAACAGACAGATTGCTAGTACCCTATGTATGTGGAAAGTGACTCTCGGAGCAAGCGTGTATTCAGTCTGACGGAAGTCCTGAGAGCTGCTCTGGACAGAGTCTTTGAAGGAAAGAAGGAAGGGGACTACAGTTTGCGGAACATCGAGTTAACTGAGAACAGTCAGTGAGCTGGAGAGAAAGAAAGCTGACAACTACACCTACTGCTACCCGTGCTTATGTTAAGGGTAAGAGTGAGGCGACGGGCAAGTGGTGACTCAAGAAAGGAGTGACTTCGGTGACAGATCACCTTCACTTGACTAACCGGACACCGGGGTCCGAAGTATTGCTAGAACCTTTACGGCTAGTGAGAGAAACACCGGAATCCTTGCTGGACTTCAAGTCACAGAAGGTAGCCCTAAGTGTCGATACGTAACAGGAGTCAGGGGGAACAGGATGGAGTCGGCCTGATCAGCCACAACGGCTTAGTTCTTTCCAACATCTGGTCTCCAGAGATAGAAAAGGCTCCACCACAATGTCGACCGGGCGTAGCTGTTATACATAGAGTTGAACTTCGCTTCACGCAGGTTGGAAACTCACACATTAAAGGGAAAGGAGGCCTTAAACTCACTCAGTGATTACCTGAATGTGCATTCTCCACCCTGACCAGCTTCCCGGGACATACCTGCAAATACCACCAGTAAAGGTATGGAAAGAGACTGATTTGTGTGTGACTGCCTTATTGCTTGCACCCCTGCACCGCCATATACCTTTGAGGGATCCAGTCTCACCTGTGGGAGACTTAACACCTTGCTGCCAAATAACAACCCCTCAGAGGATTAACCCTGCAGCGCTGGTCACTCTGATCAGAAACCACAGGTGGCGTCACGAACAATTATTACAATCCCCTGTAAATATCCCCCATTGTATGAGCGCCCAGGGCCACGGACCGAGCTCTGCTGCCAGTGACATCCCCATAGACTTCCATGGGCTCGGTGCCGAGTATCCCATAACCCTGGTACCATGTGCGACTCAGTAGGCTGAGACAAGGGAGGAGATGTAGGGTGGTGCTGAGCCATGGAGTGTTTTGTGGGTGAGGGTAATAAGTTTGTACTGGATTCTGAAGTGGATGGGTAACCAGTGTAATGATTGGCACAAGGTAGAGGCATCGGTATAACGATTGGTGAGGAATATGATCCTGGAGGCAGCATTTAAGACAGATTGGAGAGGGGAGAGTTTGGTAAGAGGGAGACCGATTAGTAGAGAGTTACAATAGTTCAGAAGAGAATGAATAAGAGAAACAGTAAGGGTTTTTGCAGAGTCGAAAGTAAGAAAAGGTCGAATTCTAGATATGTTTTTGAGGTGGAGATAGCAAGAGCGAGCCAGTGATTGGATGTGGGGAGTGAATGAAAGCTTGGAATCAAGTATGACCCCAAGACAGCGGGCATGTTGCTGGGGAGTAATGGTGGAACCACACACAGAGATGGCAATGTCGGGCAAAGGTAGGATAGTAGATGGAGGAAACACGAGGAGTTCCGTTTTTGACAGGTTCAGTTTGAGATAGAGGGATGACATGATGTTGGAGACAGCGGTAAGACAATCACTGGTGTTTTCTAAAAAGGCAGGCGCGATATACTTGGAGAAGAAGTGTATAATTGGGTGCCATCAGCATAGCGATGGTACTGGAAACCAAATCTACTGATAGTTTGTCCAATGGGGTGGTATACAAAGAGAAGAGGAGGGGGCCTAGGACTGATCCTTGAGGAACCCCAACAGTAAGGGGAAGATGAGAGGAGGAGGAACCAGCAAAGATACAGCGAAGGAACGGTCAGAGAGATAGGAGGAGAACCAGGAGAGAACGGTGTCCTTGAGGACGATGGAGCGGAGCATAGTGAGGAGGAGCTGATGGTCCACAGTGTTGAATGCTGCGGAGAGATCCAAGAGAATTAGCATGGAGTAGTGACCATTACATTTAGCAGTTAGTAGATCATTAGAGACTTTAGTGAGGGCAGTTTCAGTAGAGTGTTAAGAGCGGAAACCAGATTACTGGACATGGGGGCAGATGAGGAGGACAGGGATGTGAAAGTGAATATATGGTGGTCAGATAGGGGAAGAGGTGAGGTGGTGAGGTGAGACAGAGAGCAGAGGCACGTTAAGATAAGGTCTTGTGTATGTCTATCTGTGTGGGTTGCTGCATATGACCCCGGGTAAAGACCAAATAATGAAGCAAACGAGAGGATTGTGGAGGCTGCAGACTGGCAGGTGTCAATAGAGATGTTTAAGTCACCCATAATGATGGTGGAAATGTCAGCAGGGAGGAACTGTAGAAGCCAGGTGAAGTAGTCAATAAAGGTGGTGGCTGAGCCCAGGGGTCGGTATATGACGGCCACTTGGAGGTTGGAGAGAGAGTGGATACAGACAGAATTAACTTCAAAAGAAGGGAGCATAAGGGAGAGTAAAGGCGGGATTGGGTTGACAATGCAAAGAAGGGAAGACCCACTCCACCTTGTCTATTGCCAGAGCGAGGTGTGTTGGTAAAGTGATGACCACCGTAACACAGCACAGCAGGGGAGGCCATGTCGGATGGTGTCAGCCATGTTTAGATTAGGCCCAGATAAAATGCAAAAGGTAAAGAGGTCGTGGATGACGAGGAGTTTATTGCGGACGAAACGGGCATTCCAAAGCGCTCAAGATAAAGGGCGTGGCAGAGTGGGGGTCAAAGGAATAGGTTTTATGTTGCAGGGATTGTGGTACTTTATAGCAGGTGGTGAGCAATAGGAAGGAGTGTTAGGGGCGGCTATTATCAACTGTGGATGTCTATGATTGGGAGATATGTCATCAGCAGTGAAGAAAAGCAGAGAGAGGGAAAGGAGGAGAGAGAAGGAGAGTGGCCGGCTTGCTTTGTGTATTAATAGGAGGGATGTAAGGTTGAGGAGCAGGTCTGCAGATGAGGTCAGGTGGGGAGGTAAGAGGGAGGGTGAGATAATGATTTGTTTGGAGAGTGTTGGGTTTTGGGGATAGCGAAAGAGAGTAAGGATTAGTGGGGCAAAAACTGTAACGACAGGCAAACATGGTGAAAGAGTAAGTATGGAAAGATAAAGAGATGAGCACAGTAAGTAAACAGTTGTACCTCTTCCTTCTGTTCACTGTAAGACATTTCTGGTATATTTTCTGATGTTCACTTAAAAGAGGCACATAAAGACCATGGTCAGCAAAGACCTAATGCTTTAAATTTATATGCAATTGTCATGTAGAAATTTGGGCACCCTGGTCAAAATTACTGTTATTATCAACAGTTAAGCAAGTTGATGATTAATTGATCTCTAAAAGCCCTAATGTTCAAGATGACACATTTCCTTTGTATTTTTAGGCACAAAAAATATATATTGTAATTTTTTACATTTTAAAAATTACATAAAGGAAAATGGGCCGATGCAAAAGTATGCCTGTTAGGGTTATGGCTTATTCGCTATCATCGTTGGGAAGGTCAGGTGATACAAATTTCCAGCTTTATAAAAAACTCAGCCTCCTCTAACCTTGTTCCCAAAAACAGCAGCCATATGTTCTTCTAAGCAGCTGCCTAGCACTCTGAAATTGAAAAATGGTGAAGGCCCATAAAGCAGGAGAAGGATATAAGATAGCAAAGCATTTTCAAGTTGCCCTTTCCTCAGTTCGAAATGTACCGTATTTTTCGGACCATAAGACGCACTTTTTTTCCTCCAAATTTGGGAGGAAAGTGTGGGTGGTCTTATGGTCAGAATGTGGGAGAGGGGCAGGGGGCAGCGGTGGAGTGAGATCGCAGGAGGCAGGAAAATATCCCCTCCGCTGCTGGAATCCAGCACTGGGGAAACCACTGGTCCCGATACTTATGTGCAGTGAATATTCATTAGCCGTTTCCTCCGCCCACCTATCAGCTGAGCAGTGAGCAGGGAGCAGCAAATGACTGAGCCACATGGTTTCCCCAGCACTGGATTCCTGCAGCAGCTGTGGGGACCTGTGATGAGGTCATGAAGAGGGCGGGCTGGAGCATCACATGACCACACAAAGCCCTGCCTCTTCATGATGTCATCACAGGTCCTGCAGACACACTGTACAAGAAAAAAATAATTAAAAGGTTAGTAATGACAGCACATAAAAAAGCACTCTGCCATCCTGTGGTGGACTATAACTCCCAGCATGCCATAGGATCTGCAGGACATGCTGGGAGTTATAGTTCTCCCATGGGATCTTAAAGCAGCACTCCAGTGTTACAGTGCTGGAGTGTGGCTTTAAATATAAGCCCTATGCCCCCATTCTTAGGCCGTGGTCACACATGCGAGAAATTTGTACGATTTTTTTGGGCGAGTCTCTCACATGAACACCCGGCACTGCCGCCGGCACTCGGACCGAGCGTGCGGCTGCATGTATTTCTATGCAGCTGCACACCCAGCGATTTCCGCGGCAGTGGGGTGTTCACG
>JARQOD010000003.1:180185065-180417546 GCA_033576555.1 Oophaga sylvatica | reverse complement strand
CCTCGGAACGCCGCCGCCGGAAAACACATGGGGCACCATGTGATCCGGACGGCGACGTCACCGGAACTGACGCGGCCAGCAGCGATGAAGGAGCCGCGCGTGCGCACTGTCACAAAATACAATAGGCAAACATTCATAGATGTGGCCGAAAAACACGAACCGCATGCGCCACCACAACAGCGCCGCCAGCCAGCGTGTATTCCTGAACGTCTTGGCGGGAGGCACATGGAGCTCCATGTGATCCGGCCGACAGTCACCAAGAAACAACGCGGCCAACAGCAATGAAAGGGCGACGCACGCGCACTGTTCCTATATCAATGAATGAAAAAACACTAAAATAGTGCGTAAAAAAGAATATGTGCTACCAAGAACATTGTAATAAATAATAATGCATGTAACAAAAAAGAAACAACCAACTATACATATACAATGAAAATAATACATGAAAACAAATAACATAAATAATAATAAATATATATAACATAAACATATGTAAAGAACAAAAATACAATCACATATTGTATACCAAAAACAACTGTATAATGAAAAAATGAAAAATAAAAAATAAATAAAAAATAAAAAATAAAAAAACAAATGTATCAAAACAAAAAATAATAACACATATACACAAAAAATGACATATTGTTCAAAATTATGATATAAATCATTAGGAACAGTGTCCATTCACAAAAACGACGAGCAAATTAGATGAAAGAACTGTGTCCAAGAGAATCCAAAAGACTTGATCATCATATGAGGCATATTCTCCAAAACAAAGATTCAAACGTCCAACGACAGAAACATACAGCAACCTAAAATAACAGGACAAAAAAATTAAAATACAATAATAATAAAATACTATGCGGATTAAGGGAACAAAATGATAACAAAAGTGGAGGATCACAAGAAGGGAGCAAACGATATGTTTTCATTAAGACCATTAGGATGAATAGTTTGCAAAGTCCAAATCCATCTAGTCTCGATCTGGGCCAGCCGTCGAGATAGGTTACCTCCTCTGATATTGATATTGAGACAATCAATGCCCCGTACCTTCAATAGAGAACCATTACAATTGTGATGCTCATGAAAGTGACGGGGCAGTGTTTTCAATGTAGCTGTGTCCGCGCAGGCAGATGCGGCTAAAATGCCCAGAACGTGCTCCCTCACACGAACTTTCAATTGTCTCGTAGTAAGACCTACATAGAAAAGTCCACATGGACAACTAGCACTATAAATCACATAACGAGTAGTAGTTTCTTAATAACAAAATTCTTTGTGCCGTCAAAGTTCGTGAAAGATGAGCAACGTTCGATGTTGGGGCATGCCACACATCTGCCGCACGGTGCACAGCCACATCGAACAGTGGCCCCATCAAGAAAAGTAGAAACAGGCTGGCCCAGGTAGTGGCTAGAGGTCAAATGGTCACGAAGATTTTTAGCCCGTCTAAAAGTGAAAAAAGGCCTTTCAGGGAGAAACTTGCTAATAACAGGATCTGTTTAAAGTATTGGCCAAGCGCTCTGACCTGCTTTACGCATTTTGGTATGTTGTGGATGAAACGTGGTAATGAACCTCACTGAATTGAAATTTTTAGAAACAGGTTTGTAAAGTAAATCATTCCGCACAGTGTACTTGGCTCTATGGTAAGCCTTCTTTACATTACGTCTGCTATAACCCCTCTCAAGGAAACGCATTTTTAGTTCCTCAGCTCGTTTCTCAGAATCCACCTGCGTAGAACAAATGCGTCTCAGGCGAAGGAACTGGCCAACAGGAATCGCATTGACAACATGAGAGGGATGGCATGAAGAGGCATGTAAAACTGAATTAGTAGCAGTCTCTTTACGAAAAATATCTGTCTGGATAGTATTTGTGGTCACATCCAGAAAATCAATTTTAATTTGATCCCAAATCAGGGTTAACCTTATATTAAGATCATTGCCATTTAACATGGAGATAAATTGCGCAAGGTCGATGGGCGTGCCTGCCAGATAAAGAAGATGTCGTCGATATACCGCGCCCAAAAAGAGACACGGTCTATCTACCCCTGTTTATCTGACAGGAAGAGATCCCTCTCCCAGAGCCGCAGGAAGAGGTTGGCGTACGATGGAGCAAAGGCCGCACCCATAGCCGTCCCCTGGAGCTGTAGGTAGAAGGATCCCTTGAACACAAAAAAATTGTGAGTAAGGGTGAACTCTAACAGCTCCAGGAGTAGATCCCTCAGACCGTGGTAAGTGTGGAGAGTCCAGAAAAAATCGGACAGCCACCAAGCCATCAGAATGTCTGATGTTCGTGTAGAGGGATTCCACATCTACTGAAGCTAATAGAGTATCACCCTCTAAACACAGTCCATCGACCTTGCGCAACAACTCCCCTGTATCTTTGAGGAAAGAGGGGAGGTTGGCAACCAAAGGTTGTAAATAATGATCTATCCATTTGTTCACATTCTCCAAGAGGTTCCCCCTCCCAGATACGATCAGTCTGCCGGGCGGGGACGAACGATCTTTATGAATTTTAGGCAAAAGATATAAAGTCGCTACAGTTGGTTCTTTAACTCTAAGTGCTGAAGCCAGCTCACTAGTGATAACGTCGTTGTGTACCGCTTTATTTAAGATGTCCTCTAATTTAGCAGAGTAGGCCAAGAGAGGGTTGTAAGTAAGTTTCCTATAGCATACAGTATCATGCAACTGTCTATAGGCCTCTCTTTCATACATAGATTTTGGCCACACCACCACGTTACCACCTTTGTCAGCTGGCTTCAGCACAACATCAGGTAATTCTTGAAGATATATAAGACGAATTCTCTCCGCCTTAGTAAGATTGTCATAGAAATTTTTTACTGGAATTTTAGAAAATTGTTCGCCACCACCCTAACAAACAAATCAATGCTGGGACAAGATGTAAAGGGGGGAACCTCTTGGAGCGGGGACGAATGAGGGAGGAATCTTACCTCCATCAGAGATGTTTTCTAGTGCCAATTCCTCCAATATCCTTACTGCCTCTTGTTCCTCTTCTGTAGGAAAAAGATGTGAGATGTCACCATTAAAGTAATACCTTTTAAAGAGCAAAGATCTGGCAAAGATGTGAAGATCCTTAACACCAGTGAAAGGATCATACCTGTAAGCGGAGAGAAAGACAGCCCCCTACCCAAGAGAGACAGATCAGCCTCAGACAATACATGATCACTCAAATTAATCACCTTGTTGTCACGGTGATTCCCTTCAGGCGGGTTCACATTGCGTCTCTTGGGGTGATAGGCATGACTACGTAATCTATTGGTATCAAAGATCCCATGAGAAGTATTGGAAGCAGATGACATATCCGACAGCTCACTAAGGGAGGAGACTGAAACACTAGAAGTAGTTTTATTTTGTTACGTGCATTATTATTTATTACAATGTTCTTGGTAGCACATATTCTTTTTTACGCACTATTTTAGCGTAATTTCGTTCATTGATATAGGGACTGTGCGGTGCGTCGCCCTTTCATTGCTGTCGGCCACGTTGTTTCCTGGTGACTCTGTCGGCCGGATCACATGGAGCTCCATGTGCCTCCGCCGCGACGTTCAGGAATACACGCTGGCTGGCGGCGCTGTTGTGGTGGCGCATGCGCGTTCGTGTTTTTCGGCCACATCTATGAATGTTTGCCTATTGTATTTTGTGACAGTGCGCACGCGCGGCTCCTTCACCGCTGCTGGACGCGTCACTTCCGGTGACGTCACTGTCCGGATCACATGGGGCCCCATGTGTTTTCCGGCGGCGGCGTTCCGAGGTGTGCGCTGGTTAGTGACGTTGTTGGGGCAACACGTGTGTACCCCCACTTGCTGGCCATATAAATAGAGGTAGATTATGCCTTATACTTCACCTCCCCTGAGAAGGAGTGTTAGTTTCACTCCGAAATGCGCGTCGGGGAGGGCTCGGAGACGACTGACCTCTGCACCACTTAGTAACTATCTATATTACACACTATCTGTTACTAATATATCTTTGCGCTGACTTTCCAATGTTTTGTGCTCCTGCCCACCTCATTTCTATAATGCCCTACTTTATGTGGGCTGAGGTAAATTGTGGTTTTGGGTGTCACTATTATTGGATAGTTATACAGTGTTAGTAATATCTATTTCCACAGTGCAGGTTTCTTACTTGTGTTTTGCAGAGGTCATGTTACTCTCCATAGCCCTAATTTTTGCTATGTGCATTTGGGTCACAATTCCCTTCCTTGTCATTTATCTGTCTTAGTCCTTTTTATTCAATAAAATTTGTACTTTTTGGACTTTGTACTGCATTTTTGTGTTTTTTTGCTATGCTCATTGCAGTTGGTCTGATTAATATAGAGGCATCTATGTGTGGGGTTACTATCCCTTGTCTGTTTATCAGACTAAATACTATTCACACATCGAAATTGCTTCCTTCACTTTATTTATGGCGTGCTCCCAAAAAGTGGTTTACCCCCACATATGGGGTATCGGCGTATTCAGGAGAAATTGCACAACAAATTTTGTGGTTCATTTTTTCTTTTAACACTTGTGAAAATAAAAAAATTGGTTCCGAAGTAAAGTTTTTGCAAAAAAAGTTAAATGTTAATTTTTTCCTTCCACATTGCTTCAGCTCCTGTGAAGCACGTAAAGGGTTAATAAACTTCTTGAATGTGGTTTTGAGCACCTTGATGGGTGCAGTTTTTAGAATGGTGTCACTTTTGGGTATTTTCTAGCATATAGTCCCCTCAAAGTGACTTCAAATGTGATGTGGTCCCTAAAATAAAAATGGTGTTGTAAAAATGAGAAATCGCTGGTCAACTTTTAACCCTTATAATTTCGTAATAAAAAAAAATGTTGTTCCCAAAATTGTGCTGATGTAAAGTAGACATGTGGGAAATGTTATTTATTAAGAAATTTGTGTGACATATCTCTCTGATTTAAGGGCATAAAAATTTAAAGTTTGAAAATTCCTAAATTTTCAAAATTTTCGCAATATTTCCGTTTTTTCATAAATAAACAGAAGTCATATCAAATAAATTTTACCACTACCATGAAGTACAATATGTCACGAAAAAACATTCTCAGAATCAGCGGGATTCATTAAAGCGTTCCAGAGTTATAACCTCATAAAGTGACAGTGGTCAGAATTGTAAAAATTGGCCCTGTCATTAAGCTGCAAAATGGCTCTGTCACTAAGGGGTTAATATAAGGTGTTTTTTTTCCAACAATCCTTCACTAATTTTACACAATCTATTGCTCATACATGCCATATGTGAAAGAAGATACACTCACTTTTCTGCTTTCCTTTTACTCTTTATATGTCATACTAACAATATCCACTAAGCGGCACACTTACATCACCGTATAACATATATTGCTCAAAAAAAAATAAAGGGAAAATTTAAACAACAGAATATAACTCCAAGTAAATCAAACTTCTGTGAAATCAAACTGTCCACTTAGGAAGCAACACTGATTGACATCAATTTCACATGCTGTTGTGCAAATGGAAAAGACAACAGATGGAAATTATTGGCAATTATCAAGACACACTCAATAAAGGAGTGGTTGTGCACAGGGCCGGCTCCAGGTTTTTATGGGCTCAGGGCGAAAGAGCCTCAGTGGGCCCCTTTAACACAGACCACGATTCATTATGCACAGATACGGCAGAGAAATATAGGTACAGTACAATGCCAAATACTTCACTTCTTCCATTACATGAGTGATATCTATTGTAAATTGTACAATAGCTCAAAAACCGCCAAATCCTCGCAGCGCACAGTACAGACTGGACAGTACAGTCCTCCATACAATATTATGGGCACCACATAGTCTCCCCCTCATCACCCATATAATACCCCATGCAGGATGTCACCCCTCCATCCCCCATATAATGCTCCATACAGAATACTGGACCCAAAATAATGCTCCATACAGAATACTGGACCCAATATAATGCTCCATACAGGATACTGGTCCCCATATAATGCTCCATACAAAATATGGAGCTCTCCTCTGCGCTGTACTGCGTTCTGCACTGTTACGGCTCAGGAAAGGGCGCTGTGGAAAGATTCCCCATTATCATCATCATTGTCTCCCCATCATCATCATTGCCTCCCCATCATCATTGCCTCCCCATCATCATCATTGCCTCCCCATCATCATCATTACCTCCTCATCATCATCATTGCCTCCTCATCATCATCATTGTCTCCCCATCATCATCATGGTCTCCCCATCATCATCAATGCCTGCCCATCATCATCATTGCTTCATCATCATCATCATCATTGCCTCCCAATCATCATCATTGCCTCCCCATTATCATCAATCCCTGCCCATCATCATCATAGCCTCACCATCATCATTGCCTCCCCATTATCATCAATGCCTGCCCATCATCATCATCGCCTCCCCATCATTATCATTGCCTCCCCATTATCATCAATGCCTGCCCATCATCATCATCGCCTCCCCATCATCATCATTGCCTCCCCATTATCATCAATGCCTCCCCATCATTATCATTGCCTCCCCATTATCATCAATGCCTGCCCATCATCATCATCGCCTCCCCATCATCATCATTGCCTCCCCATTATCATCAATGCCTCCCCATCATCATCACTGCCCTCCCCCCACCACCATCACAGACAGCACCGCAGCACACAAGCACTCTCTCACATACACACACACAAAGCACCGCACTACATACACACACACTGATACACACAGACACATACACATCACATCTCACCTGTCCAGCGTCCGTGCTCTCTCTGCCACAGCCGGCCGCTGAATGATGACGTCATTCAGCGGCGCTGCTGTGAGAAGAAGCGCAGGCGCCCCCTGGAGCCCAGAGCGGCGGCAGCGGAGGCACGGGAGAGGTAAGTATTGTGCCAGCTGCTGCCGGGCCCTGAGCAAGCGGGGGGGGCAGTGGCGGCGCTGACACCGCTCTCCTCCGCTAACGGGCGCCGGGGTGCCCGACGGCGAGTGGGCCCCCCCGCCTGCTCAGGGCCCCGGCACTTGCCCGGGTATGCCGGGTGCTGACGCCGGCCCTGGTTGTGCAGACCTCATCTCAGTAACAATGCTTTCTGGCTGATGTTTTGGTCAATTTGAAAGTTGGTTGTGCTTTCACACTTGTGGTAGCATGAGACGGACTCTACAACCCACACAAGTGGCTCAGGTAGTGCAGCTTATCCAGGATGGCACATCAATGTGAGCTGTGGCAAGAAGGTTTGCTGTGTCTGTCAGCGTAGTGTCCAGAGGCTGGAGGCGCTACCAGGAGACAGGAAAGTACACCAGGAGACGTGGAATGGGCCGTAGGAGGGCAACAACCCAGTAGCATGATCGCTACCTCGGCCTTTGTGCAAGGAGGAACAGGAGGAGCACTGCCAGAGCCCTGCAAAATGACCTCAAGCAGCCCGCAAATGTGCATGTGTCTGCACAAATGGTTAGAAACTGACTCCATGAGGATGGTCTGAGTGCACGACGTCTACAGATGGGGGTTGTGCTCACAGCCCAACACCGTGCAGGACGCTTGGCATTTGCCACAGAACACCAGGATTGGCAAATTCGCCACTGGTGCCCTGTGCTCTTCACAGATGAAAGCAAGTTCACACTGAGCACATGTGACAGACATGACAGAGTCTGGAGATGCCATGGAGAGCGATCTGCTGCCTGCAACATCCTTCAGCATGACTGGTTTGGCAGTGGGTCAGTAATGGTGTGTGGGTGGCATTTCTTTGGAGGGCCGCACAGCCCTCCATGTTCTCGCTAGAGGTAGCCTGACTGCCATTATGCCATTAAGTATCGAGATAAGATCCTCAGACCCCTTGTGAGACTATATGCTGGTGCAGGTGGCTGTTGTGAATGTGTTAGAAATGAATTCTGAGCAGAAGCTCCCTCTGGTGGTTACAAACAGTACTGAACCATTCAATGAGGATTGGCAATCAGGAGTTACAGACTGGTCTTATATAAGGGAGGTTCCCTCCCATCATGGTTGCCGGTGATCAATTATTCTTGTCTCAACTGCGGTTCCTGGTTCACTTGGAAGCTTGCTGAGTATTGCCTGCATCTTCTGCTATCAGATAAGATATTTTCTGCTTTTATTTTTGTGCTTGCTTTTTGCATTGTTCCCTGCACTTCTGTGGAGGTCAGCCAGGTCCCCTCCGGGGGCTTGTGCTCCTCTCAGTTTATCTGAGCCACTGTTATTTGTTCATTTGCCTTTTCCAGTTTTTTCAGTGGCTGCGGCTTAGTTTTGTGACACCAGAGAACTAATTTAGGTGGTAGAGGTCGTGTGATCTCAGGTGTTTTTGCAATTAGTAGAGTTGGTATTTTTTAGGGTTTTTTGGATTGCAGTAAGTTTCCTTCCTATCCTTTTCTGTCCAGGTAGATTGGGCCCCAACGTTTGCTCATACTATTTTCTGTCTGTGTCTGTATTTCCTCTTGTCTAACCGCCATTACATGTTTGGGGGCTTCCTATGTTCTTTGGGGATCTGCTCCGGGGCAGATAGCTTTCCTCTTTCTATCTTTAGGTGTAGTTAACCTCTCAGGCTGTGACGAGGCGTCTAGGACCAACGTAGGAACGCTCCACGGCTGCCTTTAGTTGTGGTGGTTAGTCAGGGTACTGCAATCCTGTAGATTCCAACCTCTCTGGTGTATTGCCGTTTTTGCCTGCTCTCCTCAGCTACCAAATCATAACAGTATCACCGGCCAAACTGAAAATTATATGGTACTCAACAGAAGGGAAAAATAGTAAAAGGAAAAAGAAAAAAGGAAGTTGTCAGAAATTTTTTTTTTTTCTTTCTCTGTTTGTTGCATTTTTTCCCTCTTTTTCTCTGGGTGCTGAGGAGGATTTTTTTTTTCTCTCAATGGAGTTTGCACAGTTGTCTGGCCGTGTGGATCAGCTTGCCACTGAAGTTCGGAGTATTGCTACTTATCTTGCTAGGTTGCCGGTTGTGGAACCTAGGATTCCCATGCCAGATTTATTTTTGGGGATCGAGCTAAATTTCTGAATTTCAAAAATAACTGTAAGTTGTTTTTTGCCTTAAAACCTAAATCCTCAGGGAACGCAGCACAGCAGGTTCAAATTGTCATCTCTCTCCTGCGTGGCGATCCTCAGGATTGGGCTTTTTCCCTGACACCTGGGGACCCTGTTTTGAGTAATGTTGATGCATTTTTTCTGGCTCTGGGGTTATTGTACGATGAACCTAATGTCACTGATCAAGCTGAAAAAACCTTGTTGGCATTAAATCAGGGGCTTGAGGACGCTGAGTTGTACTGTCAGAAATTCCGAAAGTGGGCAGTCCTGTCCAAATGGAATGATGATGCTTTGGCAGCCCTTTTTCGGAAGGGTCTGTCAGAGAATGTAAAAGATGTTATGGTGGGTTTCCCTGCTCCCTCTGGTCTCAATGATTCTATGTCATTAGCTATTCAAATTGACAGACGTTTGCGTGAGCGTAGAGGTATGCGTGGAATAGTGTTGCCTTGTGAACCAGCTTCTGAGTCCATGCAGTGTGATAGAGTGGCTTCTGGGGCACAGCGTCATGAGTTTCGAAAACGCAATGGGTTATGTTTCTACTGTGGTGATGCCTCTCATGCTATTTCAGTCTGCCCTAAGCGGGGAAGACGTTTTGCACGCTCAGTTGTCTTGGGTAGTGTTCAGACTAAATTTCTGTTGACTGTTACCCTGATTTGCTCCCTGTCCACATTTTCTGCTCAGGCTTTTGTTGATTCGGGAGCAGCTATTAACCTGATGGATTTTGCTAAACGTTGTGGGTTTCCCTTGATACCCCTACGGAAGTCTATTCCCTACTGGGGATTGATTCTACCCCTTTGGCTGAGAATAAACCCCAGTTCTCTACTCAGGTGATAATGAGGGTTGAACCTGATCATCAGGAGAGTTGCAAATTTTTGGTGCTGTATAATCTGCATGACATTATTGTACTGGGTTTCCCTTGGTTACAGTCTCATAATCCTGTTTTGGATTGGAAATCTGTGTCTGTGACCAGTTGGGGCTGCCAATGTGTTAATGCCAACACTCTTGTTTTTTCTGCCTCTACCCAGGCTCAGGATGTTCCTGACTTTTTGACTGATTTTTCTGATGTGTTTAGCGAAAGTAAATCTGCATCCTTGCCCCCCCATAGGAGCTATGACTGCGCTATTGAATTAGTGCCTGGTAGTAAATTCCCTAAAGGTCGCCTTTTTAACTTGTCTGTACCTGAACATGACGCTATGCGGTCTTATATCAAGGAGTCATTGGAGAAGGGTCATATCAGACCATCCTCTTCACCCTTGGGTGCCGGTTTTTTCTTTGTGGCCAAAAAGGATGGTTCATTAAGGCCGTGTATTGATTATTGTCTCTTGAACAATATCACTGTGAAATATCAATATCCGTTACCCTTGATTTCTGACCTGTTTTCCAGGGTGAAAAGTGCTACTTGGTTTACCAAGCTTGACCTCAGGGGGCGTATAACCTTATTCGCATTAAGCACGGGGATGAATCGAAGACGGCGTTTAATACCCCAGAGGGGCATTTTGAGTACCTGGTGATGCCCTTTGGGCTCACTAATGCTCCTTCCGTCTTCCAGTCCTTCATGAATGACATTTTCAGGGATTTTGTGGATAAATTTCTGATTGTTTATTTGGATGATATCTTGATTTTTTCCAATGACTGGGACTCTCATGTGAAACATGTTCGGACTGTGTTCCAGATTTTGAGAGAGAATGCTCTGTATGTGAAGGGATCAAAGTGTCTTTTTGGCGTACAGAGGATCTCATTTCTGGGATTCATTTTGTCTCCGTCTGTTATTGAAATGGACCCGGTCAAGGTTCAGGCCATCTGTGATTGGGTCCAACCTACTTCATTAAAGGCTCTTCAGAGATTCTTGGGTTTTGCCAATTTTTATTGTAAATTTATTGGTAATTTCTCTGTTATTGTTAAACCATTGACTGATTTGACCAAAAAGGGTTCTGATGCGGTGAATTGGCCTCCTGAGGCAGTCTCTGCGTTTCAGGAACTTAAGCAGAGATTCACTTCTGCTCCTGTTCTACGGCAGCCTGATGTTTCTCTGCCATTTCAGGTGGAGGTTGATGCCTCTGAAATTGGGGCAGGTGCCGTTTTGTCCCAAAGAGATCCAGAGACCTCTAAAAGTAACCCTTGTGCCTTTTTCTCTCGAAAATTTTCTCCAACTGAACGTAATTATGACGTGGGTAATCGGAGTTATTGGCCATGAAGTGGGCTTTTGAAGAGTGGAGACATTGCCTGGAGGGAGCCAAACATCAGGTGGTGGTCCTCACGGACCATAAGAATCTGGTTTATCTGGAATCAGCCAAGCAACTTAATCCTAGACAAGGCCAGGTGGGCCTTGTTTTTCACACGTTTTAATTATGTGGTTTCCCTTTCTTCCTGGCACTAAGAATGTTAAGGCGGATGCCCTCTCAAGGAGTTTCCTTGCGGACTCTCCTGAGTTATCTGATCCTGCTGTTATTTTGAAAGAGGGTGTAGTTCTTTCCGCCATCTCGCCCAATTTGAGACTGGCTCTGGAAGGGTGTCAGGAGGATAAACCGGAGCGCTGCCCTATTGGGAAATTGTTTGTCCCAGACCGGTGGAAAAAGAGTGTGATGTCTGAGATTCATTGTTCCGCGTTGGCCGGTCATCCTGGAATTTTTGGTACCAGAGACTTGGTTAGTCGATCCTTTTGGTGGCCTACTTTGTCTCGTGACGTCAGGGAATTTGTGCAGTCCTGCGGGACTTGCTCTCGCTCCAAGCCTTGCTCTCGCTCTAGTGGTTTGTTGATGCCATTGCCTGTGCCCAAGAGACCATGGACCCATATCTCTATGGATTTCATTTCCGACCTCCCTGTTTCTCAGAGAATGACCGTTATCTGGGTGATTTGTGATAGGTTTTCCAAAATGATACATCTTGTGCCATTACCTAAGTTGCCTTCCTCCTCCGAATTGTTGCCTTTGTTCTTTCAGCACGTGGTACACGGCATTCCTGAGAACATTGTGTCTGACAGAGGAGTCCAGTTTGTTTCCAGATTTTGGAGGACTTTTGTTCTAAACTGGGTGTTCAATTGTCTTTCTCCTCGGCTTTTCATCCTCAGACCAATGGACAAACTGAGAGAACAAACCAGACATTGGAGACTTATCTGAGATGCTTTGTGTCTGCTGATCAAGATGACTGGGTCTCTTTTTTGCCTTTGGCTGAGTTTGCTCTTAATAATAGGGCTAACTCTGCCACTTTGATGTCTCCATTTTTCTGCAATTTTGGGTTTCACCCTCGATTTTCTTCGGGACAGACGAGGCTTCTGTCCGTCCAGGTGTTGACTCTGTTGTGGAGCATATGCAGCAGATTTGGGACCAGGTAGTGGAGAGGTTGTCCCTCTCTCAGGAGAGGGCCCAGCGGTTTGCCAACCGGCATAGGACTGATGGTCCTCGGTTTGAAGTGGGGACTTGGTCTGGTTGTCCTCAAGAAATATCCCTATGAGAGTTGCATCTCCTAAGTTTAAGCCTAGGTTCATTGGACCTTATAAGATCTTGGAGATTCTTAATCCTGTTTCCTTTCGTTTACTTCTTCCAGGGACATTTAAGATCCATAACGTGTTCCACAAGTCCTTATTGAAGAGGTTTGTCGAGCCAGTGGTTCCTATGGCTGCGCCTCCTGACCCTGTTTTGGTTGAGGGCAATCTGGAGTATGTGGTTAAGAAAATATTGAATTCTCGTTTTTCTAGACGGAAACTCCAGTATTTGGTTAAGTGGAGAGGTTATGGTCAGGAGTACAATTCTTGGGTGTTTTGTTGTGAATAGGCTGGAAATGAGTTCTGAGCAGAAGCTCCCTCTGGTGGTTACAAACGGTACTGGACTGTCCAGTGAAGATTGTGAGGATTGGGAATCAGGTGTTACTGACTGGTCTTATATAAGGGAGTCGCCTTCCCATCAGGGTTGCCGGTGATCAATTGTTCTGGTCTCAATCCTTGATTCCTGTTTCCTTGGTAGCCTGCTGTGTCGTGTCTGAATCTCCTGCTAACAGATAAGACATTTTCTTCTTTTTGTTTTTGTGCTTGATTTTTTGCATTTTGTCCTGCACTTCTGTGGGGGCCTTCAGGGTCCCCTCAGGGGCTTTTGACCTCTCAGTTCAGTTCAGCCACTGATGTTTGTACATTTGCTTTTTCCATTTTTTTCAGTGGCTGCTGTTTTGTTTTTGGTTACACCAGAGAACTAATTTAGGTGGTAGAGGTCGTGTGATCTCAGGTGTTTTTGAAATTAGTAGAGTTGGTGCTTTTCAGGGTTTTTTGGGATTGCAGTAAGTGCCCTTCCTATCCTTTTCTATTTAGTAAGTTTGAGCCCCAACGTTTGCTCATACTATTTTCTGTCTGTGTCAGTATTTCTTCTTGTCTAACCGCCATTACATGTTTGGGGGCTTTCTATGTTCTTTGGGGATCTGCTCCGGGGCAGATAGCTTTCCTCTTTCTATCTTTAGGTGTAGTTAGTTTCTCAGGCTGTGACGAGGCGTCTAGGACCAACGTAGGAACGCTCCACGGCTGCCTCTAGTTGTGGTGGTTAGTCAGGGTACTGCAATCTCATAGTTTCCAACTGCTCTGGTGTATTTCCTTTTTGCCTGCTCTCCTCAGCTACCAAATCATAACAGTGTTTGCTTCGGACATCCATGCTAGGAGACTGATCCGTGCGTATCACAGAGCTCATCCTGACCGACCTGGTTGCCCAAATGAGGGTTTGGTGACCCCTCCTCAAGGGGAGGGTGTACTGTTGTGATTGTGTTAGAAATGAATTCTGAGCAGAAGCTCCCTCTGGTGGTTACAAACAGTACTGAACCATTCAATGAGGATTGGCAATCAGGAGTTACAGACTGGTCTTATATAAGGGAGTTTCCCTCCCATCATGGTTGCCGGTGATCAATTGTTCTTGTCTCAACTGTGGTTCCTGGTTCACTTGGAAGCTTGCTGAGTATTGCCTGCATCTTCTGCTATCAGATAAGATATTTTCTGCTTTTATTTTTGTGCTTGCTTTTTGCATTGTTCCCTGCACTTCTGTGGAGGTCAGCCAGGTCCCCTTCGGGGGCTTGTGCTCCTCTCAGTTTATCTGAGCCACTGTTATTTGTTCATTTGCCTTTTCCATTTTTTTCAGTGGCTGCGGCTTAGTTTTGTGACACCAGAGAACTAATTTAGGTGGTAGAGGTCGTGTGATCTCAGGTGTTTTTGCAATTAGTAGAGTTGGTATTTTTTAGGGTTTTTTGGATTGCAGTAAGTTTCCTTCCTATCCTTTTCTGTCCAGGTAGATTGGGCCCCAATGTTTGCTCATACTATTTTCTGTCTGTGTCTGTATTTCCTCTTGTCTAACCGCCATTACATGTTTGGGGGCTTCCTATGTTCTTTGGGGATCTGCTCCGGGCAGATAGCTTTCCTCTTTCTATCTTTAGGTGTAGTTAACCTCTCAGGCTGTGACGAGGCGTCTAGGACCAACGTAGGAACGCTCCACGGCTGCCTTTAGTTGTGGTGGTTAGTCAGGGTACTGCAATCCAGTAGATTCCAACCTCTCTGGTGTATTGTCGTTTTTGCCTGCTCTCCTCAGCTACCAAATCATAACAGTGGCCCTGGGTTCCTCCTAATGCAGGAGAATGCCAGACCTCATGTGGCTGGAGTGTGTTAGCAGTTTCTGCAAGATGAAGGCATTGAAGCTATGGACTGGCCGCCTGTTCCCCAGACTTGAATCCGATTGAGCACATCTGGGTGGGACATCATGTCTTGCTCCATCCACCAGCATCACGTTGCACCACAGACTGTCCAGGAGTTACAGCAGCACAGGGGTCAGAGAGGCTTGGAGGCCTGGATTTCATTAGCAGGATATGTACCCAAGTGGGTATTCTTATCACTAGGCTACTCCACAACATTGCAGGACTTATGCAAGTCAGTACTTACTCAGCCAACATTTAGTTACAGCAGCACAGGGGTCAGAGAGGCTTGGAGGACTGGATTTCATTGGCAGGATATGTACCCAAGTGGGTATTCTTATCACTAGGCTACACCACAACATTGCAGGACTTATGCAAGTCAGTACTTACTCAGCCAACATTTAGTTACAGCAGCACAGGGGTCAGAGAGGTCCAGGAGTTAGTGGATACTTTAGTCCAGGTCTGGGGGGAGATCACTCAGGAGACCATCCGCCGCCTCATCTGGAGCATGCCCAGGTGTTGTAGGGAGGTCATACAGACACGTGGAGGCCACACACACTACCGAGCACAAAATTAAAGTGGAATGTAATGTCCTTAAAACAAGTCAATGTGTTAAGGACATTAAATTAATTTTGTGGGTGACTCAAAATCCAGGCCTCCATTGGTTAATAAATTTAATTTCCATTGATGATTTTTGTGTGATTTTGTTGTCAGCACATTCAACTTTGTACATAACAAAGTATTCAATGAGAATATTTCATTCATTCATTCAGATCTAGGATGTGTTATTTGAGTGTTCCCTTTATTTTTTTGAGCAGTGTATATATGAACTGAATTAAGAACAGAAGGTAATTTATGAGAAGGAAAAAAAGTCTATAGCTGGGGGCAGAGGAATAGCAACTAGCAATTCAGAAGATGGTGTACAATTGGATGATGATGGGTTGCCACATACTAGAGAAATAAAAGTAGAATGCAGCAAATGGGCTCTATGGTTTACAGGAGAACTATTTTTGATGTGCAACTCCTCTATATTCACAATATGTTTCAATGAGCCTGACAGAAAGAAATACTCTAAGTACAGCAATTAGTTTAGATGAATTTCTCATAATAAGCTGTTATATGTGTCTCCATAATGAATATGACAATTTCTGGTCATTATATGATCTGTATCTTGCATTTTTCACTTATTCTCCCCTTTGCAGGCTCTAGTTCTATTTGAAGACTATCTGCTATGATATGTCCCATACAAAACATTCCCAGATACAAAAGAGACACCAGCCCTACTGTCACTCCGTAATACATGTCAATAAGGGTATGTTTCCACGGTCAGAAAACCATCCAGATTAGCTGCAGATTGAACGCTGTGTCCTACCGCAGCGCGCAGCATGTCTATTCACCTTGCGGCGACGGAGCATCGCTACAAGGTAAATAGCACAGTCCTATGTAGCGGTGCTGCAATTCCGGATGTGTTCAATGAACATGTGGCGCCCCTGAGGGTTCAGTCGCCACAGAGGTATTGCACCTCACCCAGAGGTGTGATACTTCACTCAGGTGAGGAGGGAGCATCACCCAGGACTCTAACACCTGCACCCAACACACACTAGAGCAGCTGGGCACCCTGGACGTACCCTGCGGGAGGATGGTCTCATCCCAGTCTGGTTAGTAAAGAGTGTATGGGTGGGTGGAGTTAGTAAGTAGCAAGGGGATGAGTGAAACTTGAGGAAGCAAGAACAGAGTTTAGAGAGTTGTGAGGAGGAAGAGGAAGGAGACGGACGTGGAGTGAAGCAGCTCCCGGTGAGGGGAGGCTGCAGAGGAAAAAGGAAGGAGTCTAGAGAGAGACTCAGAGGGGACTAGGAGCTGGAAAGAGCTCAGTCCGAGAAGTGGGGAGTGGAAGAGAAAGAAGCAGAAAGAGAGAGAAGCTTTTGGAGAGAGAGAGGAAGGGGTCCTAGGGATACGGAGAGAGCAAGAACCATCTGTCGGTCCCGATCTGTTGGCAGAAGGACCAGGTCGCAGAGGGAACTCGACCCCTTAGCCTAGTGGAGGATTTTATGACTCAGCTAGCAAGTCAACTGCTGTGATAACTTTAGGGATCACAGACAACTACCACAATTATCTTTGCCGGAAGGTAGCTATATAGAATCAAGGAAACGCAGAGACAAGACGTTATCCGACAGGATTCGCAGCCGCTAATCTGGGACACTGTTTGTGAAGGTGCTGGAAGGATAGAAGGTGGGAAAATTAGCACAGTGAGACGGCCAGTAAAAGGAACACATATATAGAAGGGAGTCCTGGAAAGGTGTCTCCCAATCTACCTGGGGGTTTGCTGAGCCCCTCACCTGGAGGACACGGTACCAAGTGGGCATCTGTACTGCTGGCAGCCAGAACTGTGAGTAAAGCTTTGGAAACTGCAACTCGCTGATTGTTTCTCAGTTTCTTCCTGCGTCACCTACTACACTCAGCTACATCTCTCAGTACCATTACTCTAATAGTACAACATCTACCTGCCCTGAGACCACCAGCTTCACTTGTGGGAATCTATTCCAACTCTGCTGCATCACACCATCAGTCTCAGAAGATCTGCACTGCAGCGCTGGTCATCTCTGACCAGATACCCCAAGTGGCGTCACAAATACCTTACTACAAACTCTAACATCCCTTGTAAATATTCCCCTTTTATTGGATGCCCAGGGCCACGGACCGGGTCACTGCCGCTGTGAAACATCCCTTCAATACACCGGCCCGGTACCGAGTATCCCACTGCCTTGGTGGCGATCCAAACACATCCGGAATCACCGAGCGTTCAGAAGGGGGCTGGGCTTTGGACGGAGCGAGGTTTCCGCTCCGTCCAAAGCGCAGAGACCCCGGACCATGTAACCATACCCTTAGAAACAGCAACATCATGAAGGACAATATACAGCCAGGGGTGAACCTAGGCTCTCTGCTGCCTGAGGCGAACTGCAAATGGTGCCCCCCATAGTCAGTTTTTAAAATCAGTAGACATAAATCTGGTTCATACAGATTTATATCTATCCTTTGAAACTGAGAACCATAGTGGACATTTTAATTTAGATAGATAGAAAAAAAAGGTGTCCAAACACAAGGATGTCAGCGCCATCACACACACATACAAGAACCTCACAGAAGAATCCAGAACAAGGATCATTAATGGCAATGGCAGGCTTGGCACAGGCATACAGACACACAATGATGGCTGCAGAGCGGTGGACCTGTAGGCAGACACAGTCCTGCATCCTTATAGCATACACACAGGGGCAGGCACTGATTGCCAACCTATTATCTCTGGCACATGCCTACAGAACTGTGGGAAGCTGCAATGTGGCGGCTGCCTGGCACTAACTAGTCAGACATGTCCACCATGCAGCACTGTCCACACACCACATACAACGACCTGCAGTCTGAGCATCAACAAGAAGCCACTGCACTAAGCTGGTAAAATGCCTCCTTCTCCCGAAATGCTTAGCCAGTCACAAGCACTACACACAGGCCTGTCTGGAGCTAATAGCAGGGGCCTTCCAATTGTGAGTAAGGGATGTGGGAGCGGGTAGCGGGATGAGCGCAACCGACCAACCGCCGCTCGGGAGAAACAAGTGAGTGATTACCTGGGGAGGGAGCACAGCTATGATGGGGATAACTCTCATGGGACACAGCTATGATGGGGATAACTCTCATGGGACACAGCTATGATTGGGGTAACTCTCATGGGACACAGCTATGATGGGATAACTCATATCGCATCCAATGCTCTCGTATCTGATGTTATACATTTGTGTGATTCCAGCCTTAGTTGCAGTACCAAGAAAAGTTGCTACTTTACACACAAAGCAGGGTCTCGTAGATGATGAAGATGAAGCTGCGCTCTCCATAGTGCTACGGCTTGGTCTAAAGTGGCCACATTAGCTATATTTTGCTTTTTATGTGAAAAATGTGCATGGAAAATTTAGCATATCTGCAAGAAACATTGACATGTTGCGAATTTGAAGCATGCACCGCAGGTCAGTTTACCCTGCATAAAAAAGCCCAGTGGGCATGAGTATGTGTTTTTTTTTCATGTGTATGGGATGTTTGGGTGGGCATGGGGAGGCTATGGGGGTTCGTGCTGCACATGGGGAGGCTATGGGGGTGTCATGGTAAACATGGTTAGGCTATGGGGTGACAAGCTAAACATGGGGAGGCTAGTGGGGTGACATGCTAAACATGGGGAGGCTATGTGGGCCTCATGCATTATATAGGGAGGTTGTGTGGGGCTTCATGCAGTATATACACCACGTTCCAAATTATTATGCAAATTGGTTTTAAGTGTCATAGAATTTTTTCTTTTTTTTTGTAAATGAAACCCATTGATGGTATTGTGTCTCAGGGTTCTTTGGATCACTGAAATCAATCTCAGATACCTGTGATAATTAGTTTGCCATATGAGCCCAAAAAAAGGAAAACTGGGTGTTCCACATTATTAAGCAGGCCAGAGTTTTCAAGTAACATGGGAAAGAAAAAGGATCTCTCTGCTGCTGAAAATCATCAAATAGTGCAATGCCTTGGTCAAGGGATGAAAACATTAGATATTTCCCGAAAACTTAAGCGTGATCATCGTACTGTTAAGAGATTTGCGGCTAATTCTGAGCACAGATGTGTTCGTGCTGATAAAGGCAGAATGAGAGGTTTCTGCCAGGCAAGTTCATCGGATTAAGAGAGCAGCTGCTAAAAAGCCATTGCAAACCAGCAAACAGATAGTTGAAGCTGCTGCTGCCTCTGGAGTCCCTCGAACCTCAAGGTGTAGGATCCTTCAAAGGCTTGCTGTGGTGCATAAACCTTCTATTCAGCCATCTCTAAACAGTGCTCACAAGCAGAAACGGTTGCAGTGGGCCAAGACATACTGTACATGAAGACTAATTTTCAAACAGTCTTGTTTACTGATGAGTGTCGAGCAACCCTGGATGGTCCAGATGGATGGAGCAGTGGATGGTTGGTGGATGGCCACCATGTCCCAACAAGGCTGCAACGTCAGCAAGGAGGTGGAGGAGTCATGTTTTGGGCCGGAATAATGGGGAAACAGTCGGTAGGGCTCTTTAAGGTTCTGAAGGTGTGAAAATGACCTCTGCAAAGTATGTAGAGTTTCTGACCGACAACTTTCTTCCATGGTATAAAAAGCAGAAGCGTGCCTTCAGGAGCAAAATCATCTTCATGCATGACAATGCACCATCTCATGCTACAAAGAATACCTCTGAGTCATTGGCTGCTATGGGCATAAAAGGAGATAAACTCATGGTGTGGCCACCATCTTCCCCAGACCTCAACCCTATAGAGAACCTTTGGAGACTCATCAAGCAAAAGATCTATGAGGGTGGAGGCAGTTCACATCAAAACAACAGCTCTGGGAGACTATTCTGACTTCATGAAAAGAAATACAAGCAGAAACTCTCCAAAAACTCACAAGTTCAATGGATGCAAGAATTGTGAAGGTGAAATCAAAGAAGGGTTCCTATGTTAACATGTAACTTGGCCTGTTAGGATGTTTTGGAGTTAAATAGCTTTTTTGTTCAGTGAATGTGACCTCCTAATGCTGCAAATTCCACAAATGAGCATTTTCAGTTCTTTAAAACATATCAAATGTTTAGAAATTCTACTGTGCCTAATAATTTGGAACAGTGCATTTTGAGTTTTTATTCATTTTGGAGATTATACTGTTATCATTGGGAGGTTTCTTCACTAAAATTCGATGTATACTCTAACGGGTGATGACTTTTATTAGACTGACTGTCATTTGCACCGACCACTTAGGAAAATCAAAGAAAAATATAATTTGCATAATAATTTGGAACATGGTGTATAGGGAGGCTGTATGGGGCTCATGCAGTATATATAGGGAGGCTGTGTGGGGCTCATGCAGTGTGTATAGGGAGGCTGTATGGGGCTCATGCAGTGTATAAAGGGAGGCTGTGTGGGGATCATGCAGTGTATATAGGGAGGCTGTGTGGGTTCATGCAGTGTATATAGGGAGGCTGTGAGGGGCTCATGCAGTGTATATAGGGAGGCTGTGTGGGGCTCATGCAGTATATATAGGGAAGCTGTGTGGGCCTCATGCAGTATATATAGGGAGGCTGTGTGGGGCTCATGCAGTATATATAGGGAGGCTGTGTGGGCCTCATGCAGTATATATAGGGAGGCTGTGTGGGGATCATGCAGTATATATAGGGAGGCTGTGTGGGCCTCATGCAGTGTATATAGGGAGGCTGTGTGGGGATCATGCAGTATATATAGGGAAGCTGTGTGGGCCTCATGCAGTATATATAGGGAGGCTGTGTGGGGCTCATGCAGTATATATAGGGAGGCTGTGTGGGACTCATGCAGTATATATAGGGAGGCTGTGTTGGCTTTGTGCAGTATATAGGGAGACTATGTGGGTCTCATGTAGTATGTAGGGAAGCTGTGAACCTCATGCAGTATATAGGGAGGCTGTGTGGGGCTCATGCCGAATATAAGGGGCTGTTGGGGAGCTCATACGATATATAGACATGGCTGTACTCGGGTTCAAATGATATATAGGGGATGTCAGCATACTTAATTCTGCTCAATATTAAGTGATACAATTTAATATAATTATCAATAATATCAATAATTATATTGATATTAATATTGAGTAGAATTAGTTTCAGCCTATCGGTTCGGCCGTCAACAACAGTCACGGTCTCTTATGTGGCCCCTCAGAAAAATTAGATGCCCACCCATGGGTTAAAGGGTTTCTCCAGCATCATATATTTATACATTGGGAAGAGAGTGGTGCTGATATTTTGTGTAAAAACATACTTACCAAGACACGTAAATGATGGCTGCCATTCATGCATCTGTCCTGTCAGGTATCTGTAGACTATGTCTTCAACGCTGTTCGCCTCCCAATGCTGAAGTAAGCAGCGCTGAACAAACACTTTAGGGTACGTTTCCACGGTCAGTATTCACTGTGGGATGGACGCTGCGTACATCCACAGCATCCAACCCGCAGCGTCCAGATGTTACAGCATAGTGGATGGGATTTCATGAAATCCCATGTCCACTATGTGTGCACAGATGCCTGCAGATCACCTGCGTATTTGCACATGCGACGTGTCTTTACAGACCGCACCATGTCTATTTATCTTGTGGAGACGCTAATCTCAGCAAGATAAATGTCCCCGTACAATGTATAAGACGTGGTGATTCTGCACGGTTCAATGAACACATGCGGAATCGCCTACGTTCAGAAGCCGGCAGCGGATGGAGCAGACATCACGTGGGCAGCACGTGTCCGGCACCGGCTGTACGATCTCAGCCAGGTATGTTTGAAACGCTGAAGCTTCACAGAGAAAAACATGTCTGACTTCTCCCCTTCTTGCTGCCAATGACTGGTCTGTTGCTGGACACGCACGCAGGAAGAAAAATGTCCCTCAGTGGGAGAGGATGGGGAGAAGCCACCAGGGACCCACGTGTGTGACTAGTCACCTGTGTGGCCTTAGTCCTTGGTGACTTTTAAAGCATGTTTTTCCCTGAAACGCAGCAGCATTTCAGAGTCACACACACCTGGCTGAGATCATACTGCCATTGTCTGATACATGCGGCCTGTGGATCGAGCAGCGTGTATCAGCCATCAGATTCCCTTTACAATCCTATACGTGCCATTTATGTCACATGGTTGACTATTATCCTTATGCCTTTGAGAACTAGAACTCCCAGCATGTACTGCAGCTCCTATGGCATGCTGAGAGTTATAGTTCACCACAGGAGTGGTGATTTTCTTTTGAGTTAGTGACGTGGGAGCAGAGTGGACACAGCTTTTTTTTCTTCTTAATTCTATTAATGCTTGCCTCTTGTACAGCTTCGTGCTCTCTGGGCTTCTGCTCCGTGCACTCAGATAATCAGACGCTGGTAAATCCGTTCTGACCCTGCTGCCGCCTAAACAGGAGGAAGTGGGCGGTCTGGAGCTGCAGTAAGAAGCAGGGCTGGAGAAGTGAGGAGACGGGAGGGGACGGGGGAGGCTCTCTGTGCTGCTCCTGCTCCAGTCTCCTATGCTGCCTGCAAGCTGGAGCTAGTACAGGAGAGCAGTGCAGTGATGTCTCTGCCCTCTCTGCACAGCAGCTGACTGCCGCCTGAGGCAACGGGCTCAACTTGCCTCATTATAGGTGCCCCTGTATACAGCAGTACTGAGCATTAAATTCAGCACAGGGATGAGATAAAACACTTACTAGAAAGTAGCAGTCTTATCTCTCTGTCTCTGTCTTTCATTCTACTCCTCCATTCTCTGCTCCCCCTCTCTCTCTCCATAGGCCTCTATAGGCATCGTTAAAAAACACCTCAGTGAACTAGCAGTTCCTTTTGTTTAGGATAAAACTATAAAACTATAAGTCTACATGACTGCTGACGTGTGCATCATAACATCACGAGCACTGCGTGCTGTGAGATTCTCCAGTGCAGGGAGCAAGACCGGATACAGTCCAGTCTGCATATAACTGCATGTATGCAAATTAAGCCCTCTTACCTCTCGGCACCAGCACCACAGAATCATCACTGCTCGTGGTGCATGTGATGAGAAGTCCAACAAGTCTGCATTCACATAGAGTGACTGCAGTCCTGTAGTTTTAGACAGGATAACCCTTTTAAACTGTTTTTAAAAGCAGATTGTGAGTTCAGGAAGCAGGGTGGAGGGGTGGAAAAGTGGCTCATCAGTGGAAAAATATTAATTATCACTTGTACATCGCATGCTTTATGCAAAATTTATGGGAGAAACAGTCACCATTTTAAAGCGGCCTGTCCACCACTAGGATTACCTCTTCTCATTCCTCACATTTGGCCTGTTAAAATAAAAACACTTATACTCACCTCCCATGCCGGCACAGTCCCAGCGATATTGGTACTCGCGTTCCCGGGGCTCATGTGAGGTCACTTGAGCCCTATGCCCAATCAGCGCCGCATTCACCGTCCCCTCCTTTGGACAACTCAAACATCAAGAGGAAGTCATAGCTTCCTGTTGTTCAATACATCCGAATGAAAAGGAATGAGAAGGGGTTGTCCTAGTAGTGGACAACCCCTTTAAGGGTCTCTCCAGGACGCAAACATCAGTGTTTGATCAGTGGTGTAAAACTTCTGGGACCCTCATTGATCAGTGAAGCCATAGCTCCCAATCGTCCTGGATTCAATGGGACTGTCCCGATTTGAGGGCGCAGTCCCACCTTCCTGGCATGTCAGAGCTTTGTCCCGGCTTCTAAATACCTCTATCTGACGTCTTTATCGCTCCATAGCTCCTACTCCTTGTGTTCGCATCTCTCTGCTCAGTGCATAAATTAAGTTATATTATTCACCCTTCTCCTGTGGTCATGTTTCCGTGCTCACAAACTGCTGCTCTATCAATGAACCATAGCCCACAATGATGAATATGGGACAATTTTGGTAATCTTGACCTGTATTGCAGGCAGTGAATCCAGAAGCAGATTATACATAAAGATTTTTTTTTTGTTCCTATAAAAGTAGTAAAAATAATAATAAGCAATTACAAAAATGGTAATTTTTCATTTTTTGTGAGTGTCCCTCAGTGAACTTCCCCTTATTTTACATACTGAATATACAAATATGGAGTTAGTAAAAAAGTCACTTCATCAAAATGGCACCGACGGCGCATGCATAGTAGTATCAATTGTATTCCGATAGATGCCACTGCGCAAGCACTGTCAGCGCCATTTTGCTGCAACCATTTTTTTCTTTTTTGCTGTAACAAAATGGCTCCGCCGGCAGCTCATACGCAGTATCATCTATCGGCAAGCGATTCTCTCAATCTGAGCGTGTGCCGCACACTGTGTTCAGAGGACCAGTACAGGAGCGCGCACAAAGCAACGCAGCCCCCACGGGCAATTTAGTATTAGCAATGATTCAATAATGATTTCAACCCCACTGTGCCACCAATGTATTAAAATACAGTGGGTACGGAAAGTATTCAGACCCCTTTAAATTTTTCACTCTTTGTTTCATTGCAGTCATTTGGTAAATTCAAAAAAGTTCATTTTTTTTCTCATTAATGTGCACTCTGCACCCAATCTCGACTGAAAAAAAACCCAGAAATGTAGAAATTTTTGCAAATTTATTAAAAAAGAAAAACTGAAATATCACATGGTCATAAGTATTGAGACCCTTTGTTCAGACACTCTTCCAAATCTTCCAAATGTTTGGGCATCACTGCACTCCACCTCCTCATGAACCATTTTAATGGTGCACGTTGAGAGGCCTGACAAATTACAAGGGAACGTAAACAGTTCCTCAGAGTGACCAGCATTGGGGTCATATGTCTCCTGGGACTTTTGATGGTGGGAGGAAGGAGGACCAGGTTGAGGATTCAGAGGCCCAGCCTCTTGGCTACTGAGACTGGACCGTGTTGAAGACTTTGTGGTGCTGCTTGTCAACACACTGGAACCTTTGTCTGTCATCCAACACACAACATCCTCGCACTTGTCTGGGTTCATTACTTGTGTAACGCGCTGACCAAATTTTGACAGGAAGCTAGAACGAGATACAGTCACCTTTGGATCTGTCACGCGGCCTTGGCAGGCACCACCACATCCACGTCCCTTAACGTCACCCTTTCTCATCTTGAATGCATTATGCTTATGAAACAAAAGAGGTGGAGGATAATCATGACGCACAGTTGCCATTTGGTCAACCTCAAATCGCAAGTCAGAAGGAGGATCAGATTGAAGAATTGTAAGACGACGTGGTCGATGATGAGGCCACTGATCAAACCTGGCACGATGGCACGCCTAGCGAGCACAGCAGTCCAGAGAGGGATGGATCTGTAGCAAGAAAACAGGCTAGAAGAAGTAGTGGTTTGACCAAAAGTAGAATTCGGTGAACTATTCCACAGAGCCCCCCATTCGGCTAGATAGACCAAGGGTGCATTGTTCCCCTGCATGACAGTTTTTTCTGAAAGTTCCATAGATAAAACAACTGCAATTTGCATCATCTACCAAACCAAGCTAAGAAGAGCAAGAACAGCACTGGGCACACAAGAAACACATGGCAAGCCACAGCAAAACGCCCACCAGTAGGTGGGTACAAAATTTGTGTCTGTGGGTCAAATCAATGCTCCTTCCCAATCTGCTGACCATGAAGCAGGCATTGATGCCTCCTGACCACAACAAGTGGTTGAACACACACAACAATCAGCAACCAAGTCCAATTTGTTGTCCCAGCACAGCGTTCAGTTGTCCCTGCCCCAGACGTTTACCAGAAAGCAGAAATATCCAGCCACCCACCCACAGGCCCAAATGCTTAACACTCACATTGCCAGATTGCTAGCCCTGGAAATGTTGCTGTTTCTACTTGTGGGAACTGAATCTTTCTGCGACTTCATTGCAGTGGTAGCCCCAAGGTACTCGATTCCCAGTTGAAAATATTTTTCCCGTTGTGCCGTCCCCGCATTACATAAACATGTGTTACACAATATCAGCCGTGCTCTAGCCAATGCAGTCACAGGGAAGGTCCACCTAACCACAGACACGTGGACAACTTCTTGAGGACAGAGATGATACATTTCCCTGATGGCACACTGGGTTAACCTGTTGGAGTCTGGGACAGAGTCAGAGGCTGGGACATCACACATCTTACCCACACCAAGAATAGCTGTTATGATTTCTTAGCCGAGGAGGACAGGAGCAAAAACAGCCAAGGCAGCCGAACACCCAGAGAGGTTGGGAACTAATGGGTTGCAGATCCCTAAACTAACCGCACAACTAGAAGCAGCCGTGGGACGTACCTACGATGACCTAGATGCCTCGACACAGCCGGAGAGTTAGCTAAGCCTAAAGATAGAAAGGGGAAAGCTAACTGCCCCTGAGTAGCACCCCAAAGGAATAGGTAGCCCCCACACATATAATGGCGGTTAGACAAGATGAAATACAAATGCAGGCAGAAAATAGAGTAAGCAAACGCTGGAGCCAAAAACTATCTAGATAGGATAGGACAGGAAAGAATACTGTCTGCAACCCAGCAAAACCCTAAAAAAATTCCAACACTTCTGATTCCAAAAATGCTGAGACCACATGATCTCGCCCCCGCTAAATCAGAACTCTGATGTGAACAAGCAGCTACCCAGCAGCCACTGAAATAACAGGGACAAAGCAAATGAACAGAACTAAATGAGAAACAGAGACCAGCGCAGGCCCCAGCAGGGGGACCCGGCTGACCTCACTCAGTGGGGCAGCAAAAACAAAGAAAAGCAAAACCACAGAAGCAAGCAGAAAATAACTTGTCTGAATTTTAACAGGAGACAGCAGAAAACCAGCTGACTTCCAAACTGGACCAGAAAGAGAAACTAATCACCGGCGAGGATCATGGGAAGGCAGCTCACTTATATCTGCCCAGTCCATCCCCCCTGGTTGCGACTCCTCGCTCCCAGGTGATGGACAGCTTCAATACCATCAGCAACCACCAGAGGGAGCCCCAACTCAGAAGTCATCTCCAAAGTGTTCACAACAGTACCCCCCTTGAGGAGGGGTCACTGAACCCTCACCTGCGCCACCAGGCCGATCAGGATGAGCCCTGCGAAAGACACGAACCAATCTCTTAGCATGAATGTCAGAAGCAAACACTCAAGAATTGTCCTCCTGACCATAACCCTTCCACTTGACCAAGTACTGGAGTCTCCGTCTAGACAGACGAGAATCCAATATCTTCTCCACTTCATACTCCAGATTGCCCTCAATCAACAGGCTCAGGAGGCGTAGCCATAAGAACTACTGGTTCAACAAACCTTTTCAATAAAGATTTATGGAAGACGTTGTGAATCTTAAATGTCCCTGGCAGATCTAAACGGAAAGAAAACTGGATTAAGGACTTCCAAGATCTTATAAGGTCCAATGAACCTTGGTTTAAACTTTGGAGACCCAACCTTCATAGGGATATTTTTTGAGGACGACCAAACCAAGTCACCCACTTTAAACCGAGGACCATCAGTCCTATGCCGGTTGGCAAACCGCTGGGCCCTCTCCTGAGAGAGAGACAACTTATCCACTACTTGATCCCAAATCTGCTGCAATCCCTCTACCATAGAGTCAACACCCGGACAGACAGAAGCCTCCACCTGCCCCGAAGAAAACCGAGGATGAAATCCGAAATTGCAGAAAAAAGGGGACATCAAAGTGGCAGAACTGGCCCTATTATTTAGAGCGAATTCAGCCATGGGCAAAAGAGACCCAGTCATCTTGATCAGCAGACACAAAACATCTCAGATAAGTTTCCAAAGTCTGGTTTGTTCTCTCGGTCTGCCCATTGGTCTGAGGGTGAAACGCGGAGGAGAAAGACAACTGAATTCCCAGTTTAGAACAAAAGGCTCTCCAAAACCTGGAAAGAAACTGGACTCCTCTGTCAGACACAATGTTCTCTGGAATGCCGTGCAAATGAACCACCTGCTGAAAAAACAAGGGCACCAACTCGGAAGAGGATGACAACTTCGGCAGTGGCACAAGATGGACCATCTTGGAAAATCTATCACAGATCACTCAAATGACACTCATTCTCTGACAGGGAGGTCGGAGATAAAATTCATAGAGATATGGGTCCATGGCCTCCTCGGGCACCGGCAGTGGTATTAACAATCCACTAGAGCGAGAACAGGGTTTGGACCGAGAACAAGTCCCACAGGACTGCACAAAATTCCTGACATCACGAGATAAAATAGGTCACCAAAAGGACCGACTCACTAAATCTCTGGTACCAAAAATACCGGGATGACCAGCCAATGCGGAGCAATGAATCTCAGACATTACATTCTTCCTCCATTGGTCTGGGACAAACAATTTCCCAACAGGGCAGCGTTCAGGTTTATCCCCCTGAAATTCCTCCATAGCCAGTCTCAAATCGGGCGAGATAGCGGAAAGAACCACACCCTCCTTCAGAATGACAGTAGGCTCAGTCACATCAGGAGAATCTGCCAAAAAACTCCTAGAGAGGGCATCCGCCTTAACATTCTTAGTGCCCGGAGAAAGAAGACTACAAAATTAAAACACTTAAAAAACAAGGCCCACCTGGCCTGTCTAGGATTAAGTCGCTTGGCTGATTCGAGATAGATCAGGTTCTTATGGTCCGTGAGGACCACCACTTGACGGCTGGGGAAAATTTTCGAGAGAAGAAGGCACAAGGGTTACTCTTAGAGGTCTCAGGATCCCTTTGGGGACAAAACGGCTCCTGCACCAATCTCAGAAGCATCTATCTCCACCTGAAATGGTAGAGAAACATCAGGCTGCCGTAGAACAGGAGCAGAAGTGAATCTCCGCTTAAGCTCCTGAAATGCAGAAACTGCCTCAGGAGACCAATTCACTATATCGGAACCCTTTTTGGTCAAATCAGTCAGTGGTTTCACAATACCAGAGAAATTACTTATAAATTTACAGTAAAAATTAGCAAAACCCAAAAATCTCTGAAGAGCCTTCAATGAAGTGGGTTGAACCCAATCACAAATGGCCTGAACCTTGACCGGGTCCATTTCAATAGCAGAGGGAGACAAAAATGAGTCCCAAAAACGAAACCTTCTGTACGCCAAAGAGACATTTTGATCCCTTAACATACAAAGCATTTTCTCTCAAAATCCGGAATACCATCCGAACATGTTCCACATGAAAATCCCAGTCATTGGAAAATATCAAGATATTGTCCAAATAAACGATCAGAAATTTATCCTCAAAATCCCGGAAAATATCGTTCATGAAAGATTGGAAGACGGAAGGGGCATTAGTGAGCCCAAAAGGCATCACTAGGTGCTCAAAATGCCCCTCAGGGGTATTAAACGCCATCTTCCATTCATCACCGTGCTTGATGCGAATAAGATTATATGCCCCCTAAGGTCAAGCTTGGTAAACCAACTAGCACCTTTCACTCTGGAAAATAAATCAGAAATTAGGGGTAACGGATATTGATATTTAACAGTGATCTTATTAAGGAGACGATAGTCAATACATGCCTCAATGAACCATCCTTTTTGGCCACAAAGAAAAAGCCGGCGCCCAAGGGTGAAGAGGATGGTCTGATATGACCCTTCTCCAAAGACTCTTTGATATAAGATCGCATCGCATCATGCTCAGGTACCGACAAATTGAAGAGCCGACCCTTGGGAAATTTACAACCGGGTACTAACTCAATCGCGCAATCATATCTTCTGTGGGGAGGTAAGGTTGCAGACTTACTCTCACTAAACACATCAGAAAAATCAGCCAAATAGTTAGGGACATCCTGAGACTGAGGAGAGGTAGAAAAAACAGGAGTGTCACTACGAGCACCAACTGACCACAGACACAGACTTCCAATCCAAAACAGGATTATGGGTCTGCAACCAAGGAAAACCCAGTACAATAATGTCATGTAAATTATGCAACACCAAAAATTTACAATTCTCTTGGTGGTCCCGGGCTACCCACATTATCACCTGGGTCGAAAACTGGGGTTTATTCTCCGCCAAAGGGGTAGAATCAATGCCCAGCAAAGGAATAGACCTCTGCAGGGGCACCATGGGAAAACCACAACGTTTGGCAAAGTCAAAATCCATCAGGTTTAGGGCTGCTCCTGAATCAACAAAAGCAGGAGCAGAAATTGTGGACACGGAGCAGATCAAGGTAACAGTCAAGAGAAATTTAGCCTGAACATTACACAAAACAAATGAGCGCGCAAAACGTCCTCCCCGCTTAGGGCAGATGGAAATAGTATGAGAATAGTATGAGAAGCGACCCCACAATAGGCCGCTACCTCTGCTCCGACATTATCCCACCTCCCACTTCCAGACAAGTTTACGGGTGACAGTAAACATTGTCGGGGATTCGTGAGTCAGTGCTCTATACAGCTTGAGCTTCTGGCAACACGTTTCCCCACGGAACGGGCATAAGTGGCTTTTATTGTGTCTCTTCGTCGGGCAGAGCATTGGAGTGGGCAACGCCGCTGTGGGAGCGCGACGATCGTGTGGTGCAGAGTGCTCCTCGGTTTTAGGAGGCTCTGAAAAAGGTCTTTTTAGGACCTCAGGTCACGCACGATACGGCAATCCAACTGCTGGCAATGTCACAGGGCTTGTCCATGGTCAGCCAGTTCTCAGTCCAATTTCGGACTTTGGCCTCTGAATTAGAGTGGCCAGATAAAGTTCTTATTCCAGTGTTCTGGAAAGGACTGGCAGACCATGTAAAGGACGCTTTGGCTACCAGGGAGATTCCTGCCACACTGGAGAAACTCATTTCTATATCTACCGCATCGACCTCCTTTTTCACGAGCGGATGTTAGAGCGGACCCAGTGTAGGCAGAGGTTTCGGCTGGCATCCACCTTTGCCAAACCTCTTGAATTTCCCGTTCGGGCGTCCGACCCCCAGAGACTGTGGAGACTACTCGAGTGGGATCTAAGTCTTAGACCACTCGAGTATCCGTGGTCTGTAGAGTGTGTCAGCAGCCAGGACTGTTATGTTTTGGTAGCTGAGGAGAATAAGCAAAAACGGCAATACACCAGAGAGGCTGAACCTATTGGATTGCAGTAACCTGAACTAACCACACAACTAGAGGTAGCCGTGGAGCGTTCCTACGTTTATCCTAGACGCCTCGTCACAGCCTGAGAGATAACTACACCTAAAGGCAGAAAGATGAAAGCTATCTGCCCCGGAGCAGATGCCCAAAGAAAATAGGAAGCAACCAAACATGTAATGGCGGTTAGACAAGAAGAAGCATGGACACAGACAGAAAATAGAATGAGCAAACGCTGGGGCCCAATCTGTCTAGACAGAAAAGTACAGGAAAGGATACTCACTGCAATCCAAAAAAACCCCTAAAAAATACCAACTCTTCTGATTGCAAAAACACCTGAGATCACACGATCTCTACCACCTAAATCAGTTTCTGGTGTAACAAAACTAAGCCGCAGCCACTGAAAAAACAGGAAAAAGCAAATGAACAAACAACAGTGGCTCCAGATAAACTGAGAGGAGCACAAGCCCCTGGAAGGGACCTGGCTGACCTCCACAGAAGTGCAGGGAACAATGCAAAAAGCAAGCACAAAAATAAAAGCAGAAAATATCTTATCTGATAGCAGAAGATGCAGGCAAGACTCAGCAAACTTCCAAACGAACCAGGAACCACAATTGAGACAAGAACAATTGATCACCGGCAACCATCATGGGAGGGAACCATCGTTGGTGCTGGAGCAGTCCTTTTTCAAAAGGATGCTCAAGGTCGTAAACATCCTTGCTTCTTCTCCAAGACCTTCACACCAGCGGAGAGGAATTATTCCATTGGGGATAGGGAGTTGCTAGCCATGAAGTTGGCCTTTTCCGAGTGGAGAAATCTCCTGGAGGGGGCTCGCTTTCCCTTTCAAGTGTTCACTGACCACAAAAATTTGGTCTATTTATAGACCGCCCAGCGGCTAAATTCCCGTCAGGCCAGATGGTCCCTGTTCTTCTCCCGGTTCCATTTCACCCTCCATTTTCTCTCCGGGGAGAAGAACATTCGTGCCGATGCTCTGTCTCGCTCCGTGGTGTCCTCTGAGGAGGTGGAGGAGGAACCTCGGCTGATTGTCCCCACAGAGAGCCTAAGAACTGTGTCCCCAGTTTCGCTTGAGTCTGTGCCTCCGGGCAAGACTTTTGTGCCCATCAATTTGCGACCAGAGGTACTCTCTTGGGCACACTCGTCCAGGGTGGGTGGACATTTTGGGGCAAAGAGGACATCTGAGTTTCTGGCATGGACATACTGGTGGCCACATATGGTCCGTGACATCAGGGAATACGTTCAGGCGTGCGTCTCCTGCGCCAAGAATAAGTCCCCTCGACAACGGCCAGCTGGGTTACTTTTCCCTTTACCGGTGGCAGACAGGCCCTGGGAGATGGTTGGGATGGATTTTGTGGTGGGCTTACCCAAGTCTTGGGGCTGCACCATCATCTGGGTGATAACCGACCACTTCTCCAAAATGGTGCACTTGGTGCCGTTACCACGGTTACCGTCTGCACGGGCCTTGGCAGCATTATTCATTAGGCATATTTTCCGCCTACACGGTATTCCAGACAAAATTGTCAGTGATCGAGGTCCCCAGTTTGCGTCTCGGTTCTGGAGAGAGCTGTGTCGTTTACTCAGCATTGAGTTGAATCTCTCCTCTGCATACCATCCCGAGACAAATGGGTTGGTAGAGAGGGCCAACCAGACCTTGGTCACATACTTGCGACATTTTGTCTCTGCCAGGCAGGATGACTGGGCATCCTTGCTACCGTGGGCTGAGTTCGCTCTAAATAATGCTGTGGCTGACTCCATCGGACAGACCTCATTCCTCCTGAACTACTGTCAGCATCCGCGGGTGCCAGTGCCCATGCCCGTGTCTTTCGCCGATTCCAGGGTGGCAGACTGGGCTGTGGAGGCACGGGACATTTGGGACCGGACCCATGATGCCATTCAGGCCTCCAAAGAGAGGATGAGGTCTTCGGCCGATGCCCATCGGCGCCCCGCTCCTACATTTGCTCCGGGTGACCTAGTATGGCTCTCTGCCCGAAACATCAGGCTACGTGTAGAGTCCACCAAGTTGACACCTCACTTTTTGGGTCCCTTTAAAGTTCTTGAGCAGGTGAACCCGGTGGTTTACCGCCTAGCTCTTCCGCCTCGCCTTGGTATCACCGACACCTTTCACGTGTCCCTCCTGAAACCCGTGACCATTTCCCGGTTTTCCGAGTCATCTGCCGGGACGTCAGGTTCATCTACCGACGATCATGAGGTGAACGCCATTGTTGGGTGCAAGGTGGTACGAGGAAAAAAATTTTATTTGGTGGATTGGAGGGGTTATGGGCCTGAGGATAGGTCCTGGGAGCCTGCCGAGCATGTTCACGCTCCGCAGCTCATCGCCGCCTTTGAGCGCAGCGAGGCCCAAAGAAGGGGGGCCCTAGGAGGGGGGATAATGTTAGGGTTCGAGTTCCCGCTGCTGCAGAAGGGAGTCTCGAACCAGTCCCGCTGCGGTCCCCCATCCGTCTCCGGCCGCAGTGGAGCCTGCTCAGCAAAGACGTCGGTTCCAGCGTCTCGCCCAGTTTAACACTGTGCAGAGGCTTGTTGCGGTCTTTCCTGGTTCCTGTATTATAACCAGTGCTGGAGCAGGCAGTTTGGGAACTAAGTCCCTGCTTTCTCCATCTGAGCATGCCCAGGGCAAGATCTCCCATTGGAGATCAGGGGTCACATGCTCGGTTACAGCAGCGACTCCCATTGGTCTGCCAGGAAGGTCCTGAAACTACATGTGTTCTGGAATGGTTTCACATTGGTCCTTTTCTGGTAGGTCCTGCAGTTGCTACTATAAAAGGGTGGCATGGCTGGGCCGCCATGCGCTAGTATCAAATCCGTTACGTGCTTGCGCCAGTGTGGTCATGTATGCATGTGGTTAGGTCTGGCTGAAATAAGCCCCTAGAATACCGGCACCTCCGGTGAGGAGACTGTATGCACGTGTTCAGGGCTCGGCTGAAAACGCCATTAGAATACCGGCTACTCCGGTGAGGAGATTATTGCTTGTGTTCTGACTGCATGATCACGGACTGCTATCCGCACAGCAGTTAACCGTGTACCTGGACCCAGTAGGGTTACTCAGCGACTTTGTGATGCAACAGGGTTCGCTTTAAAACGCTAGTCAGCGCCCTAGTGTTTTACTTTGCGGCTCGCTGAAGCTAAGTGAGTTCGCACTTATCGCCATATAGCGCTGTGGCATTCCTGCTAGCAGCTCTGTGGATTAACAGAGTTCGCACTAACTGCCACAGCGCGCTACGGCGTTTATTTTAGCGACTGCGGGATAACAGAGTTCGCTACTCATGCCATCTTACTAGCAGCAGGCTCTACCTGCACGGTGGACCCCGGGCTGCGAACGCACCTCTCCTTAATATCTATTAGGTGCGTTCCGCAGGCCCTTAACAATAGCTCTATGGCTTCCTGACCCTGGTTCAATGCCAACAAGGTTTTCTCAGCTTGATCAGTAACATTAGGTTCATCATATAATAACCCCAGAGCTTGAAAAAACACATCAACATTAGTAAAAACAGGATCCCCAGGTGTCAGGGAAAAGGCCCAATCCTGAGGGTCGCCGCGTAACAGGTAGATGACAATTTGTACCTGCTGCTCTGTGTCCCCCGAGGACTTAGGTTTCAAGGAAAAAAACAACTTACAGTTATTTTTAAAGGTCAAGAATTTAGACCGATCCCCAAAAAATAAATCCGGAATAGGGATCTTTGGTTCTACAGCAGACAATCGAGTGAGATAGGTAGCAGTACTCCGAACTTCAGCAGCAAGCTGCTCAACACGATCGGACAAATGCTTGATTTCCATTGAAGAAAAACTCCTTCTCCAGCCCCCAGAGAAAGATAGGAAAAAATATGTATATATAATATATATAATAATATATATATATATATATATATATATATATATATAAAAATTCTGACTACTTTTTTTTTTACTATTTTTTTCCTTCTTTTGAGTACCATAGAATTTACAGTCAGGCCGGTGATTCTGTTATGATTTGGTAGCCTAGGAGGACAGGAGCAAAAACAGCCAAGGCAGCCGAACACCCAGAGAGGTTGGGAACTAATGGGTTGCAGACCCCTAAACTAACCGCACAACTAGAAGCAGCCGTGGGACGTACCTACAATGACCTAGACGCCTTGACACAGCCGGAGAGTTAGCTAAGCCTAAAGATAGAAAAGGGAAAGCTAACTGCCCCTGAGTAGCACCCCAAAGGAATAGGTAGCCCCCACACATATAATGGCGGTTAGACAAGATGAAATACAAACGCAGGCAGAAAATAGATTAAGCAAACGCTGTGGCCAAAAACTATCTAGATAAGACAGGACAGGAAAGAATACTGTCTGCAACCCAGCAAAACCCTAAGAAAAATTCCAACACTTCTGATTCCAAAAATGCTGAGACCACACAATCTCGCCCCCGCTAAATCAGAACTCTGATGTGAACAAGCAGCTACCCAGCAGCCACTGAAATAACATGGACAAAGCAAATGAACAGAACTAAATGAGAAACAGAGACCAGCACAGGCCCCAGCAGGGGGACCCGGCTGACCTCACTCAGAGGGGCAGCAAAAACAAAGAAAAGCAAAACCACAGAAGCAAGCAGAAAATAACTTATCTCAATTTTAGCAGGAGACAGCAGAAAACCAGCTGACTTCCAAACTGGACCAGGAAGAGAAACTAATCACCGGCGAGGATCATGGGAAGGCAGCTCACTTATATCTGCCCAGTCCGTCCCCCTGATTGCGACTCCTCGCTCCCAGGTGATGGACCTCTGTTATTCAACACAGCTTCAATACCATCAGCAACCACCAGAGGGAGCCCCAACTCAGAAATCATCTCCAAAATATTCACAATAAATAGCGGTTTCAACTTCCATCAGGGTTTCAGTCTCCTGTATTCCACTTCCTGTCTCTCTTCCTCCTCCTCATCCTCAGTGGAACTAACCTCCCCATCACTGCCCAGCTGGGAAATCTGCAGCACTGCCTTGGTGAAGTGGCAACAAGTTCTGCTGAAGCTCATCTGTTTAGGTGATAAAGCTCACAACGCAGCCGAGCTGTTGAAAGGGATAAAAGAACAGAACCTCCAACCAAGTTTGTTTGTGTGCGATAATGAACGTAACTTGGTGGCGGCTTTAAAGCTCGGCATGCTGGTAAACATTTCATGCATGGCCCACGTGCTGAACTTGGTTGGACAGCGGTTTTTAAAAACATACCCTGACTTGCCTGACCTACTTGCCAAGGTACAACTTGTCATCGCACATTTCCGAAAGTCATCTCAGACTTTCGCCGGTCTAGCGTCGATGCAGCAGCGCTTTAATTTGCCTCGTCACTGACTGATTTGTGACCTGCCCACACGCTGGAATTCGACCTTCCATATGTTGGCAAGTAGTGATGAGTGAACGTGTTCACCACTATTCGTTAGTCGCCCAAGTATCACGGTACTCGGTGTACTCAGCGAGCACTGAGCATTTCCGGGATTACTCGGCGGGAACTCGGGTCTCCACCCAGCTTTTTTGGCGGTCTTTAGAGACCCAATCACGATGCAGGGATCGTCTGCCAGGCAATGAAACGCCACAGCCATCTTTGTTGTGGTTGTGCAGTGATTATCTGGCCGCACAGCATCATCAGGGGTATAAGAGACCGGACGCCGCCCTGCTCGGCGCTTTCAACTCCGGATTTAGATAGTGTAGGGAGAGCTGCTGCCGAGATAGGTTCAGATATGGGGATTTCTTAGTCAGTGTGGGGTCTACCATCCTAAAGTAATCAAATCCAGATAAACCAACAGTCCTTCTAAGGGCTAATTTGAGTATATAGGTTCCAGTGTTAGGTTAGCAGGGGATTGTACGTCGCTTTATACATATCAGTGCTAGGCCTGCAGGCACTGTATATGTCTATATACTGTAGGAATTGGTCTCGCTCGGGTGCGAAGGGAGGCAAACAGGAGAGCGACTTCACTTGAATCTTCCAGCAAGTTTATTAAGAACGTCATAAACTGCTCTAGATAGAAAAACAAAATAGCCTTCTCTGGCACAAAGTAACAAAAGGCTAATACACAGTCCATGTACTATAGCAGGTTAGTGTCCTTAGAACACCCACACTGGAGGTCTTCACACCTCCAGTCACACACACCTGTGGTCAGCAGTAGGCTAATTTATATATCTGACACCCAGCTAACACAGATCACATGACTGGTCATGTGGGAGTGACATCACCACAGGTCCTTAAACCACATACAAAGGTATGGTGATGTCCCTACTTTCCCATCTCTCTATGTGACCATTAATATCGCTACAATACATATCATTGCATACATCAAGAGGGTCCATTCCCTTGATGTCTGCTGGTGCTGCTGCTAACTATAGGACACATTGACCGTATATACCTAGCCCCAGGTCAAAATTGGCTTGGAAAATTTTTTTGGCCAGGTTAATAGAGCTTATTTTATTGCAAAGCTTCCAGAGCCCTTTTTTTCTCTATTTGCTTTTGACAGTGCACAATACAGCCAGATCCTTTTCCTAGCACAGCGTGAAAATTCAGCAATTTTAAAAGGGTCCCAAAAATCACATTTGAGTGCACAAATCACTATTTAAAAAGCAAAAAATACAGGCTACAGATTTGTCAGTGTGGTATCTCCGTGCCAGCTCATATATCTGCGTGCTCCAAGTGTGGTCTGTTATGATTTGGTAGCTGAGGAGAGCAGGCAAAAAGGAAATACACCAGAGCAGTTGGAAACTATGAGATTGCAGTACCCTGACTAACCACCACAACTAGAGGCAGCCGTGGAGCGTTCCTACGTTGGTCCTTGACGCCTCGTCACAGCCTGAGAAATTAACTACACCTAAAGATAGAAAGAGGAAAGCTATCTGCCCCGGAGCAGATCCCCAAAGAACATAGAAAGCCCCCAAACATGTAATGGCGGTTAGACAAGAAGAAATACTGACACAGACAGAAAATAGTATGAGCAAACGTTGGGGCTCAAACTTACTAAATAGAAAAGGATAGGAAGGGCACTTACTGCAATCCCAAAAAACCCTGAAAAGCACCAACTCTACTAATTTCAAAAACACCTGAGATCACACGACCTCTACCACCTAAATTAGTTCTCTGGTGTAACCAAAAACAAAACAGCAGCCACTGAAAAAACTGGAAAAAGCAAATGTACAAACATCAGTGGCTGAACTGAACTGAGAGGGCAAAAGCCCCCTGAGGGGACCCTGAAGGCCCCACAGAAGTGCAGGACAAAATGCAAAAATCAAGCACAAAAACAAAAAGAAGAAAATGTCTTATCTGTTAGCAGGAGATTCAGACACGACACAGCAGGCTACCAAGGAAACAGGAATCAAGGATTGAGACCAGAACAATTGATCACCGGCAACCCTGATGGGAAGGCGACTCCCTTATATAAGACCAGTCAGTAACACCTGATTCCCAATCCTCACAATCTTCACTGGACAGTCCAGTACCATTTGTAACCACCAGAGGAGCTTCTGCTCAGAACTCATTTCCAGCCTATTCACAACAGTGGTCATTTTAGGCTGGTTTTCAATTTTTTTCCTGTGTGTCACTCTAGTTATATACAGCACTATTTAGCCTACAAAAGCAAAAAATACAGGCCACAGATTTGTCAGTGTGGTATCTCCCTAACAGGCCTCATTTATCTGTGCCAAAAATGTGGCCATTTTAGGCCTACATATTCTAGTGTTTTTGCAGACTGTTACCGTACTTATTGAGACAAATCTGATAAGCCAAAAAACATTTTTACCTACAGTCCAGATAGGTAAAAGTGTGGTTTTCCCGCACACGTATCACATACAAGTTGGCTCCCAAATCAGCCATTTGTAGTGAATGTGTATAATATTCTAGTCCATTTACAATGAGCAAGGTGCGTGATGGTGCATGCCGAGGCCGAGGCCGTGGCCAAGCTGAAATTGGGCCACCAAAAACACCCACATCTTCTCGCTGGACCTTAGTGTCCGAAGTCCTAGGGACCGTGGCAAGACAGCACTATTGAAGCCCGAGCAGTGTGAAAAGGTTGTTGGTTGGATAGCGGATAATACTTCCAGTTACTTATCCACCACCACTAGCACCCTGTCTTCCACACGATCAAGTCAGAGTAGCCGTGAATCTGGACCGCTTATTCCTCACCCTGATCCTCCTTCCTCCCACCATGCTGAGTGCCTTGAGACAACTGATCCCACACTCAGACTCTCCGTAGAGCTGTTCAGTTTTCCATTTGGAGATTCGTGCCTCTCGCCTGGTCCACTTGAAGTGGGGCAAGATGATATTCTATGTAGCGATGCACAAATATTTGAGCAGCCACGGTCATAAGACGTGGACGATGATGAGACACAATTGCCAGAAAGTCAGGAGGAGGACCAGGGTGCAGAAGTGGAAGATGAGGTGGTGGATGATATAGTAACAGACCCAGGACATGCAGAGCGAGGACAGCAGTACAAAGGGGGAGGTAGGCATAGCACCACTTCAGGCAGGAAGAAGCAGTGTGGTGGCCACAGACAGAAGGCGGGCAACCGTTCCCAATAACACCAACCTGACGGAAGTTGCCAGTCCAGCTGTTAGGTCTTCCAGAGTCTGGTTATTTGCAGATTTCGGCTCACCGACTGGTGTGTGATGTCCCCATGCGTTGGAACTCTACACTGCATATGTTGGAAAGGATTTGAGAGCAGAAGTGGGCAGTTGTTGAATACAGCATCAACAAGGCTGTCGTTTTTCAGGTTTGACTCCATACATAAGACCTCAGGAGTGGACATGGATGTCAGACATATGTAACATCCTACAAAACTTTGAGGAGTCCACCGAAATGGTGAGTGGCGATGACACCGTAATTAGCTTCACCATCCCACTCATCTGCATTCTGAAAAGCTCTCTACTCACAATGAAAGAGGATGCATTGCAGGTGGAGAAGGAGGACATGGATCAAGGAACCATACAGGCTGATTACACACTGCCCATCCTCATGTCATCCCAACGTGGATTGGTTGACGATGAAGAAGAGGAGGAGGAAGAACAGGAGCTACTTTCATGCGCTATAGACGGTACTACAAGCACAACTGTCATACCGTCTGTTCAGCGTGGATGGCCTGAGGACAGGGAGGAAGAGGAGGAGGAGGACACCTTGGTCAGTCGTCCTGTTGGTGAGGACACGGAAGGCTTGCCTGTTACCAGTCTGACACGCATCGCTGACTTTATGCTGCGCTGCCTTTCCCGTGACCCTCCTATTGTAAAAATATTGGGTAACAGTCATTACTGAGTAGTGACACTTTTAGACACACGCTACAAGAAGAACTTTCAATCTCTTGTTCCAGAGGCAGACAGGTGTACTAAAATGGTGCAGTACCAGAGGGCCATTGTTGCAGAATTATTAAAAAAATTACGATCTCAAAACGCTGGCGGCAGAGATAACAGTTCGTTGGCCTAGGAGGCGAGAGAGACACAACTCCAATCCAGCAGAGGCAGGGAAACACTGGCAAAGTTCTGGGACAGTTTTCTCAGACCCTTCCATCGCCCTGGCCCTGAGGTGCGGGGTAATCTCACAAGGAATGCAATGTTTTATAAGGTGCTGAGAGAGTACCTTGCTGACCATACCAACGTCCTCCATGATTCCTCAGTGCCTTTTAATTATTGGGTATCCAAGCTGGACACGTGGCATGAACTGGCTCTCTACGCCTTGGAGGTCCTGGCCTGCCTTGCCGCTAGCGTTTTGTCAGAGCTGGTTTTTAGTGCCGCTTGTGGAATTATCACAGATAAGCGCATTCGCCTTTCAGCGGAAAATGCAGACAGGCTGACTCGTATAAAAATAAACAAGGGATGGATTGGGCCACTTCTTGACACCACCAAATGATGACAGCGAAACATAAACTCCAATGTAGTGTCTTTTTTGGGAAGTGTATTCCCATGCACCTCTTCACACCCACACATGCGTATGCGCTTCCTGATTTTGGCTATTTGGTGTCCTCCTCCTCCTTCTCCTCATCCTCACCGTCCACCACCACTCGAACACCAGGGTGAATGTATTCTGTCATGCTCCAGCCACTCTACTTTTTGGCATGGGTGTTAATTTTAAAAAATATGTACCCCCCCCAAGGGAAATGTTTGCCAGCCCATACACTTAGTGAATGGGCATTACAAGTCTAGGAGACCCGTCCTTTAAATTGGTTTTTAATCAGGCCTTCCTCCACATCTCATCATCCACCGCCACTAGATCACCAGCGTTAACGTGTTCCATTCTGCTACAGCCAGTGTCGAATTATGAACAAGGGTGGGTGGTTTTGCTGGGCATAAAATACTTGTTATGGAAAAGGTTGAGGTGTACCCCACAGGGGAAAATGTTTGTCAGCCCAATACACTTAGTGTATGGGCATTCCAAGTCTAGAAGACCCGCTCCTTTAAATTGGGCATAGTTTTTAATCAGGCCTTCTTCCACATCTCATCATCCGCTGCCACTAGATCACCAGTGTTAACGTGTTCTGTGCTGCTACAGCCAGTGTCGAATTCTGAACATGGGTTGGTGGTTTTGCTGTGCGTAAAATACTTGTTCAGAAAAAGGTTCAGGTGTACCCCACAGGAGAAAATGTTTGCCAGCCCATACACTTAGTGTATGGGCATTACAAGTCTAGGAGACCCATTCCTTTTTTATGGGACATTTTTTTAAGAGGCCCTCCTCCATGTTTCTTCCAAGGGGGATTGGGGTTATTGGGGTGCATATGACTTGGCAGTGTCAGTGGATTTTCCTGTGCCCATGCATAAGTAAACAGAATGGAGTACAAAATGAATAACCTGAAGTGGATTTTCCTGTGCCTATCCAGTACCTGGGTTCAAAGGCATATTGGGGTGCATATGACTTGGCAGCAGGGCCGGTGTTAGGGGCAGGCAGACCAAGTAGTTGCCTAGGGCCCCCGCTCTCCCAGGGACCCCCAGATAGCGGCACATCACACAGCCGCTATGGAGCCCCTGTGAGGCAGGGGAGCCCGCCTGCCCCCAGCGCTGACTCCCCCCACCGCCGCATTGAACTATACAGGCGTCATAGACACCTGTACAGTTCAAAGCAATGATGGAGGAGAGAGCATCAGCTGATGCTCCCTCTCCCATAATTTCCCTCTGCCCACACTGCGGGTGCGCGATGACGTCATCACGCACTCACTGTGTGCCGGACAGAGCAGCCGCTGAGACAGGAGACGGAGAGCAGCGCGGGGCACGAGGAGAGGTGAGGAGTGTGTTTTTTTTTTTTTATATGTCAGTGATGTCTGTGAGTACTGGACTGTGGGCCATTCCTGGAGGGGGGTGTTATGTGGACCATGCTATATACTATGCAGGCCGTTGTATATACTATGTGGGCCGTGCTATATACTATTCGGGCCACGCTATATACTATGTGGGCTGCACTATATACTATGTGGGCCGCGCTATATACTATGTGGGCCGCGCTATATACTATGTGGGCCGCGCTATATACTATGTGGGTCGTGCGATATACTATGTGGGCCATGCTTATACTATGTAGGCCTCGCTATATACTATGTGGGCCGTGCTATATACTATTCGGGCCGCGCGATATACTATGTGGGCCGCGCTATATACTATGCGGGTCGTGCTATATACTATGTGGGCTGTGATATATACTATGCGGCTGTGCTATATACTATGTGGGCCGTGATATATACTATGTGGGCCGCGCTATATACTATGTGGGCCATGCTTATACTATATAGGCCTCGCTATATACTATGTGGGCTGCGCTATATACTATGTGGGCCGCGCTATATACTATGTGGGCCTCGCTATATACTATGTGGGCCACGCTATATACTATGTGGCTGTACTATATACTATGCGGCTGTGCTATATACTATGTGGGCCATGATATATACTATGTGGGCCGCGCTATATACTATGTGGGCCATGCTATATACCATGTGGCTGTGCTATATACTATGTGGCCACGCTATATACTATGTGGGCCGCGCTATATACTATCAGGGCCGACCCATATACTATGCGGGCCGCGCTATATGGTATGCGGGCCATGCTATATACTATGTGGAATGTGTTATATACTTTGGGTATATTATATTTTATGGGAGGCTGTGTTATATACTATGTGGCTGTGTTATATACTATGAGGGACATTATATTCTATGGGGAGGCGGGCTGTATCATATTCTATTCGGGACTACATTATATTCTCTGGGGGCTGTATTATATTTATTACATTCTATGAGGGGTGATTGCATCATACTCTATGAGTGGGCTACATTATACTATATGAGGGGGCTACATTGTATTCTATGGGGGGCTGCATTATATTCTATGGGGAGCAAGATTATATTGGATGGGGCTTCATTATACTTTATGAGGGGGCTACATTATATTCTATGGAGGGGCTACATTATACTATATAAGGGGGCTGCATTATATTTTATGCGGGGGCTGCATTATACTATATGAGGGGGCTGCATTATATTCTATGGGGGGGTTTACATTATATTCTGTGGAGTGGCTGCATTAAGCTCTATAGGGTGATTGCATTATACTATATGAGGGCTGCATTATACTGTATCGAGGACTATGACACATTATACTATATGAAGAACTATGGGGTGCATTATACTATTGGAAGTGAATTGTACTACATGGATGAGTATGGCGGTGCATTATACTATATGGAGCATTATGAGGAGTGTATTATACTAAATGGAGGACTGAGTAGTGTATTATACTATATGTAGGACTGAGTGTATTTTAATATATGGAGGACTATAGGGAGTGTATTATACTATTTGAGGACTATGAGGAGTGTATTATACTATATGGAGGACTATAGGGAGTGTATTATACTATATGGAGGACTATGGGATGTGCATTTTACAATATGGAGGACTGTGGTGCATATTATATTATATAGAGGACTATGGAGTGTGCATTTTAAAATATGTAGGACTGTGGTGCACATTATAATATATGGAGGACTATGGGGTGTATTATACTAAACAAGCAAAATGCTGCATATTCATCCAGAGATTGGATTGTTTATGCCGAAACAAAAATCATTGTTCTCAGCAGCACATCGCCCTGTTAAAACTGCAGATATGCTGCTGATAACAAGATACTGTATGGGGAGCTATTAGTGATTGTTCTGTCCCCATCATTGTTCCTCAGCCGGTGGAAAGAGGCCGGGAAACAAGTGTTGAACGACTTCAATATTGTCGATCACACTCATTTAGCGGCCTGAACTCAGAGCATGTAAATACAACCGAAATGCTTCTGTGTGATGTGCAATATGTTAGCATTTGGGGCCCCATTTTAAACTTTGCCTAAGGCCCCACTTTGCCTAAAACCAGCCCTGCTTGGCAGCAGAGTAGGCCTTGCTGTCATTGCATAAGAAAAGAGTATGGGAGTACAAAATGAATAATGTGAAGTGGATTTTCCTGTGCCCATCCAGTACTTGGGTTCAAAGACATATTGGGGTGGATATGACTAGGCAACAGGGCAGGCCTTGCTGTCAAAGTATAAGAAAAGAGTATAGGAGTACAAAATGAATAATGTGAAGTGGATTTTCCTGTGCTCATCTAGTACCTGGGTTCAAAGGCTTATTGGGGTGCATATGACTTGGCAGCAGGGCAGACCTTGTTGTCAATGCATAAGAAAAGAGTATGGGAGTACAAAATGAATAATGTGAAATGGATTTTTATGTGCCCATCCAGTACCTGGGTTCAAAGGCATATTGGGGTGCATATGACTTGGTAGCAGGGCAGGAGTTGCTGTCATTGCATAAGTAAAGAGTATTTGAGTACAAAATTAATAATGTGAAGTGGATTTTCCTGTGCCCATCCAGTACCTGGGTTCAAAGGCTTATTGGGGTGCATATGAGTTGGTAGCAGGGCAGGCCTTGCAATCAATGCATAAGAAAACAGAATGGGAGTACAAAATGAATAATGTGAAGTGGATTTTCGTGTGCTCATCTAGTACCTGGGTTCAAAGGCATATTGGGGTGCATATGACTTGGCAGCAGGGCAGACCTTGTTGTCAATGCATAAGAAAAGAGTATGGGAGTACAAAATGAATAACATGAACTGGATTTTCCTGTGCCTATCCAGTACCTGGGTTCAAAGGCTTATTGGGGTGCATATGACTTGGTAGCAGGGCAGACCTTGCAATCAATGCATAAGAAAAGAGTTTGGGAGTACGAAATTAATATTGTCAAGTGGATTTTCCTGTGCCCATCCAGTACGTAGCTTGAAAAGCTTATTGGGATGCATGTAACTTTGGGGCAAGCCAGGCCTTGCATTCAATGCAACAGTTTTTCAGGAAGCCCTCCTGTACCTCTCGTGAAAGGGATATTGGGGTGCGTCGTAATTCTTGGCAGCCCATCCACTCACTGCATAGGCAATAACAGCATAGGAGACCCACTGTTTAATAATGGCCCTTTAAGAAGATTAATGCTGCCTGATGCCCATGTAAAAATAGGCTCTGTGACTTTAAGAGTCCCTCCTTCATAAATGAAACAAGATGTGTCTGCTTATGTGTCACACACTACATGGCGAGCTAGGGTTGTTAAATGTTACAATGACGTTTCCCAGTGAATGCATTTGTATTGGTTGAAAGCAATGCTAAAGTTGCAAAATGCCTCAAAAACGCTGTGTGTGAACGTAGCCCAAGTGGTGGAGGAACATTTTTGTTTTGGGTTAATTATTTGGCTTAGATAAAAGTCATTAACCTGGAAAGGATGTTCCTTAACATACAGTGCCTTGCGAAAGTATTCGGCTCCCTGGAACTTTTCAACCTTTTCCCACATATCATGCTTCAAACATAAAGATACCAAATGTTAATTTTTGGTGAAGAATCAACAAGTGGGACACAATTGTGAAGTTGAATGAAATTTATTGGTTATTTTAAATTTTTGTGGAAATACAAAAACTGAAAAGTGGGGCGTGCAATATTATTCGGCCACTTTAACTTAATATTTTGTTGCGCCACCTTTTGCTGCGATTATAATAGGAAGCCAAAGGATGCCATTACCTTACAGTGGTGTCCCCACGAGCACCACCACCGTAAGGTAATGGCATCCTTTGGCTTCCTATTATAGTTATTCCGCTATGGGACATTTTCTATACCTGATCCTGGCTATTGGGGAACTAGTAGATTGCATTTCCTCTGCACTATTTGCACTTTGGAATATTTAAAGGCATATCCCCTTTCTTCTTTCTTTTTTATTTCTGTGTTTATATTGCCCAGGAAGGGTTTTGATTCTCCTTGAAGCCTTGATTTTGTGGAGCCTTTATATTATACCATTGAGGGCTTGCTATTAATGGATTGTATTATATTTTGTGGCCACTGATATTCTGTATAATGATATTAATATTGTATTTGTACTGACTAATATTTTTTACATTATACTTTTGTGGCACATTAGTTTATGACCTTGTCCATTTAATTGCTGTATTTATCCCTCATTTTCTACTTGTGGTGTGTCGTTTGGGTGTCCCTTACGGCATTTTGCTTTTTTATAGATTTTTTAATGTGAACAATAAAGCTTTTGGATTTTATATTTTGGGATCTCTTCTTCTTCCTTTATATATTTATATTGGATTAGTTGATTCATACTGGTGAAGTGCCCCTTGGACATATGTTGTGTTAACTAATCAAAAGAGCAATAAAGTTAGTTAGATAGAATTGCTAATTAAGGTTCACTTAATAGAACACCTGGTAACTTGTAACAGGCCATGAAATTCCTTTATAGACAGCAAATGGTCAAGATGACATATGTATCACAAGATGTTTTTACTGTAATAAATGATTTACTAATAAGTTTTGAAATGCACGTAACATAATGATGACCTAATGTATGTATACGCCCATTCAGCAGTGGATATAAGCTGACGGGAATTGATTAAAGTTCAGATGATTTTGACCCAGAAACTTGTCTCCTGTGTCCATTTCGTCCCACCATCCTGCCTCGATCAAAGCTCTATCTAATCTGGAACGATCTAATATACTGATGGTCTGATTAGACAATCCCAAACTTGACATCTGATGTCCCAGGGCGGGGCTGGGGGAGAAGAAGGCTCAAGCAATACCTGAAGCCCGGTACCTCTGCAGAGTGAGACAGAGGACTCACAGACATATCCCGGGAAGGTAGGAACCTTTGAATTCTTACACACAATCTCTGTGTCTCCCCCTGTTCCATAGCTGCTGGCCGGACCCATGGTATGGTATAGTTGGGTCTTCCAAAAACCCAGCTCATATTATTTGACAAAGAACAAGTAGAATATCCTACAGGATACTTAACAGTATATTAGATTCGTTATTCTCTGTTGCTGCTATTATATGTCTGTTACGTGTTGTTAATATGGTTAGTGTGTAATTGGAGTGTGAGTGCATGACCAACCTTAAGGGTACGGGATTACTCTCTGCTAGGTCTGTCACTAAGTGTGTCTCTCCATGCTAACTGGCTTGCCAGGATTCATGTGAGGATACGTCTTTGACGGCAGATACTCAGAGAAAGCTACGTACGTCCTCTTGGGGAGTGATAGAGATACGGTGTCAAAACACCGATCGTTTCGGGCCAGATTCCCTGCATTTCTTTTTGGTGACTACAAGTATGGCGCCTTGAGTCAGGGGATAAGTCTGTCTGTCTTCTGTCTTGTCTCATATGCACAAACTGCTCCCATATGGTGCTAAGAAACTTTGAGGTAGTTGGAGTAACATTGGCCTGCCTATTGCTGATTAGTCTTGTTTTCTGATTGATAGATAAGACCTCTGAATATACAAGGTCTAATAGGAAGTTTTTGCCATTTCTTACTAAGGGGTCAAGTACTGTGACACTAAGAGAAGAGTGGTCACATGGCCAAGTACTTAACCAATAATCCCTAAGGTAACAACGCAGTTCCCGTCTTAACTGTATAAAGTCAGTTTAAGGTCAAACGCAGTGCGAACTATAGGTTAGATAGGGATAAAAGATAGCAGATGAGAGCTCCCCACCTTAGCTGTATAAAGTCAGCTAAGGTCACACGCAGTGGGACATGCGGGCACTATAGACAGCCAAAACGAGGCCAGGAGAATTGAGCACAAGTAGCATTTACGCTAAAGAGCGTATTCAGACATCAACCAGAAAAGATATAGGCAGGACTAGGCCAAGAGCGCCAGCAAAAGGGGGAGTTACCCGACAGGGAGGTTACAAGACAGTTGTGAAAGGTCTGTGATGGTGTGTGACAAAGAATGACTGATATATGAGACTCCTTGAGTGAATTGAATGACCGGGTGCAAGTAATAAGGATTTAAACATAAAAATCCTGTGTGTATAAGGGAGTCCAACTTAGATAAAGTGTGATTTGTGGTCAGCTGGTACCAAGGATATAGTAGAGGTATACCAATTAAGTGTGAAAAGCACATAGTCACACGTGCGAGTGAAGACTTCTGTGCTAGATGCGCTGCAGGTTTTGTGTAGGCTGTGCATGTTTTAAGAAAAGGACGAATGAGAATCTTGTGTTTTATGGTAGATGGTCCTTGATCAAGATATTTTCAGAACCCCGAAAGGCAAGGCTAAGATTTGTAAAATGGGGTGATGAGTTTTGGGCAGTCTGGTTTGCGAATATCCATGCCCAAATAGCCAATTCCCATTTGAACCATTCCCTGACAGATTTGAAAAATAACCTGTTGTATTTAAGTCAAAGTCCAGACAGACAAGTCTTTCATGGCAAACGTATATGTGGTAGGAATAGAGCTAATTAGGTTAAGTGTGTAAGTCTGTAAACTTGTGTTAATTTGCATTGTAGGTAGTAGTTAAAGTCACTTTTGCAATAAGAAATACCTTTTAAATGACCTCCCTATCTCTCAGAGAATGACTGTTATCTGTGATAGGTTTTCCAAGATGATCCATCTTGTGCCACTGCAGAAGTTGCCATCCTCTTCCGAGTTGGTGCCCTTGTTTTTTCAGCAGGTGGTTCGGTTTCCAGAGAACATTGTGTCTGACAGAGGAGTCCAATTTGTTTCCAGATTTTGGAGGACATTTTGTTCTAAACTGGGAGTTCAGCTGTCTTTCTCCTCTGCGTTTCACCCTCAGCCCAATGGGCAGACGGAGAGAAAAAACCAGACCTTGGAGACTTATTTGAGATGTTTTGTGTCTGCTGATCAAGATGACTGGGTCTCTTTTTTGCCTTTGGCTGAATTTGCTCTAAATAATAGGGCTAGTTCTGCCACCTTGATGTCTCCTTTTTTCTGCAATTTCTGGTTTCATCCTCGGTTTTCTTCGGGCAGGTGGAGGCTTCTGTCTGTACGGGTGTTGACTCTATGGTGGAGAGAATGCAGCAGATTTGGGATCAAGTAGTGGATAAATTGTCTCTCTCTCAGGAGAGGGCCCAGCGGTTTGCCAACCGCATAGGACTGATGATCCTCGGTTTAAAGTGGATGACTTGGTTTGGTTGTCGTCAAAGAATATCCCTATGAAGGTTGCGTCTCCAAAGTTTAAGCCAAAGTTCATTGGACCTTATAGGATCTTGGAAGTCCTTAATCCAGTTTCTTTCCGTTTGGCTCTTCCAGGGACGTTTAAGATTCACGTCTTCCACAAATCTTTATTGAAAAGGTTTGTTGAGCCAGTGGTTCCTATGGCTGCGCAACGTGCCTATTTTGGTTGAGGGCAATCTGGAGTACGAAGTGGAGAAGATATTGGATTCTCGTCTGGCTAGACTGGAGACTCCAGTACTTGGTTAAGTGGAAAGGTTATGGTCAGGAGGACAATTCTTGGGTGTTTGCTTCTGACATCCATGCGGAGAGATTGGTTTTGCGCCTTTCACCGGGCTCACCCTGATCGGCCTGGTGGCGCCTGTGAGGGTTCAGTGACCCCTCCTCATGGGGGGTACTGTTGTGAGCATGTTGGGAATGACTCCTGAGCTGAGGCTCCCTCTGGTGGTTGCTGATGGTATGGAAGCTGTATTGAATGAAAAGGCTTTATCACCTGTAAGCGATGACTGGCAATCAGGAGAGACTGACTGGGCTGATATAGGTGAGCTGCCTTCCTATGATTCTCGCCGGTGATCAATTGTTGTTTGCTCGTTCATTTGGAAGTCAGCTGGTGTCTTGCCTTCGTCTGCTACTTTCAGATAAGTTATTTGCTGCTTGTTTCTATCGTGTTTGCTTTTTTCCATTTTTTGCCTGCACTTTTGTGGGAGGTTAGCCTGGTTCCCCTCCAGGGGCCTGTGCTATTCTCTGTTTTTAGTAGCCACTGTTTATTTGTTCCATTTCTCTGTTCCTGCTATTTTAGTGGCTGCGGGTTAGCCGCTTGGTCACACCAGAGATCTGATTTAGCGGGTGGCGAGATCGTGTGGTCTCAGCATTTTTGGAATCAGAAGAGTTGGAAGTTTTTCTAGGGTTATGCTGGGTTGCAGTATTCTGTCCTGTCCTATCTAGGCAGTTTGGCCCCAGCGTTTTCTTACTCTATTTTCTTTCTCCGTTTGTGTTTCTTCTTGTCTAACCACCATTATATGTGTGGGGGCTACCTATTCCTTTGGGGCTCTACTCCAGGGCAGTTAGCTTTCCTGTTTCTATCTTTAGGTGTAGCTAGCTCTCCAGCTGTGCCGAGGCGTCTAGGTCACCGTAGGTACGTCCCACGGCTGCTTCTAGTTGTGCGGTTAGTTTAGGGCTCTGCAACCCATTAGTTCCCAACCTCTCTGGATGTTTGGCTGCCTTGGCTGTTTTTTGCTCCTGTCCTCCTCTGCTACCAAATCATAACAGAGATCCCTTTAAGATGTTTGTTCTCTCTCTTTCAAAATGACCCATAATGACACTATTTGCTGATTAAGTGACATTGTAGCATATAGTCCTAAAGTTAGTTGACATGCCCTTGGGACTATGAAATAATCTCTCTAATGACATGACACCGGCTTGATTGAGGTAGCTAATGACAAGAAGGCATGCAGCTAATCAATAGAGCAATAAAGTTAGTGTTAGGGTCTGCGGAACGCACCAAATAAATATAAATAATAGGTGCGTTCGCAGCCCGGGGTCCACCGTGCAGGCAGAGCCTGCTGCTAGTAAGATGACACTAGATGGCGGTATAAGCGAACTCTGTTACACCACAGAGTCGCTGACATAGATACAGTGGCACTATATGGCGGTATGAGCGAACTCTGTTACTCCACAGAGTCGCTGTGGTAGAGACTGTGTCCTGTTAACCCCACAGGAGTACACAGATAGCAGCAGAGCAGATAGCAGTCCGTGGTCATGCAGACAGTAACGCAAACAACCAACTCCTCACCATAGTAGCCGGTATTCTAGAGGCTATTTCAGCCAAGCTCTGAACACGTGCATACAAAACTCCTCACCGGACGTGTCCTGGTATTCTAGGGGCTTATTTCAGCCAAGCCCTAACCGCATGCGTACATGACCACACTGGCGCAAAGCACACAACAGATTTGATACTAGCGCTTGGCCATGCGGTCATGCAAGCCTTATATAGAAGCAGCAAGTACAAGAACTTCCGGAAAGGACCAATGGAAAGCTGCGCCCGAACTACAGCAGCTTCAGGACCTTCCTGGAGGACCAATGGGAGTCGCTGCAGTAGCCGAGCATGTGACCCCGATCTCCTATGAGAGCTCTTACCCTGGGCATGCTCAGAAGGGAAAACACAGACTTAGTCCCTACTACGTCTGCTTGCCGCTGACCTGCACTGGTTACAATGGCAGGTCCTGGAGAGGCAGTAGTCATCGTCTGCACAGTGTTAGACTGGGCGAGACGCTGGGACTGACGTCTCTGCTGAGCAGGCTCCACTGCGGCCGGAGATGGATGGGGGACCGCAGCTGGAATGGCTCGAGATTCCACTTGTGCAGCAGTGGGAACTCGATCCCTAACATTACTCCCCCTCCTAGGGCCCCCCTTCTTTGGGCCTCACTACGCTCAAAGGCAGAAATAAGCTGCGGAGCGTGAATGTGCTCGGCAGGTTCTCAGGACCTATCCTCAGGCCCATAACCCCTCCAGTCCACCAAATAAAATTTTTGCCCCGTACCACCTTGCACCCTACAATCGCATTCACCTCGTGATCGTCCGTAGATTAACCCGATGTCCCGGCAAATGACTCGGAAAACCGGGACATGACCACGGGTTTCAGGAGGGACACATGAAAGGAGTCGGAGATACCTAATCGAGGCAGAAGGCTAAACGGTAAACCACAGGGTTGACCTGCTCGAGGACCTTGAAGGGACCCAAAAAATGGGGTGCCAACTTAGTGGACTCCACCCGCAGCCTGATGTTTCGGGCGGAGAGCCACACGAGGTCGCCAGGAGCAAATGTCGGAGCGGGGCGCCGATGTGCATCAGCTGAAGACCTCATCCTCTTCTTGGAGGCCTGAATGGCATCCTGAGTTTGGTCCCAAATGTCCCGTGCCTCCACAGCCCAGTCTGCCACCCTGGAGTCGGCGGAAGACACAGGCATGGGCACCGGAACCCGCTGATGCTGACCGTAGTTCAGGAGGAATGGGGTCTGTCCGGTGGAGTCAGCTGCAGCGTTGATTAGTGCAAACTCTGCCCACGGTAGCAGGGATGCCCAGTCATCCTGCCTGGCAGAGACAAAGTGTCGCAGATATGTGACCAAGGTCTGGTTGGCCCTCTCAACCAACCCATTCGTCTCGGGATGGCATGCGGAGGAGAGATTCAACTCAATACTGAGCAGACGACAAAGCTCTCTCCAAAACCGAGATGCAAACTGGGGACCTCGGTCACTGACGATTTTGTCCGGCATACCATGTAGACGGAAGATATGTCTGATGAATAACGCTGCCAGGGCCCGTGCAGAAGGTAACCGTGGTAGCGGCACCAGGTGCACCATTTTGGAAAAATGGTCAGTTATCACCCAAATGATGGTGCAGCCCCGAGACTTGGGTAAGCCCACCACAAAATCCATCCCGACCATCTCCCAGGGCCTGTCTGCCACCGGCAAATGGAAAAGTAACCAAGCTGGCCGTTGTCGAGGGGACTTATTCTTGGCGCAAGAGACGCACGCCTGAACATATTCCCTGACGTCACAGACCATATGAGGCCACCAGTATGTCCTCGCCAGCAACTCCGATGTCCTCTTTGCCCCAAATGTCCACCCACCCTGGACGAATGTGCCCAAGAGAGTACCTCCGGTTGCAAATTGGTGGGCACAGAAGTCTTGTCCGAAGGCACAGACTCAAGCGAAACCGGGGCGACAGTTCTTATGCTGTCTGTGGGGACAATGAGCCGAGGCTCCTATTCCACCTCCTCTGAAGACACCACGGAGCGAGAGAGAGCGTCGGCGCGAATGTTCTTCTCACCTGAGAGAAAATGGAGGGTGAAATGGAACCAGGAGAAGAACAAGGACCATCTAGCCTGACGAGAATTAAGCCGCTGGGCTGTCTGTAAATACACCAAGTTTTTGTGGTCGGTGAAGACTTGGAAGGGAAAGCGAGCCCCCTCCAACAGATGCCTCCACTCAGAGAAGGCCAACTTCATTGCTAGCAACTCCCTGTCCCCAATGGAATAATTCCTCTCTGCTGGTGTGAAGGTCTTGGAGAAGAAGAAGCAAGGATGCATCGGGCGATGTAGGATGGGAGTGCTAGCAAAATGAGACTTAATGGAAGTGAAAGCCTTGGAGACTTCTTCCGACCACAATTTGGGATTCGCTCTGTTAGAACTCTCCTGTTAGTTTTTTTTTTATCTTGCTGGTCACATGACCTGTGTGGCCTATTTAATCCTGCTCCGCCCTTCTGGCTTTGCTGTACTTTATTGTAATTTCTACTCTTAAGCTAGCCGGGTTCTTTGTTACCTTACTCAGTCAGTTGTGCTTGGTCTTCGGACCTCTGTGTTCTATTTAGTTTGTTTTTCTTTTACTGCTACATCTTCTGTTAGGAGGTGTCCATCTTTCTCCCAGTCCCTAGTGCTTGTAGGGATCCCTCCCTCACATCTATAGGTCTTCGTTCAGACTAGCTGAGGACTTTAGCAGGTCTGATCGCAGGATCAGGTTCCCAGTTACATCGTAGGGATCCAGCTTAGTTCTATCGTAGGGACAGATCTCCCATCTTTCCTTAGTGCTTGTAGCAGAACATAACAGTAAGTCCAGCCCAAAAATATCTCTAAGGAAAGATTTTCTGTTTCCATCATGGTGTCGGTTCAGGATTTGGCTCAACGCCTGCAGGGACTCTCTCTGGAGGTGGCTGAGATCCAGCAACACGTGAGTAGTTGTTCTGGAGCACATTTCGTGGAGCCAAAGGTACGTTTGCCTGATTTATTTTTTGGTGAACAACAAGATTTTTTTTCTTTTAAAAATGCTTGCTTGTTGTATTTCCGTTTGAGACCCAGATCCTCTGGTGATGAATCACAGCGCATAGGGTTCATAATGTCACTTTTGCGCAAAGAACCTCAGGAGTGGGTCTTTTCTCTGCAACCTAGTGATCCATGCTTTAGATCAGTGGATAGTTTTTTTCTGTTTTGGGGTTATTGTATGACGATCCTGATCGTGTTTCATCAGCTGAGACAGAATTGAGACGTTTGAGACAGGGATCAGGTAATGTGGAAAAATATTGTACTCACTTCCGTTGGTGGTCTACTCAGGTGGGTGGAACGATTCAGCTTTGAAAAGTTTATTTCTTGCAGGGCTAAGTGAAAGGGTTAAAGATTTGCTGATTGCTTATCCTATACCTGGTAACTTGCAAGAGGCTATGCAATTAGCCATACGGGTGGATAGGAGACTGCGTGCAAGGGTTAATGAGAGTAAATCCTCTGCCTTGTCAGCTCCAAGTCTTGAGAGGGACTGTACTGACATTGGAGATGGAAATTGGAGCGATGACACTTCGCTCTCAGGAAAAAGACCGCAGGTATTCTGAAAGTTTGTGCTTTTATTGCGGCAAATCTGACCATTTCATTAAGAATTGTGTGCTTCGTATGAACAAAGAAAAAAAAAGGTCAGTTCCGCCCGTATAGCCTGTTTAAATACTAAGGGCGTCTTTCTTTCTGCCACTACTACTGCTGCTCAGGAAGAATTAATGGAGTTTTGGGTATTTGTCGATTGTGGTTCTACGCTGAATGTGATTGATGGGGGATTCTTGGAAAAACTTAAATTAAAACCCAAACCTTTGTCATCCCCTATTGCCGTGGTTTCTGTTGCTGGCTCTCCCTTGAAGAATGTTACTCACAAGGTCTGTGAATTTCCCCTTACTATTAATGGTGTTCAATCAAGAGAATTTGGATTTGGTAGTATTGAATAATTTACCTTCTCCGGTGATCTTGGGGTTACCCTGGTTAAAACTGCACAATCCTGTACTGGATTGGTCTACCAATGAAATTAAGTCCTGGAGTTCGAAGTGTTATGACAAGTGTTGTAACGGGCATATTGCTGCTGTGGATAAAGGGGAACTACCTGTACCTATTCAGGATTTTTGGAAAGTTTTTTCTGAGAAGGAATCGCAGATTTTGCCTCCCCATAGAGATTATGATTGTACTATTGAATTTGTCCCTGGAGCGACTCTTCCTAAAAGTCGGTTATTTAATCTTACTATTCCTGAGAGAAAGGCTTTGGAGGAATACATACAGACAAGCTTGGCCGGCGGTCACATTAGGCCTTCCAAGTCTCCTGTGGATGTTGGATTTTTTTTTTGTGAAAAAAAAGGACGGCGGTTTACGTCCTTGTCTGGACTTCGTGAGATTAATAAAATCACTGTACGCAATCCTTACCCACTGCCATTGATTCCTGATTTGTTTAACCAGTTAGCGGGGCCAAGTGGTTTTCTAAAATTGATCTTCGGGGGGCATACAATTTGTTGCGCATCAAGGAGGGTGACGAATGGAAGACTGCTTTTAACACTCCTGTGGGTCATTTTGAGAATCTGGTTATGCCTTTTGGCCTTACCAATGCTCCTGCATTTTTTCAGAATCTTATTAATGACATCCTTAGACCTTTGATCGGCAAAAATGTGGTTGTGTATTTGGATGACATTTTGATTTATTCGCCGGATCTGGAGTCTCATTGGCGAGCGTGCGTGAGGTATTACAGTTATTGAGTGACAATTCGCTTTTTGCTAAGCTGGAGAAATGTGAGTTCGCTGTACAGAGAATTAGTTTTTTGGGCTACATTATCTCCAGCGAAGGTTTTGAGATGGACCCGGTGAAAGTTCAAGCGGTGCAGGAATGGCCTAGGCCTATTGGTTTGAAATCGTTACAGAGGTTTTTGGGTTTCGCCAATTATTATAGAAAATTCATTAAAAAATTTCTATTATTGTCAAACCACTGACCGATCTCACCAGGAAAGGTGCTAATGCGGTTCAGTGGACTACTGAGGCCATTGAAGCTTTTGTGTTTTTAAAGGAGAGCTTCAGCTTTGCTCCCATCCTTATGCAGCCTGATGTGACTAAACCGTTTTTGGTTGAGGTTGATGCTTCTTCTGTGGGGCTCGGCGCGGTGTTGTCTCAGGAAAACACGGATGGGGTACATCCTTGTGCATTTTTTCTGAGACTGAACTGAATTATGATATTGGTAATCAGGAATTGTTGGCCATTAAACTTGCATTTGAACACTGGCGGCATCTCTTGGAAGGTGCTGAATTTCCCGTTCAGGTTTTCACTGATCATAAAAATCTGATCTATCTTGATGCTGCGAAACGCTTGAATGCCCGTCAGGCTAGGTGGGCAATGTTTTTCTCGCGGTTTAATTTTTCCGTTACTTACATCCCAGGTACTAAGAATGTGAAAGCCGATGCTTTGTCTCGCAGCTTTTCTCCCATGGTTGGTGTTGAGGAGGAGGAGAACATTTTACAAGAAGGGGTTGTGATTGCTGCTTTGGACTCTGTGTTGGAAGATGAGATTCTTAAAGCACAGGAGAATGCCCCATCTAACACTCGCCATGGGAGGTTGTTTGTGCCTGGGACCTTTAGGAGAGATTTGTTTGTTGAGTGTCATGAATCTCGGTTGGCAGGTCATCCTGGAATCTCTGAGACCAAGAGACTTGTGGGTCGCAGTTTTTGGTGGCCTGGATGGCAGAAGGAAGTCATTAAGTGGGTGCGTCAATGCACTGTGTGTGCTAGATCTAAGTCTTCACATACTCCTGCTGCGGGGTTGCTTTGCCCTTTGGAGGTTCCTAGTGCACCTTGGACACATTTGGCTATGGACTTTATTACTGACCTTCCCCCCTCTGAGGGTTTCACTGTCATCTGGGTGGTCGTGGACCGTTTTAGCAAGATGTGTCACTTGGTTCCTTTCATCAAACTGCCCTGTGCTAAGACTCTCGCTAAGACTCTCGATAGGGGACCTCAGTTCGTGGCTCGTTTTTGGCGCGCCTTTTGTGACAGGTTGGGAGTTCATTTGTCGTTTTCATCTGGATATCATCCTGAGTCTAATGGCCAGACAGAAAGGAAAAATCAGTATGTTGAGCAGTTCTTGTGTTGTTTTGTGGCAGACAATCAAGAGGGGTGGTCTGAGTTTCTGCCACTTGCTGAATTTGCTCTTAACAACCATACATCCTCTTCTGCTGGTTGTTCGCCTTTTTTTTGGTTGTACTGGGAGACATCCGTCGTTTGGGTCATTCTCCAAATTGGTATCGGCCGTTCCTGAAGAGGAGAATTTTTCTGGTGATTTGGAGAGAGTTTGGACGGATGTACGTGGTAATCTTCAGGAGGCTAACAGAAAATCTAAAGGGTACTTTGATATGAAACAGCAAGAGGTTTTGTTTGCTATTGGTGACATGGTTTGGTTATCCTCTAAGAATCTGAGGTTGAGGATTCCTTCTAAAAAATTGGGTCCCAAGTTTGTAGGGCCCTTTAAGGTGCTTCAGGTTGTTAACCAATCGACTGTTAGGTTGGAGGTTCCTACCTCCTGGAAGATTAATCCAGTGTTTCATGTTTCTCTGTTGAAAAGAGCTGATGTGTCGGATGGAGAAGCCTCTGCCACTGTTCCCCCGGTGGTGGAGGATGGGGAATATGAAATTTCCCGCATCCTAAATTCTAGACGGTATAGAGGGAGTTTGCAGTATCTCGTCGCTTGGAAGGGTTTCGGACCCGAGGATAACTCATGGGTGAGGGCGGATGATGTTTCTGCGTCCAGACTTGTCAGAGCGTTTCACAAGAGGTTTCCGGATAAGCCTGGGCCTAGGGGATCTGGAGGATCCTCTTAGAAGGGGGGGTACTGTTAGAACTCTCCTGTTAGGTTTTTTTTACCTTGCTGGTCACATGACCTTTGTGGCCTATTTAATCCTGCTCCGCCCTTCTGGCTTTGCTGGACTTCATTGTAATTTCTACTCTTAAGCTAGCCGGGTGCTTTGTTACCTTACTCAGTCAGTTGTGCTTGGTCTTCGGACCTCTGTGTTCTATTTAGTTTGTTTTTCTTTCACTGCTACATCTTCTGTTAGGAGGTGTCCATCTTTCTCCCAGTCCCTAGTGCTTGTAGGGATCCCTCCCTCACATCTATAGGTCTTCGTTCAGACTAGCTGAGAACTTTAGCAGGTCTGATCGCAGGATCAGGTTCCCCGTTACATCGTAGGGATCCAGCTTAGTTCTATCGTAGGGACAGATCTCCCATCTTTCCTTAGTGCTTGTAGCAGAACATAACAGTAAGTCCAGCCCAAAAATATCTCTAAGGAAAGATTTTCTGTTTCCATCATGGTGTCGGTTCAGGATTTGGCTCAACGCCTGCAGGGACTCTCTCTGGAGGTGGCTGAGATCCAGCAACACGTGAGTAGTTGTTCTGGAGCACATTTCGTGGAGCCAAAGGTACGTTTGCCTGATTTATTTTTTGGTGAACAACAAGATTTTTTTTCTTTTAAAAATGCTTGCTTGTTGTATTTCCGTTTGAGACCCAGATCCTCTGGTGATGAATCACAGATCTCCCATCTTTCCTTAGTGCTTGTAGCAGAACATAACACGCTCCCTTCTTGGTGAGGGCTACCAAGGGAGCTACCAAGGTAGAGAAGTGGGGGATGAACTGGCGATAGTAATTAATGAACCCCATAAAGCGCTGCACCGTTTTAAGAGAATGGGGTTCTTGCCAGTCCATCACAGCTTGTAGTTTGGCAGGATCCATAGCCAATCCCTGGGCGGAGATGATATAGCCCAAGAAAGGCAAGGACTCCTGCTCAAACACACATTTCTCCAACTTGGCATACAAAGAATTTGCCCGTAAGAAATCGAAGACTCTGCAGACATCTTTCCGGTGGGAGTCGATATCTGGAGAAAAGATGAGAATATCATCCAGATAGACTATGACCGAGGTGGAGAGCATATCCCGGAAGAAATCGTTAACAAAGTCTTGGAACACGGCTGGGGCATTACAGAGCCTGAAGGGCATCACCAGATATTCATAGTGCCCATCCCTGGTATTAAACGCCATCTTCCATTCGTCCCCCTCATGGATGCGAATCAGGTTATACTCACCCCTCAGATCTAATTTAGTAAATACCTTGCTCCCCGAAGCCTATCAAAAAGCTCAGCAATCAGGGGCAACGAGTATTTATTCTTAACGGTGATGGCGTTAAGACCCCTGTAATCTATGCAAGGACGTAACTCTCCGTTCTTCTTCTGCACAAAGAAGAACCCCGCCCCTGCAGGTGACACTGACTTCCTTATGAACCCTCTTGCCAGGTTCTCCTGGATGTACTGGGACATGGCCTCTGTTTTCCCCCGAGGAGGTTCTGTTCCAGGCAAGAGGTCGATAGGACAGTCATAGGGGCGATGAGGCGGAAGAGTCTCCGCCGCCTTTTTGGAGAATACGTCGGCGTAAGACCAGTAGAACTTGGGAAGTGAAGAGAGATCTGCGGGTATCTCAGTAGTAGCAACCTGAACGCACTCCCTCACACATCTGCCCGAATATGAGTTATTCCAACCCAGTATCCTCCCAGAGGAGAATGGGGAGAATGGTAGCGAAGCCAGGGTAATCCCAGCAGAACCTCGTCTATTCCCTCAGGAAGGATGAAAAAAGATATATTCTCCTGATGGGAAGGAGACATAGACAGGGCGAGAGGAACCGTCTGGTGGGTGATTTGAGAGGGCAGAATCGATCCATTCAATACTCGCACCGACACTGGCTCGGCGAGCATCACCTGAGGTATAGTGTGGCGAGAAGCATAGGTGGAAGACATAAAATTCCCCTCTGCCCCAGAGTCCACGCAAAGCCTGATGGAGAGAGTGGATGGACCTATGGTAATTGTGCCTTTAAGGAGTATTTTAGAAGCAAATGCCGCTGTGTTTAGTGACCCTGCTCCCACGGTTACCGGACGCGACCGTCTACTCGATCGCTGTGGACATTGGTCGGCATAATGTTCCTGCTGCTGGCAAACAATACAGACCATGGGTGCTCAAGCGGCCCGAGACTTAGGTCCCGCTCGAGAAACCTCCATGCCTCCTGGGGTTCGGACGCCTGAACGGGGAATTCTGGAGGTTTGGCGAAGGTGGCAGCCAGCCGAAACCTCTGCCTACACTGGGCCCGCTCCAACCTCCGCTCATGAAAACGGAGATCGATGCGGGTAGATATAGCGATAAGTTTCTCCAGTGTGGCGGGAATCTCCCTGGTGGCCAAGGCGTCCTTCACATGGCCTGCCAGCCCTCTCCAGTACACCGGAATGAGGACTTTATGTGGCCATTCTAATTCAGAGGCCAGAGTCCGAAATTGGACGGCAAACTGGTTGACCATGGCCGAACCCTGTGAACTTGCCAGCAGTTGGAGCGCCGTATCGTGGGTGACCTGAGGTCCTAGAAAAACCTTTTTAGAGCCTCCAAGAAACGAGGAGCACTCCGCACCACACGGTCGTCGCGCTCCCACAGCAGCATTGCTCACTCCAACGCTCTGCCCGACGAGAGATATAACAAAACCCACTTGTGCCCGATCCGTGGGAAAACGTGCAGCCAGAAGCTCGAGCTGTAAAGAGCACTGACTCACGAATCCCCGACATTGCTTGCTGTCACCAGCAAACTTGTCCAGAAGCGGGAGGTGGGATAATGTCGGAGCAGAGATGGCAGAGGGCAAACTGGCTGCAGCCACGCTAGCAGCCTGAACAGCGACTGCGGTAACATCCACAGCTGAGGTTGTGCGCTCAAGGGCCGCCAACCTACCCTCCAGCTGCTGGATGTACAGCTGTAGACGCTGGTCATCTGCCATTTTACTAGCCAGACCCTGGCGCTAGTATTCTGTTAGGGTCTACGGAACGCACCAAATAAATATAAATAATAGGTGCGTTCACAGCCCGGGGTCCACCGTGCAGGCAGAGCCTGCTGCTAGTAAGATGACACTAGATGGCAGTATAAGCGAACTCTGTTACACCACAGAGTCGCTGACATAGATGCTGTGGCACTATATGGCGGTATAAGCGAACTCTGTTATACCACAGAGTCGCTGACATAGATACAGTGGCACTATATGGCGGTATGAGCGAACTCTGTTACTCCACAGAGTTGCTGTGGTAGAGACTGTGTCCTGTTAACCCCACAGGAGTACACAGATAGCTGCAGAGCGGATAGCAGTCCGTGGTCATGCAGACAATAACGCAAACAACCAACTCCTCACCGGAGTAGCCGGTATTCTAGAGGCTATTTCAGCCAAGCTCTGAACACGTGCATATAAAACTCCTCACCGGAGGTGCCGTATTCTAGGGGCTTATTTCAGCCAAGCCCTAACCGCATGCGTACATGACCACACTGGCACAAAGCACACAGATTTGATACTAGCGCATGGCCGTGCGGCCATGCAAGCCTTATATAGAAGCAGCACGTACAAGACCTTCCGGAAAGGACCAATGGAAAACTGCTCCTGAACTACAGCTTCAGGACCTTCCTGGAGGACCAATGGGAGTCGCTGCAGTAGCCGAGCATGTGACCCTTGATCTCCTATGAGAGATCTTACCCTGGGCATGCTCAGAAGGGAAAACACAGGACTAAAGGGTATGCCACACTGAACAATATCGCTAACGGGATCGCTAAAAAACGTCACTATTTAGCGATCCCGTTAGCGATGTTGTTCAGTGCGGCATCTGCCAGCGACGAGCTTCCTGCTGTGATCTCGCTCGTCGCTGGAATCGTTCCGGACCCTATTTTCTCGTCGGCGCTCCCGCTGGGTAAATATATATCGCTAGTGTGGCACCTTTTCTTAGCGATTTAGCGGTACTTTGTACCGCTAAAGTCGTTAAGAAGATCGCTAACGGCGATAGCGTCGTTAACTATATCGCTAAATGTGGCCGCACTTAGCGATATAGAAACAATCCCGCTAGCGATCGCATTAGTATGCGTCGTTATCGTGATCGCTAGCGGGATTGTTTAGTGTGGCAGTACCTTTAGTCCCAACTACGTCTGCTTGACGCTGACCTGCACTGGTTACAATGGCAGGAACTGGAGAGGCAGCAATCATCCTCTGCACAGTGTTAGACTGGGCGAGACGCTGGGACCGACGTCTCTGCTGAGCAGGCTCCACTGCGGCCGGAGACGGATGGGGGACCGCAGCGGGAATGGCTCGAGATTCCCCTTGTGCAGCAGTGGGAACTCGATCCCTAACAGTTAGTTAGATAGAATTGCTTATTAAGGTTCACTTCATAGAACACCTGGTAACTTCTAACAGGCCGTGAAATTCCTTTATAGATAGCAAATGGTCAAGATGACATATGCATCACAAGATGTTTTTACTGTAATAAATGATTTACTAATAAGTTCTGAAATGCACGTACCATAATGATGACCTAATGTATGTATACGCCCATTCAGCAGTAGATATAAGCTGACGGGAATTGATTAAAGTTCAGATGATTTTGACCCAGAGACTTGTCTCCTGTGTCCATTTCGTCCCTCCATCCTGCCTCAATCAAAGCTCTATCTAATCTGGAACGATCTAATATACTGATGGTCTGATTAGACAATCCCAAACTCGTCAAGGACAACATTGGATCATTCAGAGATCCACAATGAACTTCTGGAGTGAGTTTGCTGCACTGAAAGTAAAGGGGCAGAATAATATTGCACGCCCCACTTTTCAGTTTTTGTATTTCCACAAAAATTTAAAATAACCAATACATTTCATTCAACTTCACAATTATGTCCCACTTGTTGTTGATTCTTCACCAAAAATTTACACTTGGCATCTTTATGTTTGAAGCATGATATGTGGGAAAAGGTTGAAAAGTTCCAGGGAGCCGAATACTGTATTTTATTTTGGTTTTATCTGATATACCAATACAATGTGGCAAGTATTTATGAAGTGTAATGGAAATAATACATGGTTTTCTAATTATTTTATAAATATAAATGTGAAACTAGTAATGTGCAATAGTATTCAGTCCCCTGAGTCAATACTAAAACCTATCGCTGCAATTACTGTTGCAAGTCTATTTGGGTATGTATTTAGCAGATTTGTTCGCCTAGACCAGTGTTTCCCAAACTCCAGTCCTCATGGCCCCCACGGGTCATGTTTTCAGGATTTCCATAGTGTTGCACAGGTGAGAGAATTCCTGATGCCTTGATGATACTTCCACCATCTGCGCAATACAAAGGAAATCCTGAAAACATGACCCGTGGGAGCAGCGAGGACTGGAGTTTGGAAAACAGTGATCTAGACTCTAAAGGCTAGAGTCTAGAGGCTGAAATTTTTGCCCATTCTTCTTTGCACACTCGCTCTAGCATAGTGAGATTGGATGAAGGCATCTGTGAACAACAATTTTCAAGTCTTGCCACAGAGTCTCAGTGGGATTTAGGTCTGGATTGTGACTGTTCCATTCACACACATGAATATGTTTTTATCTAAACATCTATTGTACCTCTGGCAGTATGTTTAGGGTCATTGTCCTGCTAGAAAGTGAACCTATGCCCCAGTCTCAAGTCTTTTGCAGCCTCTAACAGGTTTTCACCCAGGACTCAACTGTATTTAGCTCCATCTTCTCATCAACTCTGACCAGCTTCTCTCTGCTGAAGAAAAGCATCCCACAGCATGATGCTGCCACCACCATGTGTGATGGTGGAGATGATGTTTTAAAGGTTTTAATGTGCAGTGTTGCTTCTGCACCATACATAACAGTTTGCATTTAGCCCAAAAAGTTCTTCATTAAAAAAGCTCCCTAAAAGCGCTTTACAGTACATGCAAAATGAATGATATTTCCAGAATCTCATGCACGTGTTGCTTATTTTTTGCTTGCAGAATTAAAGCAGTTTCAGATCTGCAGCATGTCAATCTGTTCAGTCTTTTTGCAGCTTCTTAAAATCATAAAAAGAGAAAAAAAAATGGTACAAGTTCATAGAAGAGCTACCAGGAAGGTGAGCGGACTGCAAATTATGTCCTATGAGGAACGGTTACACAATCTGGGAATGTTTAGCTTGCAAAAAAGAAGGCTAAGAGGAGACTTAATAGCTGTCTGCAAATATCTAAAGGACTGTCACAGTATAGAGGGTTCATCCTTATTCTTATTTGCACATGGAAACGCGAGAACCAATGGAATTAAAGCGAACCTGTCAGCAGTTTTAGCCGATATAAGATGTGGCCACTGCCTTTCAGGGTTTATCTACAGCATTCTACAATGCTATAGATAAGCCCCCGATCCAACCTGAAAGATAAGAAAATCAAATTTTATTATACTCACCAGGGGGTCGGTCCGGTCCGATGGGTGTCTTCTTGCAATGCCGCCCTACTTCTTGCTTCACAGGCTCCCCAGCATCGCCCTCCTGCGCATGCGTACTAATCTGCCCTGTCGAGGGCAGAGCAAATTCCTGCAGTGCGCAGGCAATGGGCCTCTCTGACCTTTCCCAGCGCCTGTGCACTACAGTACTTTGCTCTGCCCTCAACAGGGCAGATAAGTACGCCTGCGCAGGAGCGCTATGTTCGGGAGCCTGTGAAGCAAGCAGAAGGGCGGCATCGCAGGAAGATGGTAAGGCGCCAGACCCGGACCTGCGACACTCATCAGATCGGACCGCCCCCGGGTGAGTATAATAAAACTTATTTTTCTTATCTTTCAGGTTGGATCGGGGGCTTATCTACACCATTATAGAATACTGTAGATAATCCCTGAAAGGCAGTGGCCGCATCTTATATCGGCCAAAACTGCTGACAGGTTAGCTTTAATTCCATTTAGTGATGAGCGAGTATACTTGTTGCTCGGGTTTTCCCGAGCATGCTCAGGTGATCGTCGAGTATTTTGGCGTGCTCGGAGATTTAGTGTTTGTTGACGCAGCTGCATGATTTGTGGCTGCTAACAGTCTGAATACATGTTGGGATTGCCTGTTTGTTAGGAAATCCACACATGTATTCAGACTGTCTAGCAGCCGCAAATCATGCAGCTGCGTTGACAAACACTAAATCTCCGAGCACGCCAAAATACTCGGAGATCACCGGAGCATAAAGTACATCGCAATCTTATTACTTTATTTTAATGTTTTCTCTATGTCATGTATAGAAAATGTTATACAATACTGCTTGCTTTGTCGATCTGTGTATACATGTATAAATAGAGATTTTTTTTGTCTCTAGGGCTGACGGGAGATGAATGATATCCTTTACTGTCAGTGTGACCCGTATTAGCCTCTAGTTCATGTATAAGTAGACTGCTGAGCTCCTGGAGAGTTCCCTTTCTTCACAAAACGTTCTTCATCTTGCCTTAGTCTGAAGAGAAACCTGTGTCTTCTATTGGCCGCTTTTTTATATACTCAGCACTATGGTTCATGATGTATGGTCGCTGTCTACAGTCTCCATAGTAACTTCATCTGTTTCCATAGCAACAAGAGCTCTCTCTAGGTTAGCAAAATGAGCTGAGGTGATAGTATCCTGCTGTAGCGTTAACATGGCACCTTGTGTCACCTCGTTCCTCACAATAAAATCTGGAAATAATAATGCTAATAATGTCACAATGTTAGGGGTTTTGCGAATACCAAAATCAAATGCCACTAGCAGAGGGCTCTCATGTTATCCTGTATCTTATTAGCGAGTATTAACTCTATAATGGTCTGAGTTTCCAATAATTGCTCCTTTCGGCTTTAAAGGGTTCCTATAGATGAATCCTAATAAAAAGACACATATAACCCTCCTTACTTTTACAAATGTAATAAGAAAAGAAATGAGTCTGGTCTGACCTTTTTAGTTGGGTAGTTAAGGGCAGCACATCTCTTGCAACAAGGAAGGGTAAGATCAGGGGACTACATAAAAGTCATGCGACCCCATAGCAGAAGTCTTAATTGGATCACCCATCCATCTTCCCTCAAAAAAATGTTTGATGGGGTCACAGAAGAGCATACCTTGCATCTTTGCAGCCCTTACACAGAAGTTTTGCTCTTATTGGTTCCCCACGCATTAAGATACCATTTTCATGACCCCATAATGTGTTATGCCAGCAAAAGTTTCCCGCAAACATAGTATAATACCCCCACAGTGAATTCTTCCACAATACCCTCCACATGCACTGTATGATGACCGTACAGTGTCCCCCTACAAAGTATGAAAACCCCAAAGTGATGCCAACAGTGACCCCAATACAGTCTGATGGCCCCACAATCCCCACACACAGAATGATGGTCCCCACCATTCCTCACACACAGTAGGATGGTCCCAAGACAGTCCTCCCATTCAGTATGAGGCCCTCACAGCCCTCTACACAATATGATGGCCCTCACACAGCCTTCCACACAGTATGATGGTCCTCCATATATTATAATGGCCCCCACACTCTTCCATACAGTATGATGACCTCCACACTGTATAATGGCCCCCACATAGCCCTCCAAACAGTATAATGGCCCCCCAAATAGCCCTCCAAACATTAAAATTTCCCCCACATAGCCCATCACACAGTATAATTGCCCCACATAGTCAGTCAAATAATAAAATGGTCCCCACATAGTCATAGAATCATAGAAACATAGAAGGTAGAGTTGGAAGGGACCTCCTGGGCCTTCTGGTCCAACCCCCTGCTCAAAGCAGGATTCTCTAAATCATCCCAGACAGATGTCTATCCAGCCTCTGTTTGAAGACTTCCATTGAAGGAGAACTCACCACCTCTTGTGGCAGCCTGTTCCACTCATTGATCACCCTAACTGTCAAAAAGTTTTTTCTAATATCTAATCTGTGTCTCCTCCCATTCAGTTTCATCCCATTGCTTCTAGTCTTTCCTTGTGCAAATGAGAATAAAGATGATCCTTCTACAATGTGACAGCCCTTGAGATATTTGTGGACAGCTATTAAGTCTCCTCTCAGTCTTCTTTTTTGCAAGCTAAACATTCCCAAATCCTGCAACCGTTCCTCATAGGACATGGTTTGCAGACCGGTCACCATTCTGGTGGCTCTTCTCTGAACTTGCTCCAGTTTGTTGATGTCTTTTTTAAAATGTGGTGCCCAAAACTGGACACAGTATTCCAGATGAGGTCTGACCAAAGAGGAGTAGAGGGCAATAATGACCTCACGTGATCTAGACTGTATGCTTCTGTTGATACATCCTAGAATTGCATTTGCCTTTTTTGCTGCTGCATCACACTGTTGACTCATGTTAAGTCTGTGATCAATTAGTATACCCAAGTCTTTTTCACATGTGCTGTTACTTAGCCATATTCCTCCCATTTTGTATATGCTTTTTTCATTTTTATTGCCCAGATGTAGTACTTTGCATTTTTCCCTGTTAAAATCCATTCTGTTAGTTGCTGTCCACTGCTCCAGTTTATGTATATCTTTTTGAATCCTCTCTCTCTCTTCTCTAGTATTAGCTACCCCTCCTAGCTTTGTGTCATCAGCAAATTTGATCAGTTTACCCTCAATTCCTTCATCTAAATCATTGATAAAGATGTTGAACAATACAGGGCCCAAAACAGAGCCTTATGGTACCCCACTTGAGACATTCTTCCAACTGGATGTGCAGCCATTTACAACCACTCTTTGGGTCCGATCACTAAGCCAGTTATGAATCCACCTAACAGTTGCCTTGTCCATTCCATACTTAGTCATTTTTTCAATAAGGATTGTGTGAGATACTTTGTCAAATGCTTTGCTGAAGTCAAGATATACTATATCTACAGCATTTCCCTGATCCACCCAGTCAGTGATTCTGTCATAGAAGGAAATTAAGTTAGTCTGACATGACTTATTAGTTACAAACCCATGCTGACTCTGTTTAATCACTTCATTCTTATCCAGGTACTTGCATACATGTTCTTTAATAATTTGTTCAAAGATCTTTCCTGGTATAGAAGTCAGACTCACCGGCCTGTAATTCCCTGGGTCCACCTTCTTCCCCTTTTTGAAGATAGGAACAACATTTGCTCTTCTCCAGTCTTCTGGGACTTCTCCTGTTCTCCAAGAATTTTCAAAGATTATGGACAGTGGTTCAAGAATTTCTTCTGCTATCTCCTTCAGTACCCTGGGGTGTAATTCATCTGGACCTGGAGATTTGAATTCATTTATGTTAGCTAAGTGTTTCCTCACTGTCTTTCTGTTTATAGATATCCTGGATTCTTCTATTCCTTTAATAGGACAGTGAAGATCAGTTGATGTTACATTTCCTTTCTGAGAGAAAACAGATGCAAAATAGGAATTTAAAAGTTCAGCCTTCTCAACATCCTGACTTACCATTTCATCATTTTCATCCTGTAAAAATCCTATAGCATCTTTGACTTTTCTTTTACTTTTGACGTATCCCCAAAATCCTTTTTTGTTGCTTTTGACGTCATTTGCAAGCCTTAATTCATTGTCAGCTTTAGATAATCTGATTTGAGCCCTGCAGGTTCTGCAGACGGCATTATATTCTTCTTTAGATATGCCTCCCTCTTTCCATTTGATAAACATTTCTTTCTTCCTTTTTAGCATGTGTTTAAGTTCTATGTTCATCCATCCTGGTTTCCTTAAATGCTTCCCATTCTTCCCTCTTTTCGGAATTGTTAACGATTGTGCTTTGAGAATCTCATTTTTCAAGATTTTCCATCCTTCCTGGACATTTTTGTCCTTAAGGATATCCAGCCATTGGATCCCTCCAATTCTCTTTCTGAGTTCCTTAAAATCTGCCTTTCTGAAATCTAACCTTGACGTCTGAGTCTTCACAGGTCTTCCTCCTCTTGTTATCCAAAATTCTAAAATAGCATGGTCACTACCTCCTAGAGTCCCAGCCACTCTTACCTCCTCCACCATTTCCTCCCTGTTTATGAGGATTAGATCCAAGGTAGCAGATCCCCTTGTTTTCTCCATTACCTTTTGGAAGATAAAGTTGTCAGCAAGAGAGGATAAGAATTTCCTGGACCTGTTAGTTTTGCCTGAGAGAGATTCCCAACAAATGTCTGGATAGTTGAAATCTCCCATGACCACTATGTCATATTTTTTGGAGAACTTGGCCATTTGATGCATAAAGAGTTCATCCATATCTTCAGCTTGCACAGGCGGCCTGTAGTAAATGCCTACAATGGTGTCCTTTCCATTGTTCTGTCCTTGTATTCTTACCCAAACAGTTTCCACAGAACTCCCAGTCTCTGAAGCGTCAATCTCTGTGCAGATATACGCTTTTCTAACATACAATGCAACACCTCCTCCTCGTTTATCAAGTCTGTTTCTTGCAAATAAGTTGTATCCTTCTAGCCTTGTATTCCAATCATGTGTATCGTCCCACCAAGTCTCAGTGATTCCAATGACATCATATTTCTTCTCCTGCGTTAGTAGCTCCAGTTCTCCTTGTTTGTTGCCCATGCTTTGTGCATTCGTATAGAAACACTTTAGTTTGTGATTGGTTTCTCTTCCTTCAATATTTTTATTATGTAAATTTTTTTGTCTTTGTTCTTCCCCTTCACTTCTAATAGCAGAAATCTCAATAGTATTTGTCAAGTGTATGGCTTTTGCTGGCGTTTTGCTTCCCTTCCCACATTGTTCTAGTTTAAAGCTCTCCTGATGAGTGTAGCAAGGCGACTTCCAAATACATGTTTTCCAGTCTTCGTAAGGTGCACCCCATCTCTAGCAAGTAGTCCATCGTATAGGTAATTCACTCCGTGATCCAGAAATCCAAATCCTTGCTGACGGCACCATCGACGTAGCCAGTTGTTCACCTGCAGAATCTTATTCCACCTCCTTGTTCCATGGCCATCCACTGGGAGGATGGAAGAGAAGACCACCTGCGCTCCCAGTTCTTTCACTTTCTTACCTAAGTTTTCAAAGTCACTGCAGATGGTTTCCAGGTCGTTTCTTGCGGTGTCATTTGTCCCCACATGTATTAGCAGGAATGGGTAGTCATCTTTAGGTCTGAAGAGTCCTGATATCCTGTCAGACACATCTTTAATTTTTGCACCTGGAAGACAGCACATTTCTCTTGAGGTTATATCCGGTCTGCAGATAGCGGCCTCTGTTCCTCTCAACAGGGAATCGCCCATGACAACAACTCTCCGTTTCTTCTTCACAACAGTTTTCTTTCTCCATTCAGGAGGACTCTGAGGGCGTACAAGGTTGTTTGTGGGCAAAGTCTTATCCTGATGTATTTCTTCATCGTTCTCCTGTGTAAGAGCCTGGTATTGGTTCCTGAGCAGAATTGGTGCTGACTGCCTCCTGATCCTCCTGCTTCTCTGGGTCACATGCTTCCATTCCTCTGTTTCTTCAGGTGCACTTCGAATTTCTTCTCTTTCTGTACCATGAAGAGATAATTCTGCTCTGTCTAAGAACTCTTCACCTTCCTTAATGGTCTTCAATGTAGATAACCTCTCTTCCAGATTTTGCAACTTTTCCTCCAACAGGGACACAAGCTTGCATTTCTGGCATGAAGTTTGGCTTTTCCACTGGTAAGTCTATGAACATGTAGCAAGAAATGCAGCTCACCACATGGCTCCTTCAAACAGTATAATGGCCCCACATAGCAATCTAAACAGTATAATAGCCCCCACATAGACCTCATAGATTGACAGAGGAGGGAGTTGACATCTCCTTGTTCTATCATTGCTTTCATCTGTACCTGCATTCAGAATGCAAATACATACAGTCGAAAGTGTCATACCAGACAGTGGAGGGGCCTGGTGTCAGCCCTGATTCACGGCAGCACCATAGTGGGCACGTGATTTGCTACTATTAGTGGTACATCATTGCATAAAATTTCAGGCCAAATTCACCTGTCAGTTCTTGACACACGTGGCATGTCTGTTTTTTTTCTAACAGAACACATTAACTTCAATTAATAGATTCACTAATGGTCAGTAAAAAAGTGAGCAAACACTGTCACGTACACACTTCACAGCACATGAAGTGGGGTGCACTTCCAAGGGTTAATTTATCTCCTCCCAGTCAATTCAAAACTCAGCCTCTGTTCTAGACTATCAAGTGAGCATAAATCACATGCTTATTTTTTGTTGTTAAACCTATAAAACAACAGAAAAAAAAATTTGCCGAATAAGAAACTGACGAATAAGAAACCAACTTCAGCTCCGAATAAGAAACTGAAGGAATAAGAAACCAACTTCAGCCTCGTTACGGACTGGGACTGAAATTCAGCCCTGCCATTTGAAATAATACAGGCCCATGTTGTCCCCGTCCCCAAGCACCAAATTTAATATATTACTAATATTACCCTGGATGCAGGAAAGCAAGATTCACTACAAGACCAATATTTCTAATGATTCCCGTGGCCTGCTGGGATAAGTGATGGAGTCAGCGACTTTGTGCTCCGTCACAACTCTTAACAGTACAGGTGTCTTCTTGAGAACACCGATTCTGTTAACAACGCAGCAGACAAGGTGGCCCATGACCAGACAGACTCTTCAGGCATTTGTCAGAATTGCCAGATGGCCAGTCCCTCCCTGATTTCAAATATCCTGTGTCTCCCCACTCCTCTCTGTGCAGTCAATAGGAAAAATACTGCCTAGTACAGACCATTTGCTAACCCCTTTGAAGCTCATGGTCCAGGATCTAAGGTGCCATGTTTGACACATCCAGCAAAAGCCCCTTTGTATTTGCAATGCTGGTATATCCAGTTTCAACATTTTGTCAACTAAATGTAACTCTACTACTGTTATGCTTTCCCTTATTAATTATATATTTCCTTCACAAACAGATACTATATTTTTCGGTTTATAAGATGCACTTTTTCCCCACATATTTTGGGTGAAAATAGGAGTGCGTCTTCTAATTCGAATTGTAGCTACCGGAAGCTTCTGGTGGCAGTGCAGGCAGGAGTTGGGCGATGGCTGTGGCCCCAGGCTGCTATGAGAAGGTGTTCAGCAGTGCGGGGGTCTCCGCCGACATTTTATAAAGGCCCGACGCCCCACACTTCGCAAACTTTTCTATGTGGTGGACTCTGGCAAAATGGCCGCCGGAACTGGCGCATGCACAAATTACAGTAAGATCTCTGCACCGAGATCCCATCTCCTGAGATTTCGGCACACAAGATCTCAATTGCACATGCACCGCCTCCGACAGCCATTTTCCTAGAGTCCACCGCATTGGAAGGTATGGAAGGTTCGGGGCTCCAGGCTTCCACAAAATGTAGTTGGAGCCCCCTCACCACTGAACACCTCGTCATATCAGCCTGGAGCCAACAGCCATCGCTAAACTCCGGCGCGCTGCCAAACATCCCATCCTACCAGCCTGGAGCCCGCAGCGGCCCTGTCACCTTGGACCCCGCTCCACCACCGCTGCCCCCAGGTAAGCTACTTCAAAAGCAGATTATAATACGCACCATTTTATAAAAAAAAAAAATCTTATTTTCCTCCTCAAAGTTTGGGGTGCATTCTATAAGCCAGTGTGTCTTATAATCCGCTAAATATGGTAAGTCTTATATTGATGCAATTTGCAGATAAGAGCCATTCATTCAAGTGAATGGGTTTGTGAAAAAAAGCAGATATTACTTGGATGTCATCTATGTGTCATTCAAGAGTTTTGAAAAACCTCAATTGTTTTTCATGTGAGAAAAACAGATGGTAAAAACTAAGACACACATCAAAAATGGATACAGCATAACAAAAATACAACGGTTAGGTTTTTTTTATGTGTGAGAAAAAAACAGCTGTGTGAATCAGGCCATAGTCTGATTGCCTTTGTAGAGTTCAGAAGCAATTTTACCCCACTTTGCCACAAACCCTCTGTTTTAGTACCAGTGTCATCAGTGATTTAGATCAGTGTGCTATCTTTGTATCCTGTTTTATCATTAGTGTGGTCATCAGTGGTTTTCACATATAGATAAATAAATGACAAAGCTTCTACTAAACAATGTTAAAAATGCACAGCACACGGATGTTCTTTTTTTTTTCATGAACAAATAGACTTGTATGGTCTCTTTTCATCCATGATGCCGGAAAAAAATGGACATGTCCCCATGAGTTTTGCATAGACACATGGGCTGTGAAAAAAACCGCGAACATGTGAATAGTACCACAGATTAAAATGGCTTCATATTCTATCTGTGATAAAAATGGAGGTAACACATATGTGCAACGTGTGAATGAGGCCTTACATTGAGCTGATTCATTTAGGTCTTAGAAAGATTGAACTTGCTGGACCTCTCTATCCAGAATAGGTTATTTTTTTGCAAGTGAAACTAAAATTAATCAAACCTCATCATAGAAAGCTATGGGAACCTTTATTTTCAATCTGAGCCAAAGCAATTATATGGATTCTACACAGATGGAAAATATGTTGAAGTCAATGTATAAACTGGCCTCCGGCGGTAGTTGTGTGAGTGGATCACCATTTGCACGTCGGGGACAGTGACAGGAAATTTAGTGCTGTTTTTGGGTGTGTGCGACACTGTACAGCTTTCATCGTCGGTCCCATTGCACATAGTGCAGTCCCGCTCCCGTTAACCAGTTCATTCAATAAGCCAGACCAATTCTTATAGACAACACCTTCTTTATACGTGGCAAAACTGGTGAACAGGAGATAACAGGAGTTAGGCTGGCGTCACACTTAACGTATTAAAAAAAAATATATATATATCGGTCCGACTTTGATGGCCGAAAATCGCACAAATGATCCCCGAACAGTGATCCGTGTGTAATCCGTTTGCAATGTGAGGATGTGATTTCCTCGCATCTAAGTATCCGTGTGACATCCGTATGGCATGTGTATGCTGTTATTTTCTCACAGACTTGCAAAATGGACATTTAACTGATCCATGGCCTGAAATATTCGTCAAAACATATATCTATAATATAACGCTGTAAGCGTCACTCTGTCTGAAGCCTTTAATAGACTGCGCCAGCGCGAAGCGCCTGCGCAGTCTGGCTCCAGACAGAAGAAGGCATCCAGCGGTACAGGGAGTGTGTATGGCTCCGGAGATCACGGTAGGCGTAGACACTGTATGAATGCCTTGAAACAAAACGATCCAGCTCAAGAAGATAAAATCCAAAATTCTTTATTCAAGATCCAAATAACAATGAGAAAAATACCCGACCGGAACACCCGGAGGAGAGGTTGCTAGTGAGAGACTGAACGCGTTTCGAACAGGTGTTCTTAGACTTCAGTATGTCTCTAGCACATAAAGGGCAAGTATATATGCACACAGAACAGGTGAAAATGATTACAAATCACTTAGTAATACAACCTGAACAGAATAAGAAAAGAAAAAACCCAATAGACAGATTAAAAACAATTAATAATATAACAAGAACTCTCTTCTTAAATTTAACCCCGTGGGTACCCTGGAATCTAACAAAAGAATCCACAAGGCTTCCCTATCACGTAGAAGCCTTTCAGGCCGGCGTCACACTGGCGACAGAATCGGACGACTGCAATACGATGAAATATCGCATTGCAGTCGGACCTATGTTAATCTATGGAGCAGCTCCCAGTATCCGATTTTTTGTGGTCCGTTTTAAACGTCCATGTACAATCGCAGCATGCTGCGATTGTCACCGATTGTCGGTCGACAATCGCCAATGCAAGTCTATGGGAGCGATGAAAAATCGGATTACAAACGGACCACACTGTGTGACTTGCGATAAAATCGCATCGGTGTCCTTTAGAAAAGCCGACAATTCATCCCCGGCTATACTGTAAAATCACACTGACAGCTTTAATAAAGAATGGAAAGAATAGATATATACACATAGAACATATATATATATATATATACATGTCATTGTGACATGTATATATACATATATTTATAGTTCCTAGACTTCTACATACTGTAATAGCCGCTAATTCAATTGCCGGGTTTTGTGAAATCACAGAAGCCGACATGAAATGATACATTGTTTTCCACACATTTAACCATGTAATTTCATGTATTTTTATATATGTTTGAAACATACAATTACATGAGTATATGTGTGCTAAATTTCAGACATGTAAAAAGTAGCAACAACCCCAACCATCACATATGTGTATATAAGATATCTATGAACAAAAAATCATTAGAAATACACATGGATGTGGGATACACTAGTAGGAGAACTGTATTGCAAAGCAACAAACTAGAGAAAAACAGTCCAATATTCCAACAATTTAATTTTATTAGATGTATAACATAACATTAAAAGAAGCACTGGTGCATATTGAAAGGTGACCTTAAGGCAGGTTAATAATTGATAGCTGTCAATTAGACAACTATCAATTATTAATCCTATTGTATGAAAGAAAAATCAAACACACACAGTTTAATAAAAAATAAGTTTAATTAAATAATCACACAGTTTTTGACCATATTTTATTTTACACTTAATCCGTGCGAAGCCATTGATCTCCTAAAATAAAGAAAAAAAAATAAAACAACATTATTCTTACCTATTCCGCTGATCTGTCACGTCCCACGCTGTAATCCTTCACAAAGGGTTAACTAGCTTTGAGCCAAGCAGTGCAAGTAATCCTGCATGCTCAGCTCAAAGCTCCTGAATGAATAAGTTCCTCTCCTGGCGACAGGAGAGGATGTGTTTCATGAATGAAGCTTAATTGATTGTGTCCACTTTCCCTTTAGGTCAGGTCACTAAAGTTAAATTGCCAATAAATCAATTAAGCTCCATTCATGAATCTATTCCTCTACTTTCGCTGGGAGAGGAACTTATTCATTCAGGGGAATACAGGTCTGAGACAGCATTATTAGCTCTCTGCGACCTGTAACCTGTTAACCCTTTCTGATGGATTACACCGTGGGACCTGACTGTACATCGGATTGGTAAGTATAATTTTGCTTTTTTATTTTATTTTTATTACAGGAAATGGTTTTAGCAGGAAAATAAAATATGGTCAAAAACTGTGTGATTATTTAATTAAACTTATTTTTTATTAAACTGTGTGTGTTTGATTTTTCTTTCATACAATAGGATTAATAATTGATAGTTGTCTAATTGACAGCTATCAATTATTAACCTGCCTTAAGGTCACCTTTCAATACTAAGGTGACATTAACGCCAGATTATTAACCCATTCGCCACCGCTACAGGGCAATGGGAATAGACGGGCAAAGTGCCAGAAAGGGCGAATCTAATTAGAGATTTGCCCTTTCTGGGGTGTCTGGGGGCAGATGTTAGTAGCCAGGGGGGGCACAAAAAAAATGTACCCTCCCTAGGCTGTTATTATCTGCCCCCACTCGCTTGCTTTGTCTGTCTGGTGGAGAAAATACAGCGGGAGCCCACGCATTTTTTTTCAACGAATTTACACCTTTAATTAACCCCTACATGTCTGAAATTTAGCACACATATACTCATGTAATTGTATGTTTCAAACATATATAAAAATACATGAAATTACATGGTTAAATGTGTGGAAACAATGTATCATTTCATGTCGGCTTCTGTGATTTCACTGAAGCCGGCAATTGAATTAGCGGCTATAACAGTATGTAGAAGTGTAAGAATTATAAATATATGTATATATATATGTCACAATGACATATATATATATATATATATATGTGCTCTATGTGTATATATCTATTCTTTCTTTTGGCATTTAAATACTATTCTTTTGGATCCATTATATGTCAGTTTTGCAAGCCTGCGAGAAAATCTCGCAAGTCGGATGAAAATCGGATGTTACAAGGTACACACACATGCGATTAAATCGCATCTTTGAAGGAAAATCGGATGCCAGAAGGATGTGTGATGTTTTTATTTTGATCCGATTGTCGACCGTCTAAAACGGACCGATTTTTTGTGGTTGTGTGTGACTCCGGCCTCATAGTTGCCTCCACGTGATGGTCTTGGAACATGTTCAATTGCAAAGGTATTAAAAAAAGAAATATCTCTATTGTGGACAGCAATAAAATGTTTCGATGCATTAGATATATTGCGAGTAGTAGGATGCACAATATCGTAGAGATGTTCACGTATACGATCTTTTAATCTTCTGATGGGGGAACCGACATATTTTAACCCCTTCCCGACCTTTGACACAGCGTATGCGTCATGAAAGTCGGTGCCAATCCGACCTATGACGCATACCCTGTGTCATGAAAGGATCGCGTTCCTGCGGGCCGGGAGACCGGGGTCACTCAAAGGTCACCCGACCCGCAGTTACAGGACCCTTTGTGCTTCACCACAGGGGGGTTGGCTTAACCCCCCCGTGGCCACGATCGCTCTGATTGGCTGTTAAAAGTAAAACAGCCAATCAGAGCAATCTGTAATATTTCACCAATTTAATTGGTGAAATATTACAATCCAGCCATGGCCGATGCTGCAATAGCATCTGCCATGGCTGGACACCGAGACCTGACCCCCCCACACCGAGTCACGGCGGCGATCGGCCGCCGCCACCGAAAGATGGCAGCGATCGGTCACCGCCGTCACTAACAGCTCCCCTCCTCCTTTGCTCCGGTGCCCCCACCTTCCGATCCCCCCCCCTAACCTTCCGACCACCCTACTCACCTCTCCCGATCCACCGATGTCCCTGGATCGGTCCCGGCGTCCTCCCGGGCTCTTCATGGGCGCCGCCATCTTGGAAAATGGCGGGCGCATGCGCAGTGCGCCCCCCAGTGTCCAAAAATTTATTTTGATCACTGTGATAAACTGTCACAGTGATCAAAATAAAAAAAAGTAAATGAACCCCCCCTTTATCATAGGTAGGGACAAATAAAAAAAATAAAGATTTTTTTTTTTTTTTTTTTCCTATTAGGCCCTGTGCACACGTTGCGGATTTTGCTGCGGATCCGCGGCGTATTTTGCTGCGGATCCGCGGCGGATTTCGCTGCTGATCCGCGGCGGATCAGCAGCGAAATCAGCCGCGGATGCGCAGCGATATCCGCCGCAGATCAGCAGCGAAATCCGCCGCGGATCCGCAGCAAAATACGCCGCGGATCCGCAGCAAAATCCGCAACGTGTGGCGGATTTCGCTGCGGATCCGCGGCGGATTTCGCTGCTGATCCGCGGCTGATTTCGCTGCTGATCCGCTGCTGATTTCGAAATCCGGATCCACGGCGGATTTCGCTGCTGATCCGCGGCGGATTTCGCTGCGGATCCGCAACTGATTTCGCTGCGGATCCGCGACTGATTTCGCTGCAGATCCGCGACTGATTTCGCTGCGAATCCACAGCGGATTTTGCTGCTGATCCGCGGCGGATTTCGCTGCTGATTCGCGGTGGATTTCGCTGCTGATCCGCTGCGGATTTTGCTGCTGATCCGCTGCGGATTTCGCTGCGGATCCGCGGCGGATTTCGCTGCTGATCCACGACTGATTTTGCTGCTGATTCGCTGCGGATCCGCAGCGGATTTCGCTGCTGATCCGCGGCTGATTTTGCTGCTGATTCGCGGCTGATTTCACTGCTGATCCGCGGCTGATTTCGCTACTGATCCGCGGCTGATTTCGCTGCTGATCCGCGGCTGATTTCGCTGCTGATCCGCGGCTGATTTAGCTGCTGATCCGCGGCGGATGTCGCTGCTGATCCGAGGCGGATCCGCGGCTGATTTCGCTGCTGATTCGCGGCGGATTTCGCTGCTGATTCGCGGCGGATTTCGCTGCTGATCCCCGACTGATTTTGCTGCTGATTCGCTGCGAATCCGCAGCGGATTTCGCTGCTGATCCGCGGCTGATTTCGCAGCTGATCCGCTGCTGATTTCGCTGCTGATCCGCGGCCGATTTCGCTGCTGATTCGCGGCGGATTTCGCTGCTGATCCCCGACTGATTTTGCTGCTGATTCGCTGCGGATCCGCAGCAAAATCCGCCGCGGATCTGCAGCGAATCAGCAGCGAAATCCGCCGCGGATCAGCAGCGAAATCAGCCGCGGATCAGCAGCGAAATCAGCCGCGGATCAGTAGCGAAATCAGTCGCGGATCACCAGCGAAATCCGCCGTGGATCAGCAGCAAAATCAGCCGCGGATCTGCAGCGAAATCAGTCGCGGATCACCAGCGAAATCCGCCGTGGATCAGCAGCAAAATCAGCCGCGGATCTGCAGCGAATCAGCAGCGAAATCCGCCGCGGATCAGCAGCGAAATCAGCCCCGGATCAGCAGCGAAATCACCGCGATCAGCAGCGAAATCAGCCGCGGATCAGTAGCGAAATCAGTCGCGGATCACCAGCGAAATCCGCCGTGGATCAGCAGCAAAATCAGCCGCGGATCCGCAGCGAATCAGCAGCGAAATCCGCCGCGGATCAGCAGCGAAATCCGCGCGGATCAGCGCTGATTTCGCTGCTGATTCGCTGCGATCCGCAGCGGATTTCGCTGCTGATCCGCGGCTGATTTCGCTACTGATCCGCGGCTGATTTTGCTGCTGATCCGCGGCTGATTTCTGCTGATCCGCGGCGATTCGCTGCTGGATTGCTGCAGATCCGCGCGATTTGCTGGATCCGCGTTATTATTGCTGATTCATCTGCGCTACGGTATAGCATAACGCGATGCGTTATGCAATACGTTACCAGCCGGTCACCGCTAGGTTGAACGGGCTGGTAAACGCATTATGAACCCAGCCTTAGGGTTGAACTAGGTTAGGGTTAGCATTGGGTTAGGTTGAATTACTGGGTTGATTGTTGGTTGGAATTAGGGTTAGGGTTGGAATTAGGTTAGGGTTGAATAGGTAGCTTGTAGTTAGGTTTATGGTTAGAGTTGGGATTAGGGTTAGGGTGTGTTGGGGTTAGGGTTATGATTAGGGTTTGTATTAGGGTTAGGTGTGTGTAGGGGTTAGGGTTGGGGTTAGGGGTGTGTTGGGGTTAGGGTTGGAGTTAGAATTGAGGGGTTTCCACTATTTAGGCACATCAGGGGGTCTCCATACGTGACATGGAGCCACCATTGATTCCTGCAAATTTTGCGTTCAAAAAGTCAAACAGTGCTCCCTTTATTCCAAGCCCCGACGTATGCCCAAACAGTGGTTTATCCCCACATATGGGGTATCAGCGTACTCGGGAAAAATTGCACAACAACTTTGGGGGTTCTAATTTCTCCTGTTAACATTGGGAAAAAAAATTGGGGACTAAAAATTATTTTTGTGGAAAAAAAATGATTTTATATTTTCACGGCTCTGCGTTATAAACTTCTGTGAAGGACTTGGAGATTCAAAGTGCTTATCACACATCTATAGGAGTTCCTTGGGGATCTAGTTTCCAAAATGGGGTCACTTGTGGGGAGTTTCTACTGTTTAGGCACATCAGGGACTCTGCAAACGTAACATGACGCCCGAAGACCATTCCATCAAGTGGGCATTTCAAAACGTCGCTACTTCCCATCCGAGCCCCGACGTGTGCCCATACAGTAGTTTTCTCCCACATATGGGATATCAGCATACTCAGGACAAATTGGACAACAACTTTTGGGTCTAATTTCTCATGTTACCCTTGGGAAAATAAAAAAATTGGGGACTAAAAGATCCTGATTGTGGAAAAAATATGATTTTTTTATTTTCATGCCCGGGCGTTATAAACTTCTGTGTAGCCCTTGGGGGTTCAAAGTGCTCACCACACATCTAGATAAGTTCTTTGCCGGGTCTAGTTTCCAAAATGGGGTCACTTGTGGGGAGTTTCTACTGTTTAGGCACATCAGGGGCTCTGCAAACGTAACAAGATGCCCGCAGACCATTCCATCAAGTCGGCATTTCAAAGCGTCACTACATCCCTTCCGAGCCCTGACGTGTGCCCAAACAGTGGTTCCCCCACACATATGGGGTACTAGCCTACTCAGGAGAAACTGGACAACAACTTTTGGGGTCCAATTTCTCCTGTAACCATTGTGAAAATAAAAAACAGTGGGCTAAAAAATCATTTTTTGAGAGAAAAAAAATGATTTTTTATTTTCGCGGCTCTGCGTTATAAACTTCTGTGAAGCACCTGGGGGTTCAAAGTGCTCACTATGCATCTAGATAAGTTCCTTAGGGCGTCTAGTTTCCAAAATGGGGTCACTTGTGGGGGGGAGCTCCAATGTTTAGGCACACAGGAACTCTCCAAATGCGACATGGCAACCGCTAAATATTCCAGCATATTTTCCATTCAAAAAGTCAAATGGCGCTCCTTCCCTTCTGAGCCCTGCAGTGCGCCCAAACAGTGGTTTATGACCACATATGAGGTATCTGTGTACTCAGGAGAAATTGCCCAACAAATTTTAGGATCCAATTTATACTGTTGCCCACGTGAAAATGAAAAAAACTGAGGCTAAAAGAAAATTTTTGTGAAAAAAAAGTACTTTCTTTTTTTTACGGATCAATTTGTGAAGCACCTGGGGGTTCAAAGTGCTCACTATGCATCTAGATAAGTTCCTTAGGGGGTCTAGTTTCCAAAATGGGGTCACTTGTGGGGGAGCTCCAATGTTTAGGCACACAGGGACTCTCCAAATGCGACATGGCAACCGCTAAATATTCCAGCATATTTTCTATTCAAAAAGTCAAATGGCGCTCCTTCCCTTCTGAGCCCTGCCGTGCGCCCAAACAGTGGTTTATGACCACATATGAGGTATCTGTGTACTCAGGAGAAATTGCCCAACAAATTTTAGGATCCAATTTATACTGTTGCCCATGTGAAAATGAAAAAAACTGAGGCTAAAAGAAAATTTTTGTGAAAAAAAAGTACTTTCTTTTTTTTACGGATCAATTTGTGAAGCACCTGGGGGTTCAAAGTGCTCACTATGCATCTAGATAAGTTCCTTAGGGGGTCTAGTTTCCAAAATGGGGTCACTTGTGGGGGAGCTCCAAAGTTTAGGCACACAGGGACTCTCCAAATGCGACATAGCAACCGCTAAATATTCCAGCATATTTTCCATTCAAAAAGTCAAATGGCGCTCCTTCCCTTCTGAGCCCTGCCGTGCGCCCAAACAGTGGTTTATGACCACATATGAGGTATCTGTGTACTCAGGAGAAATTGCCCAACAAATTTTAGGATCCAATTTATATTGTTGCCATGTGAAAATGAAAAAAACTGAGGCTAAAAGAAAATTTTTGTGAAAAAAAAGTACTTTCTTTTTTTTACAGATCAATTTGTGAAGCACCTGGGGGTTCAAAGTGATCACTATGCATCTAGATAAGTTCCTTAGGGGGTCTAGTTTCCAAAATGGGGTCACTTGTGGGGGAGCTCCAATGTTTAGGCACACAGGAACTCTCCAAATGCGACATGGCAACCGCTAAATATTCCAGCATATTTTCCATTCAAAAAGTCAAATGGCGCTCCTTCCCTTCTGAGCCCTGCCGTGCGCCCATACAGTGGTTTATGACCACATATGAGGTATCTGTGTACTCAGGAGAAATTGCCCAACAAATTTTAGGATCCATTTTATCCTGATGCCCATGTAAAAATGAAAAAATTGATGCTAAAAGAAATTTTTGTTGGAAAAATTAAAATGTCCATTTTTTCCTTCCACGTTGCTTTAGTTCCTGTGTCGCACCTGAAGGGTTAATAATCTTCTTGAATGTAGTTTTGAGTAGCTTGAGGGGTGCAGTTTTTATAAAGGTGTCACTTTTGGGTATTTTCTGCCATATAGACCCCTCAAAGTGACTTCAAATGTGAGGTGGTCCCTAAAAAAAATGGTTTTGTAAATTTTGCTGTAAAAATGAGAAATCGCTGGTCAACTTTTAACCCTTATAACTTCCTAACAAAAAAAAAATGTTGTTCCCAAAATTGTGCTGATGTAAAGTAGACATGTGGGAAATGTTATTTATTAACTATTTTGTGCCACATAACTTTCTGGTTTAACAGAATAAAAATTAAAAATTTGAAAATTACAAAATTTTCAGAATTTTCGCCAAATTTCCATTTTTTTCACAAATAAACGCAAAAATTATCGACCTAAATTTACCACTAACATGAAGCCCAATATGTCACGAAAAAACAATCTCAGAATCGCTAGGATCCGTTGAAGCGTTCCTGAGTTATTACCTCATAAAGGGACACTGGTCAGAATTGCAAAAAATGGCAAGGTCTTTGAGGTCAAAATAGGCTGGGTCTTGAAGGGGTTAAATGACAATGTTTACATTCAATAATATAAACAACATGATCCACATTACAATTCAAAAATTCATTGATATGAAAAATTTTGTTTGTAATAAGATTAGAAAAACTAACAGTTTTTGATGAGTGAGAACAAGTCTTGCACGGAAATTGTCCATAGCAGAAAAAACCTTTGAGTGATAACCAATTGGCATTGCCAGATTTGTTTTTATTTTTAGAACGAAAAAAACTCGGTGACAAAAAATTGCCAAGAGTGCCAAGAGTATGCACTGTATGCATACCGCGATCTCCGGCGTCATACTTACAAACTTACCTGACCGGAAGGAGCGTTGCTGCGGCGCTTCTCTTCTCGCCAGAGACCGGGGCAGGAGTGCGCAACAGAACCGCACATGCGCATAGCGCTATCCGGCGCCATTTTACTGAAGACACATTTTCAGTGTGTCTTCAGTGTTAGAACCCTCTTGTTAGGTTTTGTTTCAGTTTGCTGGTCACATGACCTTTTTACCCTATTTAGTCTGGCTCCACCCTTCTGGCTTTGCTGGACTTCATTGTATTATCTACTCTTAAGCTAGCCGGGTGCTTAGGTGCCTTACTCTGTCAGTTTTGCTTGATCTGAGGATCTCTTAGTATTTGTTTTCTGTTTTATTTTCCCTGCTACACTTTCTGTTAGGAGGTGTCCACCTTTTCTCCCAGTCCCTAGATCTTGTAGGGATTCCTCCCTCGCAACTATAGGTCTTCGTTCAGACTAGCTGAGGACTTTAGCGGGTCTGGTTGCAGGATCAGGTTCCCCGTTACATCGTAGGGATCCAGCTCAGTCCTATTGTAGGGACAGAATTCCCACCTTTCCTTAGTGCTTGTAGCAGATCATAACAGTAAGTCCAGCCAAGAGAAAAAAAAAAAAAATCTCTAAGGAAAGATTTTCTGTTTCCATCATGGTCTCGGTTCAGGATTTGGTTCAACGCCTGCAGGGACTTTCTCTGGAGGTGGCTGAGATAAAGCAACACGTGAGTAGTTGTTCTGGAGCACATTTCGTGGAGCCTAAGGTACGTTTGCCTGATTTATTTTTTGGTGAACAACAAGATTTTTTTTCTTTTAAAAATGCTTGCTTGTTGTATTTCCGTTTGAGACCCAGATCCTCTGGTGATGAATCACAGCGCATAGGGTTCATAATGTCACTTTTGCGCAAAGAACTTCAGGACTGGGCCTTTTCTTGCAGTCTAGTGATCCATTCTTTAGATCTGTGCATAGTTTTTTTTCTGCTTTGGGCTTATTATATGACGATCCTGATCGTGTTTCATCAGCTGAGACAGAATTGAGACGTTTGAGACAGGGATCAGGTAATGTGGAAAAATATTGTACTCACTTCCGAAGGTGGTCCACTCAGGTGGGCTGGAACGATTCAGCTTTGAAAAGTTTATTTCTTGCAGGGTTAAGTGAAAGGGTTAAAGATTTGCTGATTGCTTATCCCATACCTAGTAACTTGCAAGAGGCTATGCAATTAGCCATACGGGTGAATGGAAGACTACGTTTAACACTCCACTGGGTCATTTTGAGAATCTGGTCATGCCCTTTGGACTTTCCAGTGCTCCGGCATTTTTTTAGAATCTTATTAATGACATCCTTAGACCTTTGATCGGCAGAAGTGTGGTTGTGTATTTAGATGACATTTGATTTATTCACCAGATTTGGAGTCTCATTGGAGGAGTGTGCGTGAAGTATTACAGTTACTGAGTGATAATTCACTTTTTGCCAAACTAGAAAAATGTGAGTTCGCTGTACAGAGACTTAGTTTTTTGGGCTACATTGTCTCCAGTGAAGGTTTTGAGATGGACCCGGTGAAAGTGCAAGCTGTGCAAGATTGGCCTAGACCTATTGGTGTGAAATCAATACAGAGGTTTTTGGGGTTCGCCAATTATTATAGAAAATTCATAAAAAATTTTTCTGTGATTGCCAAACCTCTGACCGATCTCACCAGGAAAGGTGCTGATGCGGTTCAGTGGACTACTGAGGCCATTGAGGCTTTTGTGTTGCTAAAGGAGAGGTTCAGCTCTGCTCCCATCCTTACGCAGCCTGATGTGACTAAACCATTTTTGGTTGAGGTTGATGCTTCTTCTGTGGGGGTCGGCGCGGTGTTGTCTCAGGCAAAGACGGATGGAGTACATCCCTGTGCTTTTTTTTCAAAAAAATTTTCTGAGTCTGAACTAAATTATGATATCGGTAATCGGGAATTGTTGGCAATTAAACTCGCATTTGAACACTGGCGTCATTTTTGGAGGAAGCGGAATTTCCCATTCAAGTCTTCACCGATCATAAAAATCTAATCTACCTTGATGCTGCCAAACGCTTGAATGCCCGTCAGGCTAGGTGGGCAATGTTTTTCTCACGGTTTAATTTTACCGTTACTTACATCCCAGGTACTAAAAATGTTAAAGCTGATGCTTTGTCTCCCAGCTTTTCTCCTATGGTGGGTACTGAGGAGGAGGAGGAAAACATCTTGCAAGAGGGGGTTGTTATTGCTGTTTTGGACTCCGTGTTGGAAGAGAGATTCTTAAAGCACAGGAGAATGCCCCATCTAACACGCCGCATGGGAGGTTGTTTGTGCCTGGTACCCTGAGGAGAGATTTGTTTGTTGAATGTCATGACTCTCGGTTGGCAGGTCATCCTGGAATCTCTGAGACCAAGAGACTTGTGGGTCGCAGTTTTTGTTGGCCAGGATGGCAGAAGGAAGTCATTAAGAGGGTGCGTCAATGCACTGTGTGTGCTAGATCTAAGTCTTCTCATACTCCTGCTGCGGGGTTGCTTTGCCCTCTGGAGGTCCCTAGTGCACCTTGGACACATTTGGCTATGGACTTTATTACTGACCTTCCCTCCTCTGAGGGTTTCACTGTCATCTGGGTGGTCGTGGACCGTTTTAGCAAGATGTGTCACTTGGTTCCTTTCATCAAACTGCCCTGCGCTAAGACTCTCGCTAAGGCCTTTGTCAAGGAAATAGTCAGACTACATGGTGTTCCTACTGACATTGTTTCTGATAGGGGACCTCAGTTTGTGGCTCGTTTTTGGCGCGCCTTTTGTGACAGGTTGAGAGTTCATTTGTCGTTTTCATCCGGATATCATCCTGAGTCTAATGGCCAGACAGAAAGGAAAAACCAGGATGTTGAGCAGTTCTTGCGTTGTTTTGTGACTGATAATCAAGAGGGGTGGTCTGAGTTTCTGCCACTTGCTGAGTTTGCTCTTAACAACCATACATCCGCTTCTGCTGGTTGTTCGCCTTTTTTTTGTTGTACTGGGAGACATCGTCATTTGGGTCATTTTCCAAGTTGGGATCGGCTGTACCTGAAGAGGAGAATTTTTCTGGTGTTTTGGAGAGAGTTTGGACTGATGTGCGTGGTAATCTTCAGGAGGCTAACAAAAGATCCAAAGTGTATTTTGATAGAAAACGACAAGAGGTTTTGTTTGCTATTGGTGACATGGTCTGGTTGTCCTCTAAGAATCTGCGCTTGAGGATTCCGTCTAAGAAATTGGGTCCCAAGTTTGTAGGGCCCTTTAAGGTGCTTCAGGTTATGAACCAATCTGCTGTTAAGTTGGAGCTTCCTACCTTCTGGAAAATTAATCCGGTGTTTCATGTTTCTCTCTTGAAAAAAACTGAGGTCTCAGAGGGAGACGTGTTGGCCACTGTTCCCCTGGTGGTGGAGGACGGGCAATATGAGATTTCCCGCATCCTAAATTCTAGACGGTATAGAGGGGGTTTGCAGTACCTCGTCGCTTGGAAGGGTTATGGACCCGAGGATAACTCATGGGTGAGGGCGGATGATGTTTCTGCGTCTAGACTTGTCAGAGTGTTTCACAAGAGATTTCCGGATAAGCCTAAGTCCTAGGGGATCCGGAGGATCCTCTTAGAAGGGAGGGTACTGTTAGAACCCTCTTGTTAGGTTTTGTTTCAGTTTGCTGGTCACATGACCTTTTTACCCTATTTAGTCTGGCTCCACCCTTCTGGCTTTGCTGGACTTCATTGTATTATCTACTCTTAAGCTAGCCGGGTGCTTAGGTGCCTTATTCTGTCAGTTTTGCTTGATCTGAGGATCTCTTAGTATTTGTTTTCTGTTTTATTTTCCCTGCTACACTTTCTGTTAGGAGGTGTCCACCTTTTCACCCAGTCCCTAGATCTTGTAGGGATTCCTCCCTCGCAACTATAGGTCTTCGTTCAGACTAGCTGAGGACTTTAGCGGGTCTGGTCGCAGGATCAGGTTCCCCGTTACATCGTAGGGATCCAGCTCAGTCCTATTGTAGGGACAGAATTCCCACCTTTCCTTAGTGCTTGTAGCAGATCATAACATTCAGCAATATGGCGCCGGACAGCGCAGTATGGGCATGCGTGTACTCCGGCGCCACACTCCTCCCCCGGCCTCTGGCAGAATGGTACAGCGCTGGAGCACAGGGAAGAAAGGGGAGTATAAATGTTTTTTTTGTATGTGTGTAGTTTAATAGGGCTGAGGTGAACCATACATATCAGGATAGGGGGGTGGGAGGTAGCATGCATACCAGGATAGGAGGGTGAGGGGACCATGCATACCAGGATTGGGGGGTAAGGGGACCATGCATACCAGGATAGGGGGGTGAGGGGACCATGCATTCCAGGATTGCGGGTGAGGGGACCATGCATACCAGGATTTGGGGGTGAGGGGACCATGCATACCAGGATAGGGGGGGTGAGAGGACCATGCATACCAGGATAGGGGGGTGAGGAGACCATACATACCAGGATTGGGGGGGTGAGGGGACCATGCATACCAGGATTTGGGGGTGAGGGGACCATGCACTCCAGGATAGGGGGGTGAGGGGACCATGCATACCAGGATAGGGGGGTGAGAGGACCATGCATACCAGGAAAGGGGGTGAGAGGATCATGCATACCAGGATAGGGAGGTGAGGGGACCATGCATACCAGGATTGGGGAGTAAGAAGACCATGCATACCAGGATTGGGGGTTGAGGGGACCATGCATTCCAAGATTGGGGGGTGAGGGACCATGCATTCCAAGATTGGAGGGTAAGGGGACCGTGCATACCTGGATAGGAGGGGGGCAGCACATACCAGGAAGGGAGACCATATACCAATAAAAATGCTTGCCACCTGGGCATAGAATGGGTTCATAGCTAGTATATATATATATATATATATATATATATGTCAGTGAGACACATGTATATATATTTATATTTCATAGAGAGATAGATAGCAGAATAGCCATTAATTCACTTGTCGGCTTCTGTAAAATCATTGCAGAAACCGACAGGATAGGAGACATGGTTTGCATACAGTAAACCATTGCAGAACAGTTTGATTTATATATGTCATTGACCACTACTGTTAGTAGTATATGTGTGCAAAATTTGTGAGCTGTAGGTATTTAATAAAAGAATGTATTCACGGAAAAAACTGGCGCCAGAGATGGAAAGCCAGTGACTGAGGGCAGATATTAATAGCCTAGAAAGGGACTATGGTTATTGCTTCCACCCTGGCTAAAAACATCTGCCTGAGCCACCTCAGAAAAGGCGCATCTGTAAGATGCGCAAATTCAGGCACTTAGCCTCTTTCTTCCCACTGCCCTGTAGAGGGTAAAGGTGGCATATGGGGTAATAAGGGGTTGATGTCACCTTTGTATTGTAAGGTGACATTAAGCCTGGTTTAGTAATGGAGAAGTGTCAATAAGACACCTATCCATCACTAATCCTAACGTTTGTAAAGGGTTAAATAAACACACACACATAAAATAAAGTATTCTAATGAAATGACAGACCACACATTTTTGCCATCTTTATTCTGCTAATCTAGACGATGCCCTCGATCTCCTGTAAAAAATAAAAAAACAACAATATACCATACCTGTCCGGCGTACAGTCAGTCCCATGGCGTAATCCATATCTGGGGGTTAAATAGTTTACAACCGTGAGCGGTGCTAATGCGACCACCCCGTCTGTAGACCACTGAGGAATGAATGAGAAGCTGCCAGCGGCTGCACCAGTGACTAGTGCTGACGTCACTGATACTGTGCAGCCTCAGCCTGACCCGCGTAGAAATACATGCAGCCGCACACTCCAGTCCCGCGTGTCGGCGGCAGTGCCAGGTATTGATGCGAGAGACTTGTGCGAGTTTCTCGCATCACACTCACAAGTGTGACCCCGGCCTAACACAAAGCCTACTCCACACTTCGACCACTGAGCACTGACTACCTACTTCTTATATCCCTATAGCCTTCCCTCATAGTCCCCCTTATAGAGCCGCCCTCCTACCCCCACTGGGGACCATCTTGTGGTTTAACTCTACAGGAACGTGACACACACTGACCGGCCATAGTGATAAAATACTTTTCTTTATATATGCATAAACATTAAACACAACACACTTGCCGCTATGTCTTCTTGAGGAGGACAGGACTCCATGTCCACCCTCTTACAAATGCAATAAAGGCTTTGACATAAAACCTCTACAAGTGAAAACATTTTAAAATAGTGGAGTTTTCCTTTAATGTGCAGTAACATTGATGCTCTATATTGGAGTGATCTGTTTTTACTGTGATGGGGGCTGCAAAAATTCAATATATTTATGCATTGGCCGCTCAGACTATGATCTTCTGACACAAAGTTGTGGTGTTATAATGAAGCTCCAATTACATGTGGTCATAAAAGTAGCTGTGCCTCTATCTTTAGGTGTAACACCAACTAAAGGCTACACTTAAAAAAAAAAAAAAAACTATTCCTTGTTTCACACTCCAAAAATGAATTTTTCTGTGTATAAAGCTACACGGGGATAAGTGCAGTAATCGCTGGCTTCCGTAATGCAGGAAGTTGCCTCCTTTCCTATAATAGGCGCCAGGATTGCTGTGTAAATTGACACTAGCACTTGATAAACCAAAACAGTGCACTTCCTGCAATGATGGCAGTGATACCAGCAGCACTGCGCTAAGGTATTTTGGGAGATTTTATTATTGGCAGTATGAATCTACTTCCTCCACTTGTTTTCCATTGGCTGTATTTTTGTTTGAGCAGGCAAAGTAATATCACAGGGAAAGTTAAGGTTAACACCGAGTCATGTAGAAAATGAAAGGCTCCCACATTCTCCCTCGCATCGTCTGTAGTGATGGGTCGTTCGCGGACGATCCGAGACAAAGAGCCGGCTCTCTGCTGTGAACGATGGGAGCCGGCACCCCAGTGAGAGCCACTAAATTCCCTGAATGGCTCTCACTGGGCATAAATTCCCGGTATGCGGCAAACGTAACTCCGCCCACCTGAGCAAAACTCCACCCACTCATCAATTTAATTGGTTATTAGCAAGTGGGTGGGGTTTTCCATAGGTGGGTGGGGTTTTCCATAGGTGGGTGGGGTTTCGGCTGCATTAAGTCAACATAAATATGTGCTCACATATTGTGAACACATATTTAATAGGGATCCATTTAGGATCCAAAATGAGCCGGCTCTTTTTTGGTGAGCGGAGCCATGAGAGCCAGATCACCAATAAGAGCCGACCTGCCCATCACTAATCGTCTGATCTTTAAGAGATTCTTTATGCTTTAAAGTGAACCTGACACGTCCCCAAACGCTGTTACATCTCATTCACATGTCCGTGATTAATTACATATGTAAAAAAGCAGCATGGTGGTTCAATGGTTAGCACTGCAGCCTTACGGTCCGGGGTTCAAATCCCACCAGGGACAACATCTGCAAGGAGTTTGTATGTTCTCCCTGTGTTTGTGTGGGTTTCCTCCGGGTTCTCTGGTTTCCTCCCACACTCCAAAGACATACTGATGGGGAATCTAGAATGTGAGCTGCAATGAGGACAGTGATTACAATGTCTGTAAAGCTCTGTGGAATTAATGGTAACATAGTAACATAGTTATTAAGGTTGAAGGAAGACTTTAAGTCCATTTAGTTCAACCCATATCCTATCCTAACCTGCCCTAACATGTTGATCCAGAGGAAGGCAAAAAAAAAACCATGTGGCAAACAGTAAGCTTCACATTGGGGAAAAAAATTCCTTCCCAACTCCACATACGGCAATCAGACTAACTCCCTGGATCAACGCAGTATCTAGGAAACTAGTGAATATAGCCTGTAATATTATACTTTTCAAGAAAGGCATCCAGTCCCTTCTTAAATTTTAGTAAGGAATCACTCATTACTACATTAGACGGCAGAGAGTTTCATAGTCTCACTGCTCTTACAGTAAAGAATCTGCGTCTGTGATTATGACTAAACCTAACTAATGGTGCTAAATAAGTGAGTAAAAAAAAATACTTGTGTCATTAGTGTACAGTCCATGTTTCTGTCATCAGTGATTTTTCACAAATGGGAAAATAAATTACAAATCTTCTCCTATACTTTGCAATGATAAATACGTGCAGCACACAGATGGCATCCGTATGTTGTACATGTTTTTCATGGACCCGTAGAGTTGTTTTGGCCCTTGTCATCAGTGATACTGGAGAAAAATGGAGTTTTGTATAGACTCGCGTGAAAATACATCATAGATTATAATGGGTATGTGTTTTATCTGTGGAAAACACAGGTAAAACAGATATGTGCAACATAGAATTCTGAATGAGACCTTAACCTGCAGATATGGGGTTAATCTACAGATTTATAACGTTCCAAAGCTCCCTGGCCACAGCACTGAAAACTACCAGGAGGAAATGAACTTTATTCCTCCCTGGCCGCCTCTGGCTTTTAGTCCTAGAGACAGGACTGGTGCATCTTCAGTCACTGCTCAGTACATAGTGAGAGGCGGCCTTAGGCCTCTTTCACATTTCCGGCGGGCGCCTAGCGGCGCCCCCGGCATTTTGCCGCAGCGCCGCATGTGAAAAGCTTTCACACTTCCGGCGGCCAAAATGCGTTTTTTTGCCGGATGGTTTCTGATGCTTGGAGAGATAACAAACCATCCGGCAAAAAACAAAAAACGTTACATGCAGCGTTTTGTCCGGCCGCCGCAATGTACATTTGCGCCGCATCCGGACAAAACCGCATGCAACGCATTGACATGCGGCGCCATCCGGCGCTAATGCATGTCAATGCGAAAAAAGCCGCATGCGGCGCATCAGATTTTCAGATGCAGCGCTGCGGCAAAATGCCGGGGGCGCCGCCAGGCGCCCGCCGGATGTGTGAAAGAGGCCTTAGCCACTAGTGATGGGTCATTAGTGAACTCCCTACTGTGAATGTACATATGCTTAACAAGCAGGGTGTCAAAGGAAACTTTTGGTCTTTCTTTACAACCAGGGAGAGACAATGGTTCCTTTACTTATCCCCTTTCTGACATTGGGAGTAATAATACCTCCCTGTGCCCTGGGCCTTATTGACAAGGGATGGTTTATTACGTCACGGAAATCTTGCGCACGCACAGGCTGTGTGCGCATGATCACCACCAGGTGTCAGCTGGAGTTAAAATCATCACTACACCAGTAGATAAATTCCCTAAGGGGTATAATTTCCAAAATGAGGTCACTTGAGGGGGGATTCTGCTCTTCAAGCAATTAGGGGCTCTATATATGGAGTCCACAAACTGTTCTAGGAAAATCTGCACTCCAGGAGGAAAGTAGCGCTCCGTTCCTCCCGAGTCTCTCTGTATGTCTAAGTAGTACTGTACAGCCACATATGGGGTATTGCCACTTTAAGAAGAAATTGTGGAACAAATTTTGGTGCCATTTTACCCACTTCCTGTGTGAAAATGTAAAATCTGGGACAAAAACAAAATTTTGGGGGTAAAAATGTAGCTATTTTTTCTTCACTGCCCAATGGTATAAAATTATGTGACACACCCGTGGTGTCAATATGACCACTGCACCCCTAGATGAATTCATTTAGAGGTGTAGTTTGAAAAATGGGTCACTTATGGGGTGTTCTGCTGTTCTGGCACCTCATGAGCACTCCCAGTGGGTCATGGCACCTGCAAACCATAACCGTAAAATCTGGCGCTCTTTGCCTTCTGAGCTTTGCACTGTGCCTGAAAAATATTTTCCGATTACATGAAGGGTATTTGTGCACTCAGGAAAAAATGGACCTCAGTTCGTTGTAAAAAAAAATCCTATCATCCCTTAGAAAAATTAAAAACTTGGGGCTAAAACAACATTTTAGTGGTAAAAATGTAATTTATTCTTTCTTCACCGCTCAATGGTATAACATTCTGTGAGGCACATGTGGTGTCAGTGTAAGGGAGGGCCTGGACTGTAGTCGTGACCTGGATTACCGTAACATCCATGTCCAGCCCTTCCCCTACATGAAACGGTGTTCTTCCCTCTGGCGTACCTGCATCTCCAGATTCCACTCCTCCTGAGCACCTCCCAGACATCGACGGTCCTTCTTCCTTGAGACCCTCAGTAATGGAGACACAGTCCAGAATAGCTTGAACACACTCTTTACTTAAGGCCTGGATCACACATGCGACAAAGTAGTCCGACACTCGCATGTGAAATCCCAGCTCTGGCGCCGGCACTCGGGAGTGGAGCGAGCGGCTGCGTGTAGTTCTATGCAGCCGCTCGCTCCACTCCCAAGTGCCGGCGCCAGAGCTGGGATTTCACATGCGAGTGTCGGACGACTTCGTCGCATGTGTGATCTCGGCCTAACTCTTCACACGTTACATCCACAGTTGGCACAACAGGTGTTACATTTGTTTCCTTTTCTCTCCCTGCCTTGCTGTCACTTCTGTGCAGTACAATAAATCGCAATTCACCGCACACTCCTTCAGATAATTTTGCAGAAACAGAATATTTTATTAGTAAGTGTGAGCCGCCCGCCAGGGCCGTGGGGTACTCGGCACCGAGCCCGTCGACTTCTATGGGGGATGTCACGGTCAGCCACGGCTCGGTCCGTAGCCCTGGGCGCTCACTATAAATGGGGGATATTTACAGGGGATGTGTTCGTGTAGTTTGTCGTGACGCCACCTGTAGTACCTGGTCAGGGTGATCAGCGCTGCTGTGCAGGTCCTCTGGAAGGGATGGTGTTGTGCAGCTAGATGATAAGTCTTCTACAGGTAAGACTGTGTCCTCCCAGGGCAGGTAGATGAAAGATAAAGCAATAGTTCAGGAGAGATGTAGCAGAGTGGAGTGTGGAATAATGCAGGAAACAGTTCTGTTGCAGTTTCAAGGTTTCTCTCACAGTCTGTTGCTAGCAAGACAGATGCCTGGTTGCACTGTGTCCTTCCAGTGAGTAGTCCAGCAACCCTCAGGTAAATTGGTCACACTTCCAAAGACTCCCTTTATGTTCCTTTCCGGCTTCTTCTATTGGTGCTACACTCCTCACTCCTTCTGCACCCGCCACCACAGAGCCCTCGGACGAGGTAGTATATTAGGCCCTTTCAGTTCACAGATCAATCTCGTACCCGATGTTCTGCACGTACTTGACCTCTAAGCTTTAAATGCACTAAAACCAATGTTTTTCTTCTGGCTTTTTTTCCCTTATCTTTGCAGTTTTCTTTGCTGTACTTAGATTGTAGTATTTTTGGTTTCAAAGTGTGATTTTTTTTTTTTTTAATCATTTTACCATATTTTCACTTTAGGATTTAAAAATGTATGTAAAACATAGCTGGGAGAAAAAAAATGCATAAAAATTCATGGTGTATTTAAAAAGCTTAAAGGGTGTTCAGGAAACCTCAGATGTCTGTGGATAATGACCTGATTACAGACATATGTGGACAGTCCGTACATCATTCTCCTGACCCAAACTTGACAGCCTCAGTCATGCATGAAACTGTCACGTTCGGGTTACCGTAGTAGGAAACCCATGGCCAGTCCATGTTTCACGGACATGTGAATTCTGCCTTACGTTTTTCACTTCACATTTAAGAAAAAAAAAGTCTGTTTTAAGTTAAAATTATCTGTACTGATTTTGAAACCAAATCCAGGATTTGATTCATTTACATGCCTTAAAAACTGCACGTCAGTCTTTTCTGGGCCGTATATACTCGAGTTTAAGCCGAGACACCTAATTTTGCCACGAAAAACTTGGTAAGCTTATTGACTCGAGTATAAGCCGAGTATGCATTGTCCCCCCATCTCTGTCCTGGTATGCATGGCTCCTTAACCCCTATCCTTGTATGCATGGCTCCCCAGGTCCCTGTCGTTGTATGCATGGCTCCCCCGGTCCCTGTCGTTGTATGCATGGCTCCCCCGATCCCTGTATGCATGGCTCCTTATCCCCTATCCTTGCATGCATGTGTCCTATTAAAAAAACAACAAACATCCTACTTACCTTGCGCACCCTCGTTGCATCTCCTTGTGGCACCAGCAGCTCTTCCTGCCGAGCGATCACGTGGCCCTGCTCATTAAGGTAATGAATATTCACTCCACACCTATGTGAGTGGAGAGGCATGCATATTCATTGCCTTAATGAGCGGGGCCACTTGATCGCTCGGATGGAAGTACTGCTGGCGCTGGAACCAACGAGATGCAGCAGCAAGGGAGCGCAGGAAGGTGAGTAGGATGTCTTCTGGAAGCCAGCGGCTGCAAGTGTCACTGTGTGCGCTATTAGAGAAATTAATATTAATTTCTCTTTAGCAGCGAGCACAGTTACAGCTGCCGACTCCAGCCTCCTGTGACCCGCTGCTCCCCCTCCGGGACAATTGACTTGTGAATAAGCCGAGGGGGGTGTTTTCAGCACCAAAAAAAAAATGTTTAACTCTGCTTATACACGGGTTTATACGGTATATTTAATTTTTTTTTTAGAAATCCATTTTCTGAAATCTTTCCACTTTTTCATAATTTGCTGAAATGTAACATGTATATATTATAGAACACATTTACTGATGTCTTAGGAAATACTTCTATTCCCCATCTCTTTGCATAATTATGTTGTGTCATTCAACATCTATGTGTGAATATATTGACAAGTGGGCATTACTGTTAAAGGGGCGAGTCTCTATGGTGTCTTACAATGTCAGCACTGACTGGTCTGTGTGATTGTGTAGAGGGAGACACCCCAACACCCTAATTTGCTAATGTCTGGGAGGCAATATACTTCTAACATTTCCAGTGGGAATAACGGGAACAGCACAATTCAAAGTAATAAGAAAATATGCTCCAGAATTAGCAGTTAATGAAGAACAGTTTTTATTAAAGCTAACATGTCAGGAGAGCGGACAGATAAACGGTTCGTTCATTTTTTACTTAAACCAGAACCGTGGGTAGCAACAATATACATGGTTTCACAATGGAAACAAGGCAACTCCCTGCATCATAAAATATAACAAAATAAGGAGCATCCAGCCAAACTAGTTATTAGAATATTAAAATAGACAATTTTATTGAAAAATGCACATAATAACATGAATAAAAACTTTCACAAGTGTACATAAACGTATATATAGATAGAAGTGTAACGGTGGTGCAGCAAAGAACGTACCAACGGCACACAAATAAGCAAGCCAACAATGCAAAAAGTCAGCCGGACTGTCACCAATAGAGGAGAGCACGATATATATATAACAGGTGTCCAATACAACGTGCACCCTCAGAAACACATATAGTATCTCAAAATAGAAGGGATATAATGGTGACAAGTTGGAACCATATTACCCGTAGTAACACATCCCCAGTGGGAACATTCCATGTAGGAAGAGGGTAAAGTGGTGAACTAAAAGTTAACCTAAATAAATAAGTGTCAGACTAACTTCAGCATTGAGAATAGTGATGCTTACCCATATTGTGTGGCATCGGTAACGTGCCACGACGCACGTTTCGCTTGTAGCTTCCTCGGGGGTCTGTGTGATTGTGTAGAGGGAGATGTGTAGCCCTGGTACACAATACCAGGAGGATGAGTGGAGAGGTAACGGTTAAGGGCTCTCCATGATATCACGTACACTTCGGACACACCCAGCAGGGGTGTGGAGGGGAGTGCTGAGTAGTCTGAGTTCAGTTCAGTCAGTGACTCGAAAGAGTTAGGAAGTGCAGTCTTTGTGCAGTTCAGAAAGTGGAGTCCAGTAAAGGTGAGCCAGTTCACCTCAGCCTGGTCAGAGCTGTGCCCCACTAGAGGACGGACTGAGACATCTGTTGAGAGTCTGAGCAAATCGAAGGGCATAGTGGAAGAGAACAGAAAAGTGCCATAGGTATAGAATACCTGCACATTGTTACCGGTCACTGGAGACCGAAGCATCACCATAGCTTCATGCATGGTGGTAGGAAACCCAGAGGCTTACCGGACCTTAGGTAACGGAAAGCAGCCCCTGAAGAGTCAGTACGTAACTGGGGTCAGGGAGAGTGAGAACCTTGAGTCAGTGCACGACAGAAATTGGAACTCAGCTCTCTCAGAAGAAGGCTCCAACCACAAAACTGACCGGGCAGCACAGCTTTGGAAAAGCTGGAGTTATAGAGGGAACTACGCTTCATGCTGGTTGTACTCATCATCATTTGAAAGTAAAGGAGGCCCCTAACTTGCTTAGCCGTTGCCTCAAAGCTCATCCTCCATCAACCCCATCAGCCTCCCTGGGACCTGCCTGAACAACTTGAAGTAAAGGTATGGAAAGACGCTGATGTGTGAGACTGTGTTATTTGATTGCATTCCTGCACTACCCTATCATAACCATCGACCTGAGGGAAGAGTCCCACCTGTAGGGGACCTGACATCTAGCTGCCTCACCATCCCCTCAGAGATCTACAGCAGCGCTGGTACAAATTACCAGAGACTACAGGTGGCGTCACGAACTGTATATACCTATCCCCTGTAAATATACCCCCCAATATACGCCTGACCGCCAGGGCCACAGACCGAGCCACCGCTACCTGTGACAATCCATAGACTTCTACGGGCTCGGCTCTGAGTACCCCATTGCCCTGGAAACCCACAATTGTGGTGCGTGGTCGAGACAAAATTTGGCGTCACGAACAGGATACGAAACTTGCAGCATTGCGAGCCCTGTGTGCCTGTGGAGTGTTTTGGCGAAAAAGACTGTTGCTGTTGTTTGGCGCCAATACCGCCATATTGCCGCCAGATTCGCGCCCTAAGGCGCTGGAGAAGAAGGTGGCATACCTGAAAGAGCGCGCAGAGTCTTGGACACGCCCCGGCTCTGACTCATCGGCAGGTCCTGCAACAGGAAGTGAACGCTCTGACATCAGAGCGCCTGCGACGAAGGTCCTGTTCCCACTGCTGTGCCTGTGAAATAGCAGCGTCTGAAACCGGTAGGCTCCGTTTAACCAAGGGGGCGCTAAGATGTCACAACAACCGGCTGACAGTGCGGCCCCAGCCGGAGGCCCCAATCCCGCACCGCCTGGTATTGTAGCGCCAGATGGGGTGCAGGTCCAGCACCCAGTCCGGTAGTCCCGATCATGCCACTAACGCTCCCATATATGCCTGGGGCGAAATGGCTTCCCCAGTACAGCGGTGAGCCAGGCACATTAGCAGGCTTCAAGCGGAAGTTATGCAGCATCCTAGAAATGTACTCCATGCCTGAGAGACAAAAAGCTGCTGTGCTAATAGGGCAGCTAACTGGCGCTGCTGAGAGGGAAGTGGAGACTTGGGATACGTTGATCAGAGTCGGTACCTGCGATCTTCCTTAAGCTGCATGCCATATTTGAAGACCGCACGGAAACGGATCTCCGGATGGCCTTCTATCACTGTTCACAACAGCCAGGTGACAGCATCCGGGACTACGCTTGCCGACTACAAGGAGCCCTGAGAGCTCTTAAGCAGGTTAATAATTTAAATGCTATTGATGAGAATAAAATGCTGAAAGAACAATTTATACAGGGATTGAGATCCCAAGAGGAACGCGAAACTGTAAACTGGTGGTCCTTAGATCATCCGGATGCTACCTTTGATGCCCTAAAAGACATGGCAATAAAAGGCTGCGGCCCCTGGGCAAACTTGAGGTGGCAACCCAACATCATCAGGCTGAAGTCACTCTGGAACCGGCAGTAACCCCCTGTTCCCGCTAGTGGCCGAAGCCAAAGCGCAGGTGACCCCTCCTAGTGAATTGGACTGTCTGCGCTCAGAGGTGCGCCAGCTGACTAAAAATCTGGCTGCTGTAATGAGTGCCCTGCAGCTGCGGAAAGAGGAGGAAGGGAAGATCTTGTTAGCTGACTGCCAGAAGACGTCCCGTGGATGCACCGGAGAAGAAAGAAGACGTCGCCCCCCGGAGGAGGACAACGCCACCCCCAGGAGCGACCTCTGATCAACACCCTCCTCGTCGAGAGATCATCTGTTACCGATGCAACGGAAAGGTCATCTGTCTCCACAGTGTCCTTTTAAACGGGCAGAACCTGGGTCTGAGGGCCAACACCCAGGAGAATACCCGTCAGGCCCCTAGACTGGAACCGCAGGTATGTGGGTGGGCGACCCTACCTGTCTATCATCTTAGATGTATTGCAGTTCCGGCATTGTTAGACACTGGGTCCCAGGTGACCCTAATTCCTGATGCCCTCTATACTAAGTACTGGTCAATGGACAGTCTAAACCCCCGAGCTCTGACTTTACCGTGTATGCTTCTAATGGTCTTCCTGTAGAAGTACTCGGGACAAAATGTGTAGATGTAAAGGTGGGCAGAGAGGAGTTGAAAGACCAGGGGCTTCTGGTAGTAAAGACTGTAAATGAGGAGAATGGTTTAAATATAATTTTGGGTACTAACATTATCGGTAATTGTTTGGGAGAAGTTGTGTTCTTGCTCCAACAGCTCGCTGAGATTGCCGACCAAGGCAGAGAGGAGTAATCCAAAGAGAGATCCGGGCCCTGGTGTGTCAGCAGCAAGCGAAGCTTACAGACGGCGAAATTGGTAATGTACGGGTCACTGACTCGGATCCTATTGTGATACCCCAATGAGTGAAATGATCATTTGGTGCAGGGCAGCCATAGGTCTGAGAGGACAGAATTACCAAGCTGTAGTAGAACCCCACCATTCAGAACATAGACCTACACTTATGACTGCTAGAGGAGTAGTAGAAGTGGTGAATGGAAGAGTACCGGTACGGCTTCTCAATTGGGGAGATGATGAGGTAAACTTACCCCGTTACGCAACTATTGCTAAACTACATGCTGTTGATAATAATTCTATTCTCCCGGCTGAGTCCTTAGACTCCTGTCAAATAGCGGAGGACAATGACCCAGCAACTCAGGTGGCGGAATGGTGTCAGCAACTCCATGTTGGGACGGACACCACTCCCGCTCACCAGAAGCAAGGGGTATTACGGGTGGTGCAAGAGTACGCCCAAATGTTTAGCAAGAATCCACTTGATTTTGGGATAATTAAGGGAGTACAACATCATATCCCTACAGGCAGTCATCCTCCCATCAAAGAGCGGTATAGGCCCATACCTCCAGCTCATTATCAGAAGGCTAAGGAAATGTTGCATGATATGAAGAAAGCTGGGGTGATAAGGGATAGTTGTAGCCCATGGGCAGCCCCTCTAGTTCTGGTTAAAAAGAAAGATGGTAGTATGAGAATGTGTGTGGATTACAGGCAGGTGAACCGCATAACACACAAGGATGCATACCCGTTACCACGCATAGAGGAATCATTAGCTGCTCTGAAAACGGCTAACTACTTTTCTACCCTTGATCTGACTAGTGGTTACTGGCAAGTGGCTGTGGCTGAGGAGGATCGTGAGAAAACGGCTTTCACCACCCCAATGGGGCTCTGTGAGTTCGACAGAATGCCGTTTGGGCTCAGTAGTGCCCCAGGAACATTTCAGAGAGTGATGGAAAATTGTCTGGGACATCTCAATTTTGAAACCGTGCTGCTATACCTAGACGACGTCATCGTGTATTCCAAGACATATGAGGACCATCTGAAGCACCTGGCAGAAGTATTCGAGTCCCTGTCCAGGTACGGGATGAAGTTGAAACCCTCAAAATGCCATCTACTCAAGCAGAAGGTACAATACTTGGGGCACATCGTCAGTTCGGAAGGAGTAGCGCCGGACCCAGAGAAAGTCACTGCCATCCAGAAGTGGCCGGAGCCGAAGAACCTTAAGGAAGTGCGACAGTTCCTGGGACTAACGGGTTACTACAGGAGGTTCGTGAAAGATTACACGAAGAAGGCAGCTCCTTTACAGGACCTCCTGGTAGGACAATCCTTAAAGAGCAGAAACCCTCCCTTTAATTGGGGTAAGGAACAGGCTGAAGCATTCCAAAAGATAAAGAGATCCTTACAGGTGATGAGATCTTAACCTATCCTGATTACAGCCAACCGTTCCTGTTGTACACCGACGCCAGTAATGAAGGGTTGGGAGCAGTTCTCAGTCAGAAGCAGAATGGCCAAGAAAAAGTCATCGCATATGCCAGCAGAAAACTCAGGCCAACTGAAAGGAATCCGGAAAATTATAGCAGCTTCAAGCTGGAGTTTCTGGCGCTGGTCTGGGCCATTACTGAAAGATTTAAGCACTATCTGGCCTCCAATAAGTTCACGGCGTACACAGACAACAACCCCTTAACGCACCTGGAAACCGCCAAGCTGGGTGCCATGGAGCAGCGATGGATGGCTCGGTTGTCCAATTACCAGTTTACTATCAAGTACCGGGCAGTTCGAAAGAATGCTAATGCTGACGCATTGTCCCGAATGCCGCATGACTCTGATACGGAAGAAGAATCGGACGACCTGGAAGAAATTGAGCTACCTGCGTTCCATCGAAATGGGGTAGTCCACGAGCATCGAGTCAACAGAAAGCAGTATGGTGCAACATTAAATCCTTTACCCCATCACAGCTGGAAAGAGACTCAGGACAGTGATCCAGTGGTCAGCCGCATCAAGGAGTTGTTAAGACAGGAAGGCTCCTCTTTGGAAAAGGATGCACCTATGTCAGCCAAGCTCCTGTGGAACGAGAAAAGCAGGTTGTTCCTATACCGTGAGAAGTTGTGCAGGAGATACGTCAATCCCAGAACCCATGAGATGGTCTGGCAAATAGTGGTCCCCAAGGCAGACGTCCCAATGGTGTTGGAAGCATACCACGATCAAGCAGGACACTTTGGCTGGAGAAAGCTGGAGACCCTGTTGAGATGCCGGTTCTACTGGGTAGGGATGCGCAGCTCCATCGAGAGGTGGTGTCTGAACTGTGGACCCTGTGGTCTCAGAAGAAAGGACTACGGTAGTCAGAAGGCACCCCTGCAACCTATCCGGACGACTCGTCCCCTGGAGATTGTGGCCCTGGACCATGTCAAATTGTCGCCAAGTAGATCTGGATACTCATACGCCTTGACCATGGTGGACCATTACTCCAGATTTCTGGTGGTTGTTCCAGTTAAGGACCAGACCGCAGTGACGGCAGCGAAAACCTTTCAAGCAAGTTTCTGCAGACCGCATGGGTATCCGGAGCAAGTATTAACCGATCAAGGACCTGCTTTCGAAGCTGATTTATTCAAGGAATTCTGTCACATGTACGGGTGCAAGAAAATTAGAACAACGCCATACCACCCTCAAACCAACGGTCTTTGTGAAAAAATGAACCATATTGTCCTTGACTTGTTGAGATCCATACCGTTGGAAGACAGAAATCGATGGCCGGACTTACTACCTGATTTGGTTGATTTGTATAACCATATACCTGTAAGTTCTACTAACTGCACTCCAGCCTATCTTATGAGAGCAAGGCCCGGAAGACTACCAATGGATTTAGAACTTGGAGTAGTAGAACCGGAGGCAGACGACGCCGTTGAAAATTGGGACACAAATCGGCAAGAGCAGTACAGAAGAGTGCAAATCTGTGTGGAGGAAAGTCTCAACAAGGCACGGGAGAAACAGGAAGATATTTACAACAGAAATGCTCCTGCCAAGCCTTTGATGCCTGGAGAAGTGGTATTAAAAAGAAAAAGGAAGATGCACAAATTGGATAATCAGTGGGAGCAAGAACCCTACGTCGTACAAGATTCTAAATATGACAACAGAAAAGTTTGTATCATTAGTAAGGACGGAGGAAGAACAATAACCACTGTGTCCAGAGACCATTTGAAATTGTGTCCAGAACCCTTAAAGCGTTGTGAAAAGAACCCTGTCATCAATCAAGAAGAAAGGAAGGAAGAGGTCATACACACGGATCTGGGAGATTTTCCTGCGGATTGGCCCAGACTGGGAGATGCTGTAATAGTTCCGGTGTTGCAGTTTTATCAGCCACAAGAGGAAGTTCTACCTCCAGTTGTGCCCGTGGTACCAGTTGAGCCCGTTCAGGAGTTACCCATTCCAGCAACACCTCAACCTACGGAATCTCAAGAAGGATCATCAGAAGCAGCGCCCCATACTATGGGATCCCCTGGTGAAGCTGACTCACACCGCCCAGCCATCAGTACGCTTGCCAGATCCATAGAAAGATTGAGGCAGTTCTATAGTTTGCCGTTACGCAGTGCAGACAGATCGCAACTTAATATACCTGAAGCTACTCCACGTAGATCAGAGCGAATCACAAAAGGGAAGATACCCATTCGATACCAGCAGTAATTATAACAAATTAATGTGAATATTGTAAAAAGTATATATATAAATGTGTCTTTTCCTTATGGTGTCTTATAATGGACTCAGAGGCTGAGGACTGAGCCAGCCCAAAAACTGTATCTTGTAAATAGTTGCACTAAGGTGCCTTTTAATGGTTTCACACGAAGCCTTGACTTACCTCTGAACATAAAACCCGTGTGGTGAGGCACTGAGTGAGGTCTGCATTCGGATGTCCTGCAGCCCACCCAGGACCCACGTTGAAGGTTTGATGCGGGTCCTTCACAAGAATATTGTCGTTTATTTATGAACATGTTTATTTAATATTTCGTATTTTTTCTATATTCAATGTGTTGTTAGCAACGTTCAAGACATCCTTACCTCCCGGATGGGACGAATTAATGTTTAATGTTGATGTTTAATGCATAAACAAAAATGTCTCTTGTATTTCACAGCCCGGGAGTGCTGTCGTTTACCATGGGGGAATGTGTAGCCCTGGTACACAATACCAGGAGGATGAGTGGAGAGGTAACGGTTAAGGGCTCTCCATGATATCACGTACACTTCGGACACACCCAGCAGGGGTGTGGAGGGGAGTGCTGAGTAGTCTGAGTTCAGTTCAGTCAGTGACTCGAAAGAGTTAGGAAGTGCAGTCTTTGTGCAGTTCAGAAAGTGGAGTCCAGTAAAGGTGAGCCAGTTCACCTCAGCCTGGTCAGAGCTGTGCCCCACTAGAGGACGGACTGAGACATCTGTTGAGAGTCTGAGCAAATCGAAGGGCATAGTGGAAGAGAACAGAAAAGTGCCATAGGTATAGAATACCTGCACATTGTTACCGGTCACTGGAGACCGAAGCATCACCATAGCTTCATGCATGGTGGTAGGAAACCCAGAGGCTTACCGGACCTTAGGTAACGGAAAGCAGCCCCTGAAGAGTCAGTACGTAACTGGGGTCAGGGAGAGTGAGAACCTTGAGTCAGTGCACGACAGAAATTGGAACTCAGCTCTCTCAGAAGAAGGCTCCAACCACAAAACTGACCGGGCAGCACAGCTTTGGAAAAGCTGGAGTTATAGAGGGAACTACGCTTCATGCTGGTTGTACTCATCATCATTTGAAAGTAAAGGAGGCCCCTAACTTGCTTAGCCGTTGCCTCAAAGCTCATCCTCCATCAACCCCATCAGCCTCCCTGGGACCTGCCTGAACAACTTGAAGTAAAGGTATGGAAAGACGCTGATGTGTGAGACTGTGTTATTTGATTGCATTCCTGCACTACCCTATCATAACCATCGACCTGAGGGAAGAGTCCCACCTGTAGGGGACCTGACATCTAGCTGCCTCACCATCCCCTCAGAGATCTACAGCAGCGCTGGTACAAATTACCAGAGACTACAGGTGGCGTCACGAACTGTATATACCTATCCCCTGTAAATATACCCCCCAATATACGCCTGACCGCCAGGGCCACAGACCGAGCCACCGCTACCTGTGACAATCCCATAGACTTCTACGGGCTCGGCTCTGAGTACCCCATTGCCCTGGAAACCCACAATTGTGGTGCGTGGTCGAGACAGAGACACCCCAACACCCTAATTTGCTAATGTCTGGGAGGCAATATACTTCTAACATTTCCAGAGGGAATAACGGGAACAGCACAATTCAAAGTAATAAGAAAATATGCTCCAGAATTAGCAGTTAATGAAGAACAGTTTTTATTAAAGCTAACATGTCAGGAGAGCGGACAGATAAACGGTTCGTTCATGTAACTAGATCTAAACATTGGAAAGTAAAAGCTCATTTTTGGACTTCCATGAACCACACGGATAACCTACCATTGCGGGACTGGCTCGATGTACTTGCCCACAATGCAGATGTCTGCCGCAACTGCCTTTACATTGCATGCATTATTCAGGTCCCCCCCCCAAAAAAAAAAATGAAAGCTGAAAAATGAAGTCCGTGTGTGTTCAAGGGTACTCACAGACTGATTATACATTTGTCTGAACAAGGGCTTAGTCACAAAAGGATTATAAAAAGCATAATTGAAACAGGTCACTAAATGATGGGCTGATTTACCTTTCCTATCATGACACCAGGGTAAGATAAATGACAATGACCATTAAAAAAATGGCTTCATAAATGGTTTGTAAGAAATCAGTTTTTGTTTTTCATTAATTAAAAATAACTATTTTGAAGTTGGAAACTTGTGAAGAGCTTAACGTTCTACACATGCCCCACATTAAAAGTAAAGTTATTGCATGGTCTATAACAGCTCAATCTTATCCTAAACTAGAGCTCTCACTTTGGTTTGCATATACTATACAAGACATTAAAATTGGAAAACTCATTCTGAAATTATGGAGTGTACATTTGGCGACTAGAAACATGCTACAGCTCTGCCATACTATATATTTGCTTTATGGGAACTTCTGCCCATAGTCCCTAGATTCTGAAGGCCGTAAGTTTCATCACTGATGACTCTTATAGCAGCAAAATAAGATCGCAAAACATTATCAATTAACAATAAAATGGTTATTCCCATCTTATTAGATGGGTAAAATGGCAAATTGTAGACTGTGAGCCCCTGTGGGCAGGGTCCTCTCTCCTTCTGTACTTGTGTGTGCCTTGTATTGCTCATGTTTACTGTACCTGTCTATATTTGCCCCTCTTCACATGTAAAGCGCCATGGAATAAATGGCGCTATAAAAATCTATAATAATAATAATAAGCTTCCTCCTGGTGAAAATATGGTGGCTAGTGGCCCTTGAAGAGACCCACTATTCTCGGTGTTACTAGTGGAGCTGAACTTTCCCACTAGTCTAGGTACCGATCCCCGATGTTTGCCTGGTCCTCCTTTGCAATGGGCTACGACTTGTGAGGTGGTCTCGGCCCAGGACCCGTTCGCTCTCTCAGCACGGCTCCCTGAGGTAAACTCAGAGGAGCTGCAGGTCAGGCCAGTCCTCGCTCACTGCCTGCCTGTCTCGAACTGAATCTCTAACCTCACACGCAGCACAAGGCTGCCTCAACCCCTCCCATCCATCTAGCTACACCCTGTTCTAACCAGTCTGAGCTAGACCATCCCCACAGGGTCCGCTTACACTCAGCTGGCATGGTGAATGTGATGAATGCAGTGGTTGGAGTCAATGGGGTGCTACCTCCTTACCTGAGAGTCGAGTCAGGTGTCACACCGCTGGGTGCGATGCAACATCTCTGTGGCGACTGGACCCTCAGGGCGCCACAAGTGCATATAACAATCAAATGGAATACAAGAAACACCCGACGTTTCGACCCACATGGGTCTTACTCATGGGTATACTAAAAAGCAAAGCACAAAAGAATATATATAAGAACAATACATGAGAAAAATTACATAAGAAAAAATATCTTCAACAGACAACAATCCAATAACCAACGAATATAAAATACATTATAGACATAAAATACATTATATACAAAGAGAGGTGCAACCAGATGGTAATGATGGTGCATGTTTAGAGAAATCATGGAGATATGATCTAAGCATGTACGACAAATATGAAATTAAAGAGGTCTTGGGGATACTAGGAAAAAGAAAAGGTTGCAAGCAAAAAACAAGCAGGCATGGCTTAGGAATATAATAGTTATTTACCTTAGTTCCAGTGAAAAGAGGCAGATTGATACCACAAAGATGGCAGGGCCATTACCTCAGGCTGGTGGGGACAACATGCAGGCTTAGTAGTGGCGCTCCCGCGCCCTGCTGTAAGGATGGCACGGTAACACGGTGAGTAAGTGTGCCTTTTGTATACCGCGGCGTGCATCTCCGGACCGGAAGTGCGTCATCCCGACTGAAAGTGACGCGGCGGTAGTGAAGATGCATAGCCGCGCGTGCGCGGTGATGGTTAAGGCTGCCCTGATATATGTTAGATGTGAGGAGGATGTGATACACCAGATGTTTATAGAGAACAGGCTAGGTTGCTGAGCAATAAAGAACAATAGAGAATGAAAAGTTTACCCAACTTCATTATAATAATTGCCAATTGTAACATTACAGTAAAAAGGGGCTGTCCGATGCTATACAGGGGAGGGGGAGAGGAAATAAAGGGGTAGTTGTATGGGATACAAGACAAATATCTAATACTGAAAATTATATACGGAAATAGAGGACCATTACTAGAAGAAAGAAGTGTAATGTAAAAATGAAGATAAAAAATAATAAAAAAATAAATAAAAAAGAATAAGATGAGATAAAATAAAAAAAATAAAAATGGGCACTGCGGAACAAATCAAGGATAAAATATGGAAAAAATGAAAAAATAAAAAGAGAAAATAGAAAAAAAAAGGGGGGAGGAAAAAGAAATCGGAGGTTAAGAAACTTACCTAGGGATACAAGGGGGTCAGCGTCTCTGCAAGATAAATGGTATGAATAATGAGCTTCATAAATGCCAATTAATTTCTCTATTAAAAACCATTGGGGGTCAAGGTGTCAAGTTTATGTATCCAAAACGTCTTTCTAGATTTAAGTAATTTAATATGATTACCCCCTCTTCTAGCTCTTGGCACATGTTCTATCACCTGATATTTTAATTGGGCCACAGTGTGTTTGAATTTAACAAAGTGATCAGTGAGGGGTAGCCATATTTTGCCACAACGTATAGTGGACTTGTGACTCGCACTCCGATCCCTCACATGTTGGGTTGTATCACCCACATATAGAAGGCCACAGGGGTAATTGATGACATACACTATGAAGTTGGAGACACAAGTGTGAAAACCACGGATAGGGTATGATTTATCTGTTCTTGGGTGGGTGACTGTTGTGAACACTTTGGATCTGGCTTCTGAGTTTGGGCTACCTCTGGTGGCTGCTGCTGCTAATAGAGCTGGTCTGGCTGACAGAGGTCAATCACCTGAAAAGGATGATTGGGGGCCAGGTGTTACTGACTTAGTGGTTGCCTGTGATTTTGGTTTCTTCCTGAGCCTTTTTGAAGTTGGCTTGCTCCCTGCTTTGTCCTGCATCTTTCAGATAAGTTATTTGTCTGTTTTAATCTGTGGCATTTTTCCCCTTTTGCTTTTCTCTGTTCTCTGCCTTGCTCGTGTGAGTTCAGCTGGGTTCCCTGCTGGGACCTGTGCTGGACTCCTTTGCCACAGCTTATGTCAGTCTTTTCAGTAGTTCTAGTCTCCTGTTATTTCAATATCTGTTGTTTGGCGTCCAGTTCACACCAGAGTTCTGATTTAGTGGGGGAGAGGTCCTGTGGCCTCAGTATTTTTGCATATTAGACGTGTTGGAATTTTTCTTAGGGTTTTTGTAGGATTGCAGACAGTATCCTTCCCTGTCCTGTTCTATCTAGACAGTTTGGGCCCCAGCATTTGCTCACACTATTTTCTGCCTGTGTTTTGTATTTCATATGTCTCACCGGCAATATATGTTTGCGGGCTATCTATTCCTTTGGGGCTCTACTCCGGGGCAGTTTAGCTTTCCCCTTTCACTCTTTAGGCTTAGTTAACTCTTTGGCTGTGTCGAGGCGTCTAGGGCATCGTAGGTACGTCCCACGGCTAATTCTAGTTGTGTTGTCAGTTTAGGGGTCTGCAATCCGCTAAGCTACCAACCTCTCTGGGTGTGTGGTTGCCTAGCCTATTTTTCTAGTATCCTCCTCGGTTACCAAATTATAACAGAATCACCGACCTCACTGTAGATTCTATGGTACTCTAAAGAAGGAAAGAATAGTAAAAAAAAATAAAAAAGTGTCAAAATTTTTTATATATTTTTTCCTCTGGGGCCTTAGGAGGATTTTTTCTTCAATGGAGACTAAGCATTTCTCGGATCGTGTTGAGCAGCTTGCTGCTTAAGTTCGGAGAATTTCTGCCTATCTCGCTCAGTTGTCTACTGTAGAACCTAAGATCCCTATTCCTGATTTATTTCTGGGGATCGGTCTAAATTTTTGAACTTTAACAATAATTGTAAATTTTTTTTGCCTTGAAACCTAATTCCTCGGGGAACTCGGTGCAGCAGGTTAAAATTGTCATCTCCCTGTTGCGCGGCGACCCTCAGGACTGGGCTTTTTCCCTGACACCTGGGGATCCCGTTTTGGCTGTTGTGGATGCGTTTTTTCAGGCTCTGGGTATGTTGTATGATGAACCTAATGTTATTGATCAAGCTGAGAAAACCTTATTGGCATTGAACCAGGGTCTGGAAGCGACAGAGTTATATTGTCAGAAATTCCGAAAGTGGGCAGTCCTTACTAAATGGAACGATGATGCCCTAGCGGCTCTTTTTCGGAAAGGTCTGGCAGAGACCGTAAAGGTTGTTATGGTGGGATTTCCTGTCCCTTCTGGTCTCAACGACTCTATGTCATTAGCCATTCAAATTGACAGACGTTTACGTTAACGTAAAACTATGCGAGAGGCTGTGTTGCCTTTCGAACAAACCTCTGAGCCCATGCAGTGTGATAGGGTTGTTTCTAGGGCTCAACGTCAAGAGTTTAGAAGGTGTAATAAGTTGTGCTTCTTTTTTTGGGACGCCTCTCATACTATTTCCATCTGCCCTAAGAGGGAAAAACGTTTTGCTCACTCATTTGTTTTGGGCAATATATGTTATGATCTGCTACAAGCACTAAGGAAAGATGGGAATTCTGTCCCTACAATAGAACTAAGCTGGATCCCTACGATGTAACGGGGAACCTGATCCTGCGACCAGACCCGCTAAAGTCCTCAGCTAGTCTGAACGAAGACCTATAGTTGCGAGGGAGGAATCCCTACAAGATCTAGGGACTGGGAGAAAAGGTGGACACCTCCTAACAGAAATTGTAGCAGAGAAAATTAAACAGAAAACAAATTATTTAGAGATCCTAAGATCAAGCAAAAACTGACTGAGTAAGGCACCTAAGCACCCGGCTAGCTTAAGAGTAGATAATACAATGAAGTCCAGCAAAGCCAGAAGGGCGGAGCCAGACTAAATAGGGAAAAAAGGTCATGTGACCAGCAAACTGAAAAAAACTAACAAGAGGGTTCTAACAATATACAGCCTAAATTCCTCTTGACGGTTACTTTGATCTGCTCCTTATCTTCATTTTCTGCTAAGGCTTTTGTTGATTCAGGAGCAGCCTTGAACCTGATGGAGTGTGACTTTGCCAAACGTTGTGGTTTTCCCATGGTACCCCTGCGGACTCCTATTCCTTTGAGTGGTTTTGATGCTACCCCTTTAGCGGAGAATAAACCCCAGTTTTGGACCCAGGTGATAATGCGGGTAGCCTTGGACCACCAAGAGAACTGTAAATTTTTGGTGTTACATAATTTACATGACATTATTGTACTGGGTTTTCCTTGGTTGCAGACCCATAATCCTGTTCTGGATTGGAAGTCTGTGTCTGTCGTTAGTTGGGGTTGTCAATGTGTTCTTAGTGACACTCCTGTTTTCTCTACCTCTCCCCAGTCTCAGGATATCCCTGACTATTTGGCTGACTTCTCTGATGTGTTTAGTGGGAGTAAGTCTACGTCCTTGCCTCCTCACAGGAGTTATGATTGCCTGATCGAGTTAGTGCCTGGTTGTAAATTTCTCAAGGGTCGGCTCTTCAATTTATCTGTACCTGAACATGATGCTATGCGATCTTATATCAAAGAGTCATTGGAGAACGGCCATATCAGACCGTCCTCTTCAACTTTAGGTGCCAGCTTTTTCTCAGTGGCCAAGAAGAATGGCTCATTGAGGCCATGTATTGACTATCGTCTCCTTAATAAAATCACAGTTAAATATCAGTACCCATTGTCACGCAGTCTAATGATATGAATATGTCAGTAAACTATTTATACAGGAACCACACTCTATACAACATATAGTTTAGCAACATCAGAATGTAAGTATAAAATAGATTTACCTGACACGATATCTGCAGAACTTAGGGTAAATCTTGAGGACTAGATGTGCAGAAACGATTTCTGTTTACTTCAGGGTTAATCTTGAGGACTTGATGAGCTGTAACAGGAAAGAGGAGGACCGGGGTCTAACCTGACCCTACACTGGGGTCCTAGCAACAAGCAAGCATTTTTAAAAGAAAAAAAATCTTGTTGTTCACCAAAAAATAAATCAGGCAAACGTACCTTTGGCTCCACGAAATGTGCTCCAGAACAACTACTCACGTGTTGCTGGATCTCAGCCACCTCCAGAGAAAGTCCCTGCAGGCGTTGAGCCAAATCCTGAACCGACACCATGATGGAAACAGAAAATCTTTCCTTAGAGATTTTTTTTTTTTTTAGGCTGGACTTACTGTTATGATCTGCTACGAAGACCTATAGTTGCGAGGGAGGAATCCCTACAAGATCTAGGGACTGGGAGAAAAGGTGGACACCTCCTAACAGAAATTGTAGCAGAGAAAATTAAACAGAAAACAAATTATTTAGAGATCCTAAGATCAAGCAAAAACTGACTGAGTAAGGCACCTAAGCACCCGGCTAGCTTAAGAGTAGATAATACAATGAAGTCCAGCAAAGCCAGAAGGGCGGAGCCAGACTAAATAGGGAAAAAAGGTCATGTGACCAGCAAACTGAAAAAACCTAACAAGAGGGTTCTAACAGTACCCTCCCTTCTAAGAGGATCCTCCGGATCCCCTAAGACTTAGGCTTATCCGGAAACCTCTTGTGAAACGCTCTGACAAGTCTAGACGCAGAAACATCATCCGCCCTCACCCATGAGTTATCCTCGGGTCCATAACCCTTCCAAGCGACGAGGTACTGCAAACTCCCTCTATACCGTCTAGAATCTAGGATGCGAGAAATCTCATATTGCCCGTCCTCCACCACCAGGGGAACAGTGGCCGAGACGTCTCTATCTGAGACCTCAGCTTTTTTCAAGAGAGAAACATGAAACACCGGATTAATCTTCCAGGAGGTAGGAAGCTCCAACTTAACAGCAGATTGGTTAATAACCTGAAGCACCTTAAAGGGCCCTACAAACTTGGGACCCAATTTCTTAGACGGAATCCTCAAGCGCAGATTCTTAGAGGACAACCAAACCATGTCACCAATAGCAAACAAAACCTCTTGTCGTTTTCTATCAAAATACACTTTGGATCTTTTGTTAGCCTCCTGAAGATTACCACGCACATCAGTCCAAACTCTCTCCAAAACACCAGAAAAATTCTCCTCTTCAGGTACAGCCGATCCCAACTTGGAAAATGACCCAAACGACGGATGTCTCCCAGTACAACAAAAAAAAGGCGAACAACCAGCAGAAGCGGATGTATGGTTGTTAAGAGCAAACTCAGCAAGTGGCAGAAACTCAGACCACCCCTCTTGATTATCAGTCACAAAACAACGCAAGAACTTCTCAACATCCTGGTTTTTCCTTTCTGTCTGACCATTAGACTCAGGATGATATCCGGATGAAAACGACAAATGAACTCCCAACCTGTCACAAAAGGCGCGCCAAAAACGAGCCACAAACTGAGGTTCCCTATCGGAAACAATGTCAGTAGGAACGCCATGTAGTCTGACAATTTCCTTGACAAAGGCCTTAGCGAGAGTCTTAGCGCAAGGCAGTTTGATGAAAGGAACCAAGTGACACATCTTGCTAAAACGGTCCACGATCACCCAGATGACAGTGAAACCCTCAGAGGGGGGAAGGTCAGTAATAAAGTCCATAGCCAAATGTGTCCAAGGTGCACTAGGGACCTCCAGAGGGCCAAGCAACCCCGCAGCAGGAGTATGAGAAGACTTAGATCTAGCACACACAGTGCATTGACGCACCCACTTAATGACTTCCTTCTGCCATCCAGGCCACCAAAAGCTGCGACCCACAAGTCTCTTGGTCTCAGAGATTCCAGGATGACCTGCCAACCGAGAGTCATGACATTCAACAAACAAATCTCTCCTCAGGGTACCAGGCACAAACAACCTCCCATGCGGAGTGTTAGATGGGGCATTCTCCTGTGCTTTAAGAATCTCATCTTCCAACACGGAGTCCAAAACAGCAATAACAACTCCCTCTTGCAAAATGTTTTCCTCCTCCTCAGTACCCACCATAGGAGAAAAGCTGCGAGACAAAACATCAGCTTTAACATTTTTAGTACCTGGGATGTAAGTAACGGTAAAATTAAACCGCGAGAAAAACAGTGACCCACCTAGCCTGACGGGCATTCAAGCGTTTGGCAGCATCAAGGTAGACCAGATTTTTATGATCGGTGAAGACTTGAACGGGAAATTCAGCTCCCTCCAAAAAATGATGCCAGTGTTCAAATGCGAGTTTAATTGCCAACAATTCCCGATTACCGATATCATAATTTAGTTCAGACTCAGAAAATTTCTTTGAAAAAAAAGCACAGGGATGTACTCCATCCGTCTTTTCCTGAGACAACACCGCGCCGACCCCCACAGAAGAAGCATCAACCTCAACCAAAAATGGTTTAGTCACATCAGGCTGCGTAAGGATGGGAGCAGAGCTGAACTTCTCCTTTAGCAACACAAAAGCCTCAATGACCTCAGTAGTCCACTGAACCGCATCAGCACCTTTCCTGGTGAGATCGGTCAGAGGTTTGGCAATCACAGAAAATTTTTTAATGAATTTTCTATAATAATTGGCGAACCCCAAAAACCTCTGTATTGATTTCACACCAATACAGCTTGCACTTTCACTGGGTCCATCTCAAAACCTTCACTGGAGACAATGTAGCCCAAAAAACTAAGTCTCTGTACAGCGAACTCACATTTTTCTAGCTTGGCAAAAAGTGAATTATCACTCAGTAACTGTAATACTTCACCCACACTCCTCCAATGAGACTCCAAATCCGGTGAATAAATCAAAATGTCATCCAAATACACAACCACACTTCTGCCGATCAAAGGTCTAAGGATGTCATTAATAAGATTCTGAAAAAATGCCGGAGCACTGGAAAGCCCAAAAGGCATAACCAGATTCTCAAAATGACCCAGTGGAGTGTTAAATGCAGTCTTCCATTCATCCCCCTCCTTCATGCGCAACAAATTGTATGCCCCTCGAAGATCAATTTTCGAGAACCAATTGGCCCCCACTAACTGGTTAAACAAATCAGGAATCAATGGCGGTGGGTAAGGATTGCGTACAGTGATTTTATTAATCTCACGAAAGTCTAGACAAGGCCGTAAACCGCCGTCCTTTTTTTTAACAAAAAAAAATCCGACCGCCACAGGAGACTTGGAAGGCCTAATGTGAGCGGCGGCCAAGCTTGTCTGTATGTATTCCTCCAAAGCCTTTCTCTCAGGAATAGTCAAATTAAATAAACGACTTTTAGGAAGAGTCGCTCCAGGGACAAATTCAATTGCACAATCATAATCTCTATGAGGAGGCAATACCTGCGATTCCTTATCAGAAAAAACTTTCCAAAAATCCTGAATAGGTACAGGTAACTCCCCTTAACTACAGCAGCAATATGCCCGTTACAACACTTGTCATAACAATTAGGACTCCAGGACTTAATTTCATTGGTGGACCAATCCAGTACCGGATTGTGCAATTTTAACCAAGGTAACCCCAAAATCACCGGTGAGGGCAAATTATTCAAAACTACCAAATCCAAATTCTCTTGGTGAACACCATTAATAGTAAGAGGAAATTCACAGATATGGTGAGTAACTTTTTTCAAGTGAGAACCATCCACAGAAACCACATTAATAGGGGAAGACAGAAGTTTGGGTTTTAATTTTAGTTTTTCCAAAAATTTCCCATCAATCACATTGAGAGTTGAACCACAATCCACAAATACCCGAAATTCCATTAATTCCTCCTCAACAGCAGTGGTAGCAGAAAGAAAGACACCTTTATTGTTTAAACAAGCTATGCGGGCGAAACTGACCTCATTTTTTTTTTCTCTTTATTCATACGAAGCGCACAGTTCTTAATGAAATGGTCAGATTTTCCACAATAGAAACACAAACCTTCAGCAAATCTACGGTCTTTTTCCCGAGAGTGAGGTGCCATTGATCCAATTTCCATCGGCTCTCCAATGTCAGTACAGTCCCTCTCCAGACTTGGAGCTGACAAGGCAAATTTACTCTCATTAACCCTTGCACGCAGTCTCCTATCCACCCGTATGGCTAATTGCATAGCCTCTTGCAAGTTACCAGGTATAGGATAAGCAAATCTTTAACCCTTTCACTTAACCCTGCAAGAAATAAACTTTTCAAAGCTGAATCGTTCCACCCACCTGAGTGGACCACCTTCGGAAGTGAGTACAATATTTTTCCACATTACCTGATCCCTGTCTCAAACATCTCAATTCTGTCTCAGCTGATGAAACACGATCAGGATCGTCATACAATAACCCCAAAGCAGAAAAAAAACTATCCACTGATCTAAAGCATGGATCACTAGGCTGCAGAGAAAAGGCCCAGTCCTGAGGTTCTTTGCGCAAAAGTGACATTATGAACCCTATGCGCTGTGATTCATCACCAGAGGATCTGGGTCTCAAACGAAAATACAACAAGCAAGCATTTTTAAAAGAAAAAAAATCTTGTTGTTCACCAAAAAATAAATCAGGCAAACGTACCTTTAGCTCCACGAAATGTGCTCCAGAACAACTACTCACGTGTTGCTGGATCTCAGCCACCTCCAGAGAAAGTCCCTGCAGGCGTTGAGCCAAATCCTGAACCGACACCATGATGGAAACAGAAAATCTTTCCTTAGAGATTTTTTTTTTTTTTTTTTTTTTAGGCTGGACTTACTGTTATGATCTGCTACAAGCACTAAGGAAAGATGGAATTCTGTCCCTACAATAGAACTAAGCTGGATCCCTACGATGTAACGGGGAACCTGATCCTGCGACCAGACCCGCTAAAGTCCTCAGCTAGTCTGAACGAAGACCTATAGTTGCGAGGGAGGAATCCCTACAAGATCTAGGGACTGGGAGAAAATGTGGACACCTCCTAACAGAAATTGTAGCAGGGAAAATTAAACAGAAAACAAATTACTTAGAGATCCTAAGATCAAGCAAAAACTGACTGAGTAAGGCACCTAAGCACCCGGCTAGCTTAAGAGTAGATAATACAATGAAGTCCAGCAAAGCCAGAAGGGCGGAGCCAGACTAAATAGGGAAAAAAGGTCATGTGACCAGCAAACTGAAAAAAACTAACAAGAGGGTTCTAACAATATACAGCCTAAATTCCTCTTGACGGTTACTTTGATCTGCTCCTTATCTTCATTTTCTGCTAAGGCTTTTGTTGATTCAGGAGCAGCCTTGAACCTGATGGAGTGTGACTTTGCCAAACGTTGTGGTTTTCCCATGGTACCCCTGCGGACTCCTATTCCTTTGAGTGGTTTTGATGCTACCCCTTTAGCGGAGAATAAACCCCAGTTTTGGACCCAGGTGATAATGCGGGTAGCCTTGGACCACCAAGAGAACTGTAAATTTTTGGTGTTACATAATTTACATGACATTATTGTACTGGGTTTTCCTTGGTTGCAGACCCATAATCCTGTTCTGGATTGGAAGTCTGTGTCTGTCGTTAGTTGGGGTTGTCAATGTGTTCTTAGTGACACTCCTGTTTTCTCTACCTCTCCCCAGTCTCAGGATATCCCTGACTATTTGGCTGACTTCTCTGATGTGTTTAGTGGGAGTAAGTCTACGTCCTTGCCTCCTCACAGGAGTTATGATTGCCTGATCGAGTTAGTGCCTGGTTGTAAATTTCTCAAGGGTCGGCTCTTCAATTTATCTGTACCTGAACATGATGCTATGCGATCTTATATCAAAGAGTCATTGGAGAACGGCCATATCAGACCGTCCTCTTCAACTTTAGGTGCCAGCTTTTTCTCAGTGGCCAAGAAGAATGGCTCATTGAGGCCATGTATTGACTATCGTCTCCTTAATAAAATCACAGTTAAATATCAGTACCCATTGTCACGCAGTCTAATGATATGAATACAATGTCAGTAAACTATTTATACAGGAACCACACTCTATACAACATATAGTTTAGCAACATCAGAATGTAAGTATAAAATAGATTTACCTGACACGATATCTGCAGAACTTAGGGTAAATCTTGAGGACTAGATGTGCAGAAACGATTTCTGTTTACTTCAGGGTTAATCTTGAGGACTTGATGAGCTGTAACAGGAAAGAGGAGGACCGGGGTCTAACCTGACCCTACACTGGGGTCCTAACTAATCCCTTACCTTGGAGGTACTGATAATGGTTCAGAGGTCCAAGTCTCCAGCATAACCCTGTCTCCTATCAGACCCTGAACCCTGTAATCAGTCCTAAGAAGGATCCTGATTACCACCAAAGGGATATGGGCTGATCTCAGCTAAATACACAGATAAGACATATAAGACAGACAGGATAGCACTCACTTGCATACACACTCAAACACCGAAGGAACATAAATGGTCTGGGAAATAAACTCTAAGCAAGTTGAGCTTAAAACAACTAAAGAGCTCTCAACTTAAGTCAATACAGATTCATTCCTATCTGTGGACTGAATGAAGGATTTCACTGGCAACTCCCAAAGCAGACAACCAGGAATTTAAAGGAAACCAATCAACAAATAATCAATTGCAGCCGGGAGAAACTGCACCCAGTCCCAGCACCGAGCACAGACAGAATTAACTCCCTAGCTGCCAAACACAAAGAAACAGCAACTCAGCTGTGAGAAGTCAAAATGTGCAACCGCGACGATCTTCGTGGCAATGCACACATGACAGTACTCCCCCTTCTACGAGGGGCCTCCGGACCCTCAGGGCCAGGCCTGCCCGGGTGAGTTCTGTGGAAGGTCCGAACCAAACGATCTGCGTTAACATCAGACGCAGGGACCCACGTCCTCTCCTCCGGACCATACCCCTTCCAATGCACCAAGTACTGAAGGGACCGGCGATTCAGACGTGAGTCAATGATTTTTGATACTTGAAATTCCAAGTTGCCATTGACCAACACTGGAGGAGGAGGTAGAGGTGACGATATGACTGGTGCCACATACCTTTTAAGTAATGACTTGTGGAACACATTATGAATTTTAAACGTAGGAGGGAGTTCCAGACGAAATGCCACAGGATTAATTATGGAACTGATCCTGTACGGCCCGATGAATCTGGGACCCAGTTTCCAGGAGGGCACTTTAAGTTTTATATTCCTGGTAGACAACCATACCAGATCGTTCACATTCAGATCTGGACCAGAAACTCTCCTCCTATCAGCCATACGTTTGTAACGGTTCCCCATCGCACTCAGATTATTCAATACACCTCTCCACACAGAAGCAAGTGACGACGAGAAACGCTCCTCCTCAGGAACCCCAGAAGGACCCCCCCCATTGAAAGTACAAAACTGGGGATGAAAACCATATGCCCCAAAAAACGGGGACTTACCAGTGGACTCGCTCCGCCTGTTGTTAAGAGCGAACTCTGCCAGAGGCAAGAAAGAAGACCAGTCCTCCTGGTTCTCCGAGACAAAACACCGGAGATATGTCTCTAAACTCTGATTCAGACGCTCTGTCTGACCATTGGTCTGCGGATGAAAAGCCGAGGAAAACGACAATTGCATCCCCCGACGTAAACAAAATGCCCTCCAAAATTTGGACCCAAACTGAGACCCCCTATCTGACACCACATCAGAAGGCAACCCATGAAGTCTCACGATCTCCCTAATGAACAACTGCGCCAGAGTTTTAGCATTAGGGAGTGCAGGAAGAGCAACGAAATGTGCCATCTTACTGAACCTGTCAACAACCACCAGTATGACAGTATTCCCTGACGACGGAGGAAGGTCCGTAATGAAGTCCATAGATAAATGAGTCCATGGACGCTCTGGAAGTTTCAAGGGTAAAAGGGTCCCAGACGGACGGGTATGAGGGGTTTTAGAGCGAGCACAAACCCCACAGGACGCGACAAAAGTTATAACATCTTTATTAGCGTTAGGCCACCAAAATCGGCGAGAAAGGAGATCTAAAGTAGCCTTACTCCCTGGATGTCCTGCTAAAGCAGAATTATGATGTGCCTCAATAACCTTTTGTCTCAACTGATTCGGGACAAACAGTCTCCCTGGAGGTCCTGCAGGGGCGTCCCCCTGAGCCTCTAACACCTCCTCCTCAAGCTCAGAACATACAGCCGACACTACCACCCCCTCCTGAAGGATAGGAATCGGGTCATCCGTTTTCCCGGCCCCTGGGAAACTGCGAGACAAGGCATCAGCCTTTACATTCTTAGACCCCGGGCGATAAGTGACGACAAAATTAAACCTGGTAAAAAACAACGACCATCGAGCTTGTCTGGAATTCAGACGCTTAGCGGATTCTAAATACAGCAGGTTCTTGTGATCAGTAATAACGGTGACCGGGTGGACTGCCCCCTCCAAAAAGTGACGCCATTCTTCAAAAGCCAATTTAATGGCCAAAAGTTCCCTATTGCCGATATCATAATTCCTTTCGGCGGACGACAATTTCTTAGAAAAGAAAGCGCACGGATGCCATTTACCAGGGGACGGACCCTGGGACAATATAGCACCCACCCCTACGTCAGACGCATCCACCTCAACAATGAACGGCTGAGATACATCTGGTTGGATGAGAACGGGTGCCGAAGCAAAACATCTCTTCAAAGAGGAAAAGGCTTGGCAAGCCTTGTCCGACCACCTAGAAAAATCCGTCCCTTTTCTCGTCATGTCAGTGAGAGGTTTGACGACAGACGAGAAATTACAAATAAATTTCCGGTAGTAATTAGCAAACCCAAAAAACGCTGCAGAGCCTTAAGATCCCCTGGCTGATCCCATTCAAGCACTGCTCTCACCTTTTCAGGGTCCATCCGGAAACCGGAGGCTGACACCAAAAAACCCAAAAACTGAAGTTCCTGTACGGCAAAAACACACTTCTCCAGTTTGGCGTATAGTTTATTGTCTCGCAAGATCTGCAACACCTGTCTCACATGCTCCTGGTGAGACACAAGATCTGGCGAGTAAATTAAAATGTCATCCAAATATACGACCACAAACAGCCCCACAAGGTGACGAAAAATGTCATTAACAAAATGTTGGAATACTGCTGGTGCAGTAGTCAGACCAAAAGGCATGACCAGGTTTTCATAATGTCCCTCCGGCGTGTTAAACGCCGTTTTCCACTCATCCCCCTCTTTTATCCTAATCAGATTATACGCCCCCCTGAGATCCAATTTAGAGAACCATTTGGCGCCAACAATTTGATTGAAGAGATCAGGAATAAGAGGGAGTGGATATGGATCTCGAACAGTAATCCGATTAAGTTCGCGGAAATCCAAGCAAGGGCGTAGGCCTCCATCTTTTTTCTTCACAAAGAAGAACCCCGCGGCCACAGGGAAGATGAAGGTCTAATATGCCCTTTGGCCAGACTTTCAGAAATATAATCTTTCATAGCCTGCCTTTCAGGACCAGAAAGATTATACAACCTAGCTTTAGGCAACTTAGCATCAGGAAGTAGATTAATAGAGCAGTCATACACGCGATGAGGAGGCAACTCCCGACACCCCTCCTCAGAGAAAACATCCCCAAAATCCTCCAAAAAAGGGGGCAATGTACTAGGCACGACCGCACTGATGACTGTGTTCATGCAGTTGCTTTTGCAAAACTCACCCCATTGGCTTATCTCTCTGGACTGCCAATTAATCACAGGGTTATGTTTAACCAGCCAAGGAAGTCCCAACACAATGGGAGTAGGTAGACCCTCCAACACATAACAAGATAATTGTTCCCTATGTATTGCCCCTACCCGAAGGTCAATGTTATGAACCTCATGAACAAAGCTACCTTGGCCGAGAGGCCTGGCGTCAATGGAGAAAATAGGGATCGGTTTGACCAATACACTCAGATGCATACCTTGAGCCTGAGCAAACTGAGCGTCAACCAGATTAGCCCCGGAACCACTATCCAGAAGAACAGACAATCTCTTCACTCTAGTACCAACCACCACCTCCACTGGTACAAGGAACTGAGAAGAACCGGCGGATGAAATACATACTCCCAGGTTGTCGTCCACCACACAACCTGGGATTAGCAGTTTTCCGGCGACTTTTTACTTAACAAGACACGGGATGGACATTCTCCAACAAAATGTCCCTCTTTCCCGCAAAAAAAACACCTTCTAGTCCTGCGGCGTGCCGCCAATCCCCTACTACGAAAAGATGTCCCTCCCAACTGCATAGGTTCATCCGAACAGACAAGGGGAACCTCAACATAAGGGACTTTAGTAGTAGGTGGAGTAACAACAGGGAGTGGAGTTACCTCACCCCTCTCCCGAAGCCGTCTATCAGTACGGATAGCTAGGGCCATAGCAGCCTCCAGAGAAGGAGGAGACTCATACTGAGCCAAAACGTCTTTTAATTTGTCAGAAAGCCCATGACAAAACTGGCTCCTAAGAGCTGGGTCATTCCACTGAGTATCCGTGGCCCATCTACGAAACTCAGAAGCAAATTCCTCCGCCGGACGATCTCCCTGCTGTATCTTACGTAATTTGGTCTCAGCAAGAGAGACCCGATCTGGGTCATCATATACCAATCCTAGGGCAGTAAAAAATTGATCTACAGACTGTAGAGCCGGGGATCCCGGAGGAAGGGAAAATGCCCAGGATTGAGGGTCCCCTTGAAGAAGTGAGATAACAATTCCCACTCTCTGCTCATCACTCCCTGATGATCGCGGCCGAAGCCGAAAATACAATTTACATGCCTCCCGGAAGGTAAAAAATTTGTCTCGCCCACCAGTGAACCTATCTGGAAGAGCTACTTTAGGTTCAACTCTGGTTTGCTCCAGGGGAGACAAAACTTTGGACTTAATGTCCGTCAGCTCCATGGATAATCCCTGCAACTGCAGAGCCAGCTGGGCTACTGGATCCATGGTAACTAGAGATAATTTTTATGGCCAGTGAAAATGTCACGCAGTCTAATGATATGAATACAATGTCAGTAAACTATTTATACAGGAACCACACTCTATACAACATATAGTTTAGCAACATCAGAATGTAAGTATAAAATAGATTTACCTGACACGATATCTGCAGAACTTAGGGTAAATCTTGAGGACTAGATGTGCAGAAACGATTTCTGTTTACTTCAGGGTTAATCTTGAGGACTTGATGAGCTGTAACAGGAAAGAGGAGGACCGGGGTCTAACCTGACCCTACACTGGGGTCCTAACTAATCCCTTACCTTGGAGGTACTGATAATGGTTCAGAGGTCCAAGTCTCCAGCCTAACCCTGTCTCCTATCAGACCCTGAACCCTGTAATCAGTCCTAAGAAGGATCCTGATTACCACCAAAGGGATATGGGCTGATCTCAGCTAAATACACAGATAAGACATATAAGACAGACAGGATAGCACTCACTTGCATACACACTCAAACACCGAAGGAACATAAATGGTCTGGGAAATAAACTCTAAGCAAGTTGAGCTTAAAACAACTAAGGAGCTCTCAACTTAAGTCAATACAGATTCATTCCTATCTGTGGACTGAATGAAGGATTTCACTGGCAACTCCCAAAGCAGACAACCAGGAATTTAAAGGAAACCAATCAACAAATAATCAATTGCAGCCGGGAGAAACTGCACCCAGTCCCAGCACTGAGCACAGACAGAATTAACTCCCTAGCTGCCAAACACAAAGAAACAGCAACTCAGCTGTGAGAAGTCAAAATGTGCAACCGCGACGATCTTCGTGGCAATGCACACATGACACCCGTTACCCCTGATTTCTGATTTATTCTCCAGAGTGAAAAGTGCTAGTTGGTTTACCAAGCTTGACCTTAGGGAGGCGTATAATCTTATTTGCATTAAGCACGGTGATGAATGAAAGACGGCGTTTCATACTCCTGAGGGGCATTTTGAGTACCTAGTGATGCCTTTTGGGCTCACTAATGCCCCTTCCGTCTTCCAATCTTTCATGAACGATATTTTCTGGGATTTTTTGGACAAGTTTTTGATCGTTTATTTGGACGATATTTTGACTTTTTCCAATGACTGGGATTCTCATGTGGAACATGTTTGGACTGTATTCCGGATTTTGAAAGAAAATGCTTTGTATGTTAAGGGACCGAAATGTCTCTTTGGCGTACAAAAAATTTTGTTTTTGGGATTTATTTTGTCTCTGTCCGCTAATGAAATGGACCCGGTCAAGGTTCAGGCCATTTATGATTGGGTTCAGCCCACTTCCTTGAAGGCTCTTCAGAAATTTTTAAGTTTTGCTAATTTTTACCGTAAATTCATAAGTAATTTTTCTGGTATTGTGAAACCACTGATGGATTTGACCAAAAAGGACGCTGATGTGGTGAATTGGTCTCCAGAGGCAGTTTCGGCGTTTTAGGAGCTTAAGCGGAGATTCACTTCTGCTCCTGTACTACGGCAACCTAATGTTTCTCTCCCATTTCAGGTGGAGATAGATGCTTCTGAGATTGGTGCAGGAGCCGTTTTGTCTCAAAGAGATCCGGATTTATCTCGAATCAGCCAAGCGATTGAATCCTAGACAGGCTTGGTGGGCCTTGTTTTTCACGCGTTTTAATTTTGTGGTCTCCTTTCTTCCGGGCGGATGCCCTCTCTAGGAGTTTCTTTGCGGATTCTCTTGATGTGACTGAGCCTACTACCATTCTATGGTTCTGTGGTTCTTTCCGCTATCTCACCCAATTTGAGACTTGCCCTGGAGGAATTTCAGGAGGATAAACCTCAACGATGCCCTATGGGGAAATTGTATGTCCCAGACCAATGGAGGAGGAAAGTAATGTCTGAAATTCATTGCTCCGCGTTGGCTGGTCATCCCGGTATTTTTAGTACCAGAGATTTGGTGAGTCAGTCTTTTTGGTGGCCTGCTTTATCTCGTGATGTCAGGAATTTTGTGCAGTCCTGTGGGACTTGTTCTCGGTCCAAACCCAGTTCTCGCTGTAGTGGATTGTTAGTGCCACTTCCGGTGCCCAGGAGGCCATGGACACATATCTCAATGGATTTTATTTCCGACCTCAATGTCTCTCTGAGAATGACTGTTATCTGGGTGATCTGTGATAGATTTTCCAAGATGGTCCATCTTGTACCACTACCGAAGTTGCCATCCTCTTCCAAGTTGGTGCCCTTGTTTTTTCAGCAGGTGGTTCGTTTGCACGGCATTCCGGAGAACATTGTGTCTGACAGAGGAGTCCAGTTTGTTTCCAGATTTTGGAGAGCCTTTTGTTCTGAACTGGGAATTCAGTTGTCTTTCTCCTCTGCGTTTCACCCTCAGACCAATGGGCAGACAGAGAGAGCAAACCAGACTTTGGAAACTTATCTGAGATGTTTTGTGTCTGCTGATCAGGATGATTGGGTCTCTTTTTTGCCCTTGGCTGAATTTGCTCTAAATAATAGGTCCCCTTTTTTCTGCAACTTTGGGTTTCATCCTCGGTTTTCTTCAGGGCAGGTGGAGGCTTCAGCCTGTACAGGTGTTGATTCTATGGTAGAGAGAATGCAGCAGATTTGGAATCAAGTACAGTCATGGCCAAAAGTTTTGAGAACGACACAAATATTAATTTTTACAAAGTCTACTGCTTCACTTTTTCTAATGGCAATTTGCATATACTCCAGAATGTTATAAAGAGTGATCAGCTTAACAGCAATTACTTGCAAAGTCAATATTTGGCTAGAAAATGAACTTTATCCCCCAAAACACATTTCAACATCTTTGCAGCCCTGCCTTAAAAGGACCAGCTAACCTCTTTTCAGTGATTGCTCCATTAACACAGGTGTGGGTGTTGATGAGGACATGGCTGGAGATCAATCTGTCATGATTAAGTAAGAATGACACCACTGGACACTTTAAAAGGAGGCTGGTGCTTGGCATCATTGTTTCTCTTCTGTTAACCATGGTTATCTCTAAAGAAACACGTGCAGTCATCATTGCAATGCACAAAAATGGCCTAACAGGGAAGAGTATCGCAGCTAGAAAGATTGCACCTCAGTCAACAATCTATCGCATCATCAAGAACTTCAAGGAGAGAGGTTCCATTGTTGCCAAAAAGGCTTCAGGGCGCCCAAGAAAGACCAGCAAGCGCCAGGACCGTCTCTTAAAAGTGTTTCAGCTGCAGGATCGGGCTACCAGCAGTGCAGAGCTTGCTCAGGAATGGCAGCAGGCAGGTGTGAGTGCATCTGCACGCACTGTGAGGCGGAGACTCTTGGAGCAAGGCCTGGTCTCAAGGAGGGCAGCAAAGAAGCCACTTCTCTCCAGAAAAAACATCATGGACAGACTGATATTCTGCAAAAGGTACAGGCAGTGGACTGCTGAGGACTGGGGTAAAGTTATTTTCTCTGATGAATCCCCTTTTCGATTGTTTGGGACATCAGGAAAACGCCTCATTCGGAGAAGACAAGGTGAGCGCTACCACCAGTCTTGTCTCATGCCAACTGTTAAGCATCCTGAAACCATTCATGTGTGGGGTTGCTTCTCAGTCAAGGGAATCGGCTCTCTCACAATCTTGCCTAAAAACACAGCCATGAATAAAGAATGGTACCAGAATGTCCTCCAAGAGCAACTTCTCCCAACCCTCCAAGAGCAGTTTGGCGATCAACAATGCCTTTTCCAGCATGATGGAGCACCTTGCCATAAAGCAAAGGTGATAACTAAATGGCTCAGGGAACAAAACATAGAGATTTTGGGTCCATGGCCTGGAAACTCCCCAGATCTTATTCCCATTGAGAACTTGTGGTCAATCATCAAGAGACGGATGGACAAACAAAAACCTAAAAATTCTGACAAAATGAAAGCATTGATTGTGCAAGAATGGACTGCTATCAGTCAGGATTTGGTCCAGAAATTGATTGAGAGCATGCCAGGGAGAATTGCAGAGGTCCTGAAGAAGAAGGGTCAACACTGCAAATATTGACTTGCTGCATTAACTCATTCTAACTGTCAATATAAGCTTTTGTTACTCATATGTTTGCAATTATTATATTTCTGTCTGTGATAAAAACATCTGTCAAACACACATAAAAACCAGAGGGCAGCAGATCATGTGAAAATATAATATTTGTGTCATTCTCAAAACTTTTGGCCATGACTGTAGTGGATAAGTTGTCTCACTCTCAGGAGAAGGCCCAATAGTTTGCCAACCGGCATAGGGCTGATGATCCCCGGTTTAAATTAGGTGACATGGTTAGGTTGTCCTCCAAAAATATTCCTATGAAGATTGTGTTTCCAAAATTTGAGCCAAGGTTCATTGGACCTTATAAGATTTTGGAAATCCTTAATCCCGTTTCTTTCCGTCTTTCATAAATCTTTGTTGAAAAGGTTTGTTGAGTCAGTAGTTCCCATGGCTGCGCCCCCTGATCCTGTATTGGTTAAGGGCAATCTGGAGTATGAAGTAGAGAAAGTATTGGATTTTCGTCTGGCTAGATGGAGACTCCAGTACTTGGTCAAGTGTAAAGGTTATGGTCAGGAGGATAATTCTTGGGTGTTTGCTTCTGACATTCATGCCAAGAGATTGGTTTGCGCCTTTCACTGGGCCCATCCTGACCGGCCTGGCGGCTTGGGTGAGGGATCGGTGACCCCTCCTCAAGGTGGGGTACTTTTGTGAACACTTTTGATCTGGCTTCTGAGTTTGGGCTCCCTCTGGTGGTTGCTGCTGGTAATGGAGCTGGTCTGGCTGACAGAAGTCAATCACCTGAAGAGGATGATTGGAGGTCAGGTGTTACAGACTGGGGAGATTTAAGTGAGCAGTCTTCCCTTAGTTGTTGCCGGTGATTGGTTTTCTTCCTGAGCCTTCTGGAAGTCTGCTTGCTCCCTGCTTTGTCCTGCATCTTTCAGATAATTTACTTGTCTGTTTTAATCTGTTGCATTTTTTCCCTTTTTGCTTTTCTGTGTTCTCTGCCTTGCTGGTGTGAGTTCAGCCAGGTTCCCTGCTGGGACCTGTGCTGGACTATGTTTTCCTTTGCCACAGCTTATGTCAGTCTTTTCTGTATTTCTAGTCTCATGTTATTTCAGTATCTGTTGTTTTGCGTCCAGTTCACACCAGAGTTCTGATTTAGTGGGGGAGAGGTCCTGTGGCCTCAGTATTTTTGCATATCAGACGTGTTGGAATTTTTCTTAGGGTTTTTGCGGGATTGCAGACAGTATCCTTTCCTGTCCTGTTCTATCCAGACAGTTTGGGCCCCAGCATTTGCTTACTCTATTTTCTGCCTGTGTTTTGTACTTCATCTGTCTCACCAGCAATATATGTTTGCGGGCTATCTTTTCCTTTGGGGCTCTACTCCAGGGCAATTAGCTTTCTCTCTTTAGGCTTAGGTAACTCTTTGGCTGTGTCGAGGCATCTAGGGGATCGTAGGTACGTCCCATGGTTAATTCTAGTTGTGTTGTCAGTTTAGGGGTCTGCAATCCGCTAAGTTACCAACCTCTCTGGGTGTTTGGTTGCCTAGCCTAAATCTCTATTATCCTCCTCGGTTACCGAATCATAACATCAATGTGTACGTCATGCTGTCCATGGATTAAGAGAGCGAGCACAGGTCTCTCTCAGATATTTACGTCCAGCCGAAGGGGGCATGTCCAGTTTCAGGTGTGGAGGAATGTCTCTAGTCTATTGTATTGTTGCTCACCCACTGGCTAAGGTTCATCCCTACCATCCTGGTTAAAACCAGTTCCAGCACATGGACTGGGCATTCTTTTATCGCCAGGCAAATTCAGAGAGAACACTGATTTTGTCTTTTGGTGGAAGAGGGGGCTTTGGTTAAATGCTTATAGGTAGCTATCTATCCCAAAAATCCCAAATCCTTGGCTATCCACCCATATTTGAGACACCAGTGGGGGAGGAGAGATTATATTATATATATCTGCATACATGGGCCAACATGCAAATATATATGTATATGTACATTTTGGTACACTTCTCTTCTACAAATGTGAATCAAATTTTAGGAATCTTATTCATTTTGCTGTTACTGTAACAAGCGGAGTGATGTGGAGGTTGGGTTACACATGAAAAAAGGCATCAAAACACTACATGTAAACAAGTATATACAGCCAAAATGAACAGCGGAATTGTAAAAAGAGGTGTATAAAACTTTCAGTTACCTAAGCTTCACATGATGGTATTATGGATCTGTATTTGGCTAGGATCCCACAAGTGTGTATTCTCACATTCAATCAGGTCGAAACACTCTGATCAGAGTTTATACACTCCCCCCGTAAGAAGGCAAGCGCCGAAACGCACGTAGAGACCCGGCAGCACGTTTTTGATCTTGGTAAATTATGCCCTTTAATATTTATGCATATAATTTTCATTGTAGCACCTTGCACCTTAGTTTTATGCACTGCACTATTAACCTTTTTACTTTGCACAATAGCACTTTGTGCTTTGATTTATGCACTTTAGCACTTTTTTCACATGGACTATATACCTATATATTTTATAAATAAGTTGATATTTTTGTGGATTTGATTTTTGGTGCATATCATTGTATACAAAAATATTTAGAATTGAGAGACCTCAGTGGTTGATACCTTTTAATGGCTAACTGAAAAGATGGTAACAAATTGCAAGCTTTCGAGACTACTCAGGTCTCTTCATCAGGCAAAGACTAATACAAAATCTGAAGAATCACATATTTATACACAACACAGCACAGAAACAATGCAATAGGTAAGACAAGTGACGTGAAGCAGAACTGTCATTATGGGAGATAGAGATGAACATAAATATTGGAACAGTTCATAGATAAGGAGTGTGAAAGTTATATTGCCCTCTGATTGGGGTCTGGTTCTGTGTTGTGTGATGCCCCCAGAAGGTCTGAAGAGCAAATTCCTTAATTGATGTAAAAAGACGTAAATCCATGCGACACATTCATTCCTGTACTGAGTGTGTCAAAGGTCGTCATGAGTTTATATTCCCAAACCTTTCTGTCTCTCTTAGATTTAAAGTTAGCTTTTAATACAAGTAATTTCATGTCCATCATGCTATGACCGGGGATACAAAAGTGTTTGGCCACAGGTAGATCCATTCTTTTTTCTCTTATTGTGTGGCGATGAGAATTCATCCTTGTTCTCAGTTTTTGCCCGGTCTCCCCCACATACAGACCCCCAGTTGGACATTAAATACAAATAATTAGGTACACCACATTAGATGTGATGCAGCTGAACGTACCTGGGATCTTGTAGTCCTGATGGGAGTTGGGGATCTTTATCTTGTCCGTGGTCATTATAAATGGACAGGTTTTACATTTTTTCTGGTTGCAAGGAAAGGTTCTTGCAGCTGTTGGAGAGGACAGGGAGCTTCTGACAATGATGCTTCTTAGATTTGGGGGCTGCCTAAAACACAGTAGTCAGGGGTCTGGAAATATGGATTGTAATCGGGCATCTTTTGGTAGTAAAGGTTGTAGTTTCCATGCAGCTCCTCTTAGCACTTCCAGATTTGGATTGTAGGTGACCACTAGAGGCACCCAGTTATTTTCTTCTTTAGCTTTGTAATGTAGCAGGTGATTCCTTGATATTCTGGTGGCTCTTGTAATTTGGTTTTCAATTGTTCTTGGATGGTAGCCCTGATCCGAAAAGATCTTTCTAAATTTACTTAATTATTATTATTTTTATTATTAACTTAATTATTCTGTGTTCGGACTTTATGCTAATATTTTTCAAACATGCTCCGTTTTATTCAGCTATATGTTTTTTATCCTATTTGTTTAAAATATTTTGTGTACTTAATGAAACTTTTATTTAGTCTTTATTGCACAATATTTTTAATAGGATCTTAGCATTATAGAATGCTGTTGATAAACCCTGAAGGGCGGTGGCCGCATCTTATATCGGCCAAAACAGGTGACAGGTTCCCTCGCGAACATGTGTTGGGGATACAGGCGGCCTCTGCTTGTGCGGACACATCCACCCTAAAAACGTTGCCACGTCATTTCTATGATTTTCACCAATATGATAGCACTCTACTGAGAGTGCGTGGCATTGATATGCTGAATATTAACATTCGAGGGGGCAATTTAACCAAACGGTTGGGGCAACTTGAAACTAAATGGATTTGGACTCTTCAAACAATTCATCCGAAGGGTCTTAAAGAGAATTTGTCATTTGTTCCCTACCTGTGATCCCCATTTGTGTCCAATGATATCCATGGTGTGTGTTTGCACATTTTTTATTGGTTTTAACTATTTTAATTTTATATTCAGATTTGTTGATATTCCATCTATGCTTTGGCGATGATTATAAAGAGGAAGAGATGCCGTTTGATTGCCATTCTGACATCTATCAACATATATGGATTGATGAAAACTCTATGTCCTGAGTCGATACTACTGATCTTCCATTTGTCATAGCATTCTTTTTGTCTGTTTGTATCGCTAATTAAATTATATGATCATAGTTGATAATTTTGTATTTATATAGATGCTGTATGGCATGCTATGTTATGTTTTGGTTTGGGTATTTATACTTGTGTGATAAGGAGTTATGACATCCGGAATTTAGTTATTTTTGTATATGTCTGGGCTTATATTGCCCGCTATGTGACGCATATGCTTGCCATGTGGCTTGGACATTTTAGGACTTTGTTCATCTATTTATATGGTATGCCCGATTTTTTGCCAGTACATTGAATGGCTGCGATGGGCTCTGAGTTCAGAGCGCATGTGTCGCCTGTCCTGCTCTCTGTGCAGCGCTTCCTCCTTCGGATGTCCGTCATCTGGTCACGTGGGGCCCCACGTGATTCCAGGTGTCGGTGTCTGTGGTGGGCGCGGATACTGTGAGCGGTGACCGGCTTCGCGTGGCTCCCTCGGCATCCATCGGTTGCCAGGTAATTATCTGCGCATAATGTGTGCGCAATTCGTCGCGCACTAGCACACATCTGAATTTGATGTTCTGCCGGGCGCCCCGATTCTCTTTACTTCCGGTGCATACTATATAAATGGCAGCCTTGGGATATTCTCATTATGTCCCCTGAGGAAGGAGCGGTGGTCTCCGAAACGCGCGTCGGGGTGGGTCTGTGGTCCCGTTTCGTCCCACATTATCAGGTATATTATACTTCTCCACGATATATTTCTGCATATTGTTATATTATGAATTACTAATCTTATTGTGCATGATTGCTTAGGATGTCTGCAGTATATATTGTGGGTAATATTAATGTTTGGATTTAATATGTGGGTGGACGGGCCCCTGTCCCTTTTGGCTTATATGTGCTGACATCTCTATGTCTATCAGCCCCTGCCTGTATCATACATCTTCTGACTTTTTTATATATTATATTTAATAAAGTTGATTTTATGGGATTTTTTGGCTGCCATATTTGGTTTATTTTGCATCCATTTTAAGTGATTAATCTTCTCACAACAAGCTGCCATAGAAACAGCTGGATGGGGCCTCCAGACACTACTACTCCCAGGATTATTTTTTTTCCATGCCAGTCCACGCTGGGGAAAAATCTTTCTCCACATAATCTCCTCCATAAAGGAGTGAAGCCTCATCCAGTCAGGAGAGATAAGCTGCACATGTGCTCTCCTGCACGCTGGTTATCCCGTTTGCTTCTAGCCAGGACCAGATCCAAGTGGCTGCCACGCCACCAACTTTGTTTAACCTACCCCTTGCGAAAGATAACTGTAGGCTCAAAACTGTGAGTACTTCCACACTTTGATTCTCTGTGGAAATACACTAATCTGTGAAGTTCCCTCCATCAGTGTAATATTTCTTGGACTGCTCATAGCACTTCCTCTAAAAGCAAGTGAAGAGAACTCTGCTCCAGCAGCCCTGAGAGGCCATAACCTCGCTCATGAGGGGAGAACAATTACTTTCATATGCACAATATACTGTGAACTTTGCCTTTAAGAGAGACTGTACCCCGTTACCTCTTTCAGTAAAATTGTTAAGTTTACATGTTCACCTGCGTGTCTGGCTGCTTGAGATTGCACAAACACCACGGGCGCTTCAAAACCTGCACCCAGACACCACCTCTACAGGAGTGCCCCTGGGGAGGTCCTATACCATCCACAAGTGTCACCTCCCGCTGTTGACTATTGTTGTGGACACGAGGGAAGTGTTGAGGGGTCTAGCAACCCACTTCAGCTACCGTGACATCATTATCGCTGCCAGTAGGACTACATGCCCCAGCTGGCCCTTCTGCAACATCTGGCACCTCCCCAGTTGCCACTTCACCTCTGTTGCACATGAAGTGATCACAGGCCCGTAATTTGACCCTGTGTGGTAACGTCCAGGGTTCAAACATAGCTTTGCTGTGTGCATAACCAGTATTTAGCTGTAAGGGGTGCTAGTGTAGCAGTTGCACCTAGAATCTGGTGTTGAAGTGAGCCTGAGGCTATGTGCACACAGTGCGTTTTTGGTGCATTTTCGCAGCATTTTTTCCGTGCGGAAATGGGCCAAAAACGCTTTGGAATCCTTATGCCAGCTAATTCAATGAGAATCCTGAAGTGCTGTACACATGATCAGTAATTTTCCTTGAGTTTTTGCAGTGCGTTTTTTTTCTGCAGCATGACAATACTTTGCGTGGATTTTGCGCATTTTTCACCCATTGACTTCAATTGAGTCAGTCAAATCCGCAACAAAACGCAGGTATAAAAAGGTTTGCGGATTTGCTGAGCTTTTGTTTGCATTTTTACTGGCTTCCTATCGTGCTTCTCATGCTGTCATCTGTGTGACAGCGTGGGAAACACTAGTGTAATGGTTCGTATTGGCAGTGATGTTACCGCCGGTAAGACCATCGGTCATAGCGCTACAGGGTCATGCTGTCAGATGTCAGCGTGACCTCGCAGAGATACTATGACCCACAGTAAAACGCTTACCGCAGGTTAGCAGGCGTGGGCTGATGAGAGACTACTCATCCCATCAGACTATGTTTACTGTCACTGATAACAATTATAGCAGGAGCCGCTGATGGGAGAAGTAGTCTCAGCTGGCGCCTGTGCTCACACATAAAAAAAACACATGTAAATTAATTAAATACATATTCAAAGAAAAATAAAAAAACACATTATTTTCACCTAACACCAAATCCCCGTTGCCCATGTCTCCTCTAAAATATGTAAAATAAAAAAAACATATATTCACTTTAACTCCTAATCCTCAATGCCCTGATAAAAAAAAATCAAAAATAATAAACCACAATATACTTTCCCGTCCGCCATAGTCCACATAATCCAGAGTGCCCCATGGCGACCTTACATGTAGATGTAGATCGGGAGATGTGACTGCTCTAACCCAGCCGCCGGCGATACACTGACAGGAAGTAATCGATCCCGTAGTGTATCACTGAGCTGCCGTGAGAGAGTTCAATGGAGTTCATCAGCTGACGAGCTCCGGTGCTCTAACTTATGGCACCACCACTGCGGTGGTGCCGTAAGGGAGATCACGAGAGATGATCAGCTACTGTACTCCAGTGAGCTCTCTCACTGCAGCTCAGGGCTACAAGTATACACTGCGGGAACAATTACCTCCTGTCAGTGTGTAGCCAGCTGTTCTTGAGAGCAGTCACATCAGTGACTGCTCTCAAAGTCATCAAGATCGTCATGGGACATTATGGATTATTATTAGTGATGAGCGAATACATACAACACTATTTGTTAGTTGCACGAATAGTATGGTATTCGTGCTATTCGTTACTCGGCGAGTAATTAGGTATTCACCTCGGTATGTTCGAGTGACCCGTCCAGCATGTTTATTTGCAGTCAATGAACATACTGGGCTGGCTTGCAAATCACAGTAATGCCAGCACCACCTTTGGTGTGGCATTACTGTGATTGTCTGGCCTTCCAGACCAGACTATTTAAGGGCTGCCGGCGCCATCTTATACACATTGCAGCCGGAAAACAGCGTACGGAAAATATAGTTTGAGCATTGGGAGAGTAAAAGGAGCGTAGGGACAGTGATAGGAGGTTATAGTGAGTGCTATTCATTCCAAAAAGCTCTTTTAAGAGCTGAAGATTGTGAGGAGATTACTTGTTTGTTAGGTGGGGATTTAATTAGTGAGAGATTTAATAGGAGGGAGGGTGAAAGGCAGGCACCTGGGTGTTCTCATCATTGCAAGTACATGCTGCAGATCTCTGCTGTTTTCCACTTTGTTGTATAGTAGTTAGTATTAGAAACAGACTGTGGGATTAGGGTGAAATAGGGAGGATTTTTTCATCCACTACCAAAATATAAACATCAGCTATTTGTAGAGGGAAATAATATTAGGTAGTAATGGCTTAAACAAAACCATTTTTGGAAGCTACATAAAACTCCTGTGTAGCAGCCTATAATTTTTTTTTAAATTCAAAATAATACTCAGTGCCGGCATATAGTAACATTCATTTTAAAATATATTTGCTAAATAATATTCCTTGTCTATTGCTTAAATACCTAATATTTGTCTATCAGTTGTGCGACTGGCTCAAAACCTCTTGAGTTACGGAAACATCACTATGTACCATTAATTTCCCTGAGTCTGCTGTTGGCGTGTCTCCTAAAGGCGATGTAAAAAAAAATCACAAAATTATTATTTTTTTTTTAAAAAAATAACATTTTTATCTTGCAGTTGTGCGACTGGCGCAATCCGGGTAGAGATAATCTTACGTGCCAATTTAGCAGGGGCAATAATCTTAATTACTCCACTGTTGGAGTCTGTCAGCAAGTTGATCTAAAAAATAGTCCTAATTTTCTATTGGTTTAAAAAAAAGCGTATCTTTGTCTAACAGCTGTGCGACAGGCACAAAGCCTGCAAAGACACCAAACGTGACTATTTACCTGTAATTTATGTCAGCCTGCTGTTGCCATGTATAATCAAGCCGCGATCTCCAAAAAACTAGCCACACATTGATAGATACAGTGAATTTGTACATAAGACCTTTGTAAGGGTACTTGCGAAAAATAAAGCCAGATTTTTTTTTTGTTTCATAAGCATAGCGCATTCAAGATGAAAAAGACTCCAACAGTGGAGTAATTAAGGGACGTGGATGTGGTGGTGCCTGCGAAGGCCGTGTAACAGAAGGTGACAGAGCCGAAGGTGTATCGCGTTCTACCTTCCTCTCAAAATTTGGTCAGTGCGCTACACCACTAACAAACCCAGACAAGTGCGAGAATGTTGTGGGTTGAATGGCAGAGAAAGGTGTCAGTGTGTTGACAAGCAGCACCATGAAGTATTCCACATGGTCCAGTCTCAGTAGCCAAGAGGCTGGGCCTCTGAATCCTCAACCTGGTGCTTCTTCCTCCCACCATCAAGAGTTCCAGGAGACATATGACCCCAATGCTGGCCATTCTGAGGAACTGTTTACGTTCCCTTGTAATTTGTCAGGCCTCTTAATGTGCACCATTAAAGAGGGTCATGAGGAGGTGGAGTGCAGTGATGTCCAAACATTTGAGCACCCACGGGCCAGGAGAAAGCCACGTTAGGGAAGGTCAATTGATGTCTGATGAGGTGGAGGATAATCATGAGGCACAGTTGCCATCAGGTCAGTCTCAAATCTCAACTCAGAAGGAGGATCAGATTGAGGAATTGGAAGACGACGTGGTTGATGATGAGGCCACTGATCCAAACTGGAACGGTGGCACGCCTAGCAAGCACAGCAGTGCAGAGAGGGATGGATCCGTAGCAAGAAAACAGGGAAGAAGAGGTAGTGGTTTGACCAGAGGTAGAACTCTGTCATCTGTTCCACAGAGCCCCCACACTCGTCTAGATAACAGGCCAAGGATGCGTTGTTCCCCTGTATGAGTTTTTTTTTCACTAATTCCTTCAGATAAAACAACTGTAATTTGCAGCATCTGCCAAACCAGGCTAAGAAGAGGCAAGAACACTGCCAACCTGAGCATCACCAGCATGCAAAAGCAAATGGCAGTCAAGCACCCCAGCAGGTGGGTGGAACGCTTGGGTACCAAATCTATGACTGAGGGTGAAACCACTGCCCCTTCCTCTATGTTAAGGCCTTCCCAATTTGCTGACCATGAAGCGGGCACTGATGCCTCCTGCCCACAACCCACGGTTGTACACACACAACAATCATGTCCACTTCTTTGTCCCGGCGCAGTGTTCACTTGTCCCTGTCCCAGACGTTTACTAGAAAGAAGAAATATCCAGCCACCCACCCACAGGCCCAAAAGCTAAACACCGACATTGCCAGATTGCTAGCACTGGAAATGCTGCTGTTTCTACTTGTGGGAACTGAGTCTTTCTGCTACCTCTTGGCAGTGGCAGACCCACCGTACTCAATTCCCAGCCAACACTATTTTTCCTGGTGTGTTATACCAGAGTTACATAAGCACGTGTTACATAATATCAGCCATGCTCTAGCAATCTCAGTCACAGGGAAGGTCCACTGTTATGATATGGTAACCGAGGAGGACAACAAAGAAATGGGCTAGGCAGCACAGCACCAGAGAGGTTGGTAACTTAGCGGATTGCAGACCCCTAAACTGATAACACAACTAGAATTAGCCGTGGGACGTACCTAAGATGACCTAGACGCCTTGACACAGCCAAAGAGTTAACTAAGCCTAAAGAGAGAAAGGGGAAGGCTAAACTGCCCTGGAGTAGAGCCCCAAAGGAATAGATAGCCCTCAAACATATATTGACGGTGAGGCAGATGAAGTACAAAACACAGGCAGAAAATAGCGTAAGCAAATGCTGGGGCCCAAACTGTCTGGATAGAACAGGACTGAAAAGGATACTGTCTGCAATCCTGCAAAAACCCTAAGAAAAATTCCAACACGTCTAATATGCAAAAATACTGAGGCCACAGGACCTCTCCCCCACTAAATCAGAACTCTGGTGTGAACTGGACGCAAAACAACAGATACTGAAATAACAGGAGACTAGCAATACTGAACAGACTGACATAAACTGTGGCAGGGAACCCGGCTGGACTGCACCAGCAAGGCAGAGCACAGAGAAAAGCAAAAAGGGAAAAATGTCACAGATCAAAACAGACAAATAACTTATCTGAAAGGTGCAGGACAAAGCAGGGAACAAGCTGACTTCCAGAAGGCTCAGGAAGAAGACCAAATCAACGGCAACAACCCAAGGAAGGTTGCTTACTTATCTCTCCAGTCAGAAACACCTGATGTCCAATCATCCTCTTCAGGTGATCGACTTCTGTTAGCCAGAGCAGCTCCATTACCAGCATCAACCACCAGAGGGAGCCCAAACTCAGAAGCCGGACCAAGAGTGTTCACAACAGTACCCACCTTTGAGAAGGGGTCACCAAACCCTCACCCAAGCCACCAGGCCGATCAGGATGGGCCCGGTGAAAGGCACAAACCAATCTTTCAGCATGAATGTCAGAAGCAAACACCCAAGAATTATCCTCCTGACCATAACCTTTCCACTTGGCCAAGTACTGGAGTCTCCATCTAGACAGACGAGAATCTAATACTTTCTCTACTTCATACTCCAGATTGCCGCCAACCAACACAGGATCAGGGGGTGCAAACATGGGAAATACTGGCTCAACAAACCTCTTCAACAAAGATTTATGAAAGACGTTGTGAATCAAACATTCCTGGACGAGCCAAAAGGAAAGAAACGGGATTAAGGACTTCCAAAATCTTATAAGGTCCAATGAACTTTGATTTAAATTTTGGAGACGCCACCTTCATAGAAATATTTTTTGAGGACAACCAAACCATGTCACCCACTTTAAACCGGGGACCATCAGTCCTATGCCGGTTGGCAAACCGTTGGGCCTTCTCCTGAGAGAGAGACAACTTATCCACTACCTGATTCCAAATCTGCTGCATTCTCTCTACCATAGAATCAACACATGTACAGGCTGAAGCCTCCACCTGCCCTGAAGAAAACTGAGGATGAAACCTGAAGTTGCAGAAAAAAGGGGACATCAAAGTGGCAGAACTAGCCCTATTATTTAGAGAAAATTCAGCCAAGGGCAAAAAGAGACCCAATCATCTAGATCAGCAGACACAAAACATCTCAGATAAGTTTCCAAAGTCTGGTTTGCTCTCTGTCTGCCCATTGGTCTGAGGGTGAAACGCAGAGAAGGACAACTGAATTCCCAGTTTAGAACAAAAGGCTCTCCAAAATATGGAAACAAACTGGACTCCTCTGTCAAACACAATATTCTCTGGAATGCCGAGCAAACGAACCACCTGCTAAAAAAACAAGGGCACAAACTCAGAAGAGGATGGCAACTTCGGCAGTGGTACAAGATGGACCATCTTGGAAAATCTATCACAGATCACCCAGATAACAGTCATTTTTAGAGAGACAGGGAGGTCGGAAATAAAATCCATTGAGATATACAGTACAGACCAAAAGTTTGGACACATCTTCTCATTCAAAGAATTTTCTGTGTTTTCATGACTATGAAAATTGTACTATCACACTGAAGGCATCAAAACTATGAATTAACACATGTGGAATTATATACTTAACAAAAAAGTGTGAAAAAAATGAAAATATGTCTTATATTCTAGGTTCTTCAAAGTAGCCACCTTTTGCTTTGATGACTGCTTTGCACACTCTTGGCATTCTCTTGATGAGCTTCAAGAGGTAGTCACCGGAAATGATTTTCACTTCACAGGTGTGCCCTGTCAGGTTTAATAAGTGGGATTTCTTACCTTATAAATGGAGTTGGGACCATCAGTTGTGTTGTGCAGAAGTCTGGTGGATCCACAACTGATAGTCCTACTGAATAGACTGTTAGAATGTGTATTATGGCAAGAAAAAAGCATCTAAGTAAAGAAAACCGAGTGGCCATCATTACTTTAAGAAATGAAGGTCAGTCAGTCTGAAAAATTGGGAAAACTTTGAAAGTGTCCCCAAGTGCAGTTGCAAAAACCATCAAGCGCTACAAAGAAACTGGCTCACATGAGGACCGCCCGAGGAAAGGAAGACCAAGAGTCACCTCTGCTTATGAGGACAAGTTTATCTGAGTCAGCAGCCTCAGAAATTGCAGGTTAACAGCAGCTTAGATTAGAGACCAGGTCAATGCCACACAGAGTTCTAGCAGCAGACACATCTCTACAACAACTGTTAAGAGGAGGCAGCAGGCCTTCATGGTAAAATAGCTGCTAGGAAACCACTGCTAAAGACAGGCAACAAGCAGAAGAGACTTGTTTGGGCTAAAGAGCACAAGGAATGGACATTAGACCAGTGGAAATCTGTGCTTTGGTCTGATGAGTCCAAATTTGAGAACTTTAGTTCCAACCACCGTGTTTTTGTGTGACGCACAAAATGTGAACGGATGGACTCTACATGCCTGGTTCCCACCGTTAAGCATGGAGGAGGAGGTGTGATGGTGTGGGGGTGCTTTACTGGTGACACTGTTGAGGATTTATTCAAAATTAAAGGCATACTGAACCAGCATGGCTATCACAGCATCTTGCAGTGGCATGCTATTCCATCCGGTTTGCGTTTAGTTGGACCATCATTTATTTTTCAACAGGACAATGACCCCAAACACACCTCCAGGCTGTGTAAGGGCTATTTGACCAAGAAGGAGAATGATCGGGTGCTATGCCAGATGACCTGGCCTCCACAATCACCAGACCTGAACCCAATCGAGATGGTTTGGGGTGAGCTGGACCGCAGAGTTAAGGCAAAAGGGCCAACAAGTGCTATGCATCTCTGGGAACTCCTTCAAGACTGTTGGAAGACCATTTCCGGTGACTACCTCTTGAAGCTCATCAAGAGCATGCCAAGAGTGTGCAAAGCAGTAATCAAAGCAAAAGGTGGCTACTTTGAAGTACCTAGAACATAAGACATATTTTCAGTTGTTTTACACTTTTTTGTTAAGCATATAATTCCACATGTGTTAATTCATAGTTTTGATGCCTTCAGTGTGAATGTACAATTTTCATAGTCATGAAAATACGGAAAAATCTTTGAATGAGAAGATGTGTCCAAACTTTTGGTCTGTACTGTAGGTCCATTGGCCTCCTGGGCACCGGAAGTGGTACTAAAAATCCACTAGAGCGAGAACAGGGTTTGGACCGAGAACAAGTCCCACAGGACTGCACAAAATTCCTGACATCACGAGATAAAGCAGGCCACCAAAAGACCGACTCACCAAATCTCTGGTACCAAAAATACCGGGATGACCAGCCAATGCAGAGCAGTGAATTTCAGACATTACTTTTCTCCTCCATTGGTCGGGGACATACAATTTCCCCATAGGGCATCGTTCAGGTTTATCCTCCTGAAATTTCTCCAAGGCAAGTCTCAAATCGGGTGAGATATCGGAAAGAACCACACCCTCATTTAGAATGGTAGCATGCTCAGTCACATCAAGAGATCCGCAAGGAAACTCCTAGAGAGAGCATCCGCCTTAATATTCTTAGTGTCCGGAAAAAAAGGAGACCACAAAATTAAAACGCGTGAAAAGCAAGACCCACCTAGCCTGTCTAGGATTCAATCGCTTGGCTGATTCGAGATAGATCAAGTTCTTGTGGTCGGTAAGGACCACAACTTGATGTTTGGCTCCCTCCAACAAATGTCTCCACTCTTCAAACGTCCACTTCATAGCCAATATTTCCCGATTCCCCATATCATAATTACGCTCAGATGGGGAAAATTTTTGAGAAAAGAAGGCACAAGGGTTAATCTTAGAGGTTACCGGATCTCTGAGACAAAACGGCTCCTGCACCAATCTCAGAAGCATCTATCTCCACCTGAAATTGGAGAGAAACATCAGGTTGCCGTAAACCAGGAGCAGAAGTGAATCTCCGCTTAAGCTCCTGAAACGTCGAAACAGCCTCTGAAGACCAATTAACCACATCAGCGCCCTTTTTGATCAAATCCGTCAGTGGTTTCACAATACCAGAAAAATTACTTATGAATTTACGGTAAAAATTAGCAAAACTTAAAAATTTCTCAAGCGCCTTCAAGGAAGTGGGCTGAACTCAATCATAAATGGCCTGAACCTTGGCCGGGTCCATTTTAATAGCGGACGGAGACAAAATAAATCCCAAAAACTAAATTTTTTGTACGCCAAAGAGACATTTCGGTCCCTTAACATACAAAGCATTTTCTTTCAAAATCCGGAATACAGTCCGAACATGTTCCACATAAGAATCCCAATCATTGGAAAAAATCAAAATATCATCCAAATAAACGATCAAAAACTTGTCCACAAAATCTCGGAAAATATCGTTCATGAAAGACTGGAAGACGGAAGGGGCATTAGTGAGCCCAAAAGGCATCACTAGGTACTCAAAATGCCCCTCAGGAGTATAAAACGCCGTCTTCCATTCATTACCGTGCTTAATACGAATAAGATTATACGCCCCCTTAGGTCAAGCTTGGTAAACCAACTAGCATCTTTCACGCTGGAGAAAAAAATCGGAAATCAAAGGTAACGGGTACTGATATTTAACAGTGATTTTATTAAGGAGACGATATGAGCCATCCTTCTTGGCCACAAAGAAAAAGTTGGCACCTAAAGGTGAAGAGGACGGTCTGATATGGCCTTTCTCCAATGATTCTTTGATATAAGATCGCATAGCATCATGTTCAGGTACAGATAAATTGAAGAGCCGACCCTTGGGAAATTTACAACCGGGTAGTAACTCGATCGCGCAATCATAACTCCTGTGAGGAGGCAAGGACGCAGAGTTACTCTCACTAAACACATCAGAGAAATCAGCCAAATAGTCAGGGACATCCTGAGACTTGGGAGAGGTAGAGAAAACAGGAGTATCACTAGGAACACATTGACAACCCCAACTAACCACAGATACAGACTTCCAATCCAGAACAGGATTATGGGTCTGCAACCAAGGAAAACCCAGTACAATAATGTCATGTAAATTATGTAACACCAAAAATTTACAATTTTCTTAGTGGTCTGGGGCTACCCGCATTATCACCTGGGTCCAAAACTGGGGTTTATTCTCCGCTAAAGGGGTAGCATCAATACCCCTCAAAGGAATAGGAGTCTGCAGGGGTACCATGGGAAAACCACAATGTTTGGCAAAATAAAAATCTATCAAGTTCAAGGCTGCTCCTGAATCAACAAAAGCCTTAGCAGAAAATGAAGATAAGGAGCAGATCAAGGTAACAATCAAGAGGAATTTAGGCTGTACATTGCCCAAAACAAATGAGTGAGCAAAACGTTTCCCCCGCTTAGGGCAGATGGAAATAGTATGAGAGGCGTCCGCACAAAAGAAGCACAACTTATTACGCCTTCTAAACTCTTGACGTTGAGCCCTAGAAACAACCCTATCACACTGCATGGGCTCAGAGGTTTGTTCGAAAGGCAACACCACCTCTCGCATAGTTTTACGTTCACGCGTCTGTGAATTTGAATGGCTAATGACATAGAGTCGTTGAGACCAGAGGGGACATGAAATCCCACCATAACATCCTTTACGGTCTCTGCCAGCCCTTTCCGAAAAAGAGCCGCTAGGGCATCATTGTTCCATTTAGTAAGGACTGCCCACTTTCGGAATTTCTGACAATATAACTCTGCCGCTTCCTGACCCTGGTTCAATGCCAATAAGGTTTCTCAGCTTGATCAATAACATTAGGTTCATCATACAACAACCCCAGAGACTGAAAAAACGCATCCACATTAGCCAAAACAGGATCCCCAGGTGTCAGGGAAAACGCCCAATCCTGAGGGTCGCCGCCGCACCAGGGAGATGACAATTTTAACCTGCTGCACCGAGTTCCCCGAGGAATTAGGTTTCAAGGCAAAAAACAATTTACAATTATTGTTAAACTTCAAAAATTTAGACCGATCCCCAGAAAATAAATCAGGAATAGGGATCTTAGGTTCTACAGTAGACAACTGAGCGAGATAGGCAGAAATTCTCTGAACTTCAGCGAGCTGCTCAACACGATCAGACAAATGCTTAGCCTCCATTGAAGAAAAAAATATCCTCCTACGGCCCCCAGAGTAAAAGAGGTAAAAAATATATTAAAAAAATTCTGACTTTTTTTTCCTTTTTACTATTCTTTCCTTCTTTAGAGTGCCCTAGAATCTACAGTCTGGCTGGTGATTCTGTTATGATATGGTAACTGAGGAGGACAACAAAGAAATGGGCTAGGCAGCACAACACCAGAGAGGTTGGTAACTTAGCGGATTGCAGACCTCTAAACTGACAACACAACTAGAATTAGCCGTGGGACGTACCTACGATGACCTAGATGCCTCGACACAGTCAAAGAGTTAACTAAGCCTAAAGAGAGAAAGGGGAAGGCTAAACTGCCCTGGAGTAGAGCCCCAAAGGAATAAATAGCCCTCAAACATATATTGACGGTGAGGCAGATGAAGTACAAAACACAGGCAGAAAATAGCATAAGCAAATGCTGGGGCCCAAACTGTCTGGATAGATCAGGACAGAAAAGGATACTGTCTGCAATCCCGCAAAAACCCTAAGAAAAATTCCAACACGTCTAATATGCAAAAATACTGAGGCTACACGACCTCTCCCCACTAAATCAGAACTCTGGTGTGAACTGGACGCAAAACAACAGATACTGAAATAACAGGAGACTAGCAATACTGAACAGACTGACAAACTGTGGCAGGGAACCCGGCTGGACTGCACCAGCAAGGCAGAGCACAGAGAAAAACCAAAAGAGAAAAATGCCACAGATCAAAACAGACAAACTTATCTGAAAGGTGCAGGACAAAGCAGGGAACAAACTGACTTCCAGAAGGCTCAGGAAGAAGACCAAATCACCGGCAGCAACCCAAGGAAGGTTGTTCACTTATATCTCTCCAGTCAGAAACACCTGATGTCCAATTATCCTCTTCAGGTGATCGACTTCTGTTAGCCAGAGCAGCTCCATTACCAGCAGCAACCACCAGAGGGAGCCCAAACTCAGAGGCCGGACCAAGAGTGTTCACAACAGTCCACCTAACCACAGACACGCGGACAATTTCTTGTGGACAGTAACAATACATTTCCCTGATGGCACAATGGGTTTACCTGGTGGAGTCTGGGACATAGTCAGAGGCTGGGACATCACACATCTTACCCACACCAAGAATTGCGGGCCCAACTTCCATCAGGGTTTCAGTCTCCTCGTATTCCACTTCCTGTTTCTCCTCCTCCTCAGAGGAAGTAGCCTCCCCATCTCTCCGTTGAGATATTTGCAGCACTGACTTGGTGAAGCGTCAGAACGCTCTGCTGAAGCTCATCTGTTTAGGTGATAGAGCTCATAACGCAGCCGAGATGGTGAAAGGGATAAAAGAACAGACTGATCAGTGGCTCTCGCCGCTGAACCTCCAACCAGGTTGGCTTGTATGCGATAATGGGCGTAACTTGGTGGCGACTTTAAAGCTCAGCAAGCTGGTACACGTTCCATGCATGGCCCACGTGATGAACTTGCTTTTACAGCATTTTTTAAAAACATACTGTGACTTTACGGACCTACTTGCCAAGGTACGCCATGTCAGCGCACATTTCCGAAAGTCATCTCAGGCTTTCACCGGTCCATCTTCTCTGCAGCAGCGCTTTAATTTGCCTCGTCACCAACTGATTTGTGACCTGCCCACACGCTAGAATTCGACTTTCCATATGTTGGCAAGGCTTAGTGAGAAGCAGAGGGCAGTCTCTGAACTGCAGCTTCTCAATGCCCATTAGAGTAACACTCAATCCCCACATACTGTATAACAACTACTAAGTGGGTGTGGATCGCTGACCTATGTGAGGTTCTTCAAAACTTTGAGTACTGCCCCAAGATGGTGAGCGCGAATGATGCTATTATGAGCATAACCATTCCACTGCTTTGTCTATTAAAACGTTCACTGCAGAATCTGAAAGGAAGCTTTGTATGCCTAGCAGGTGGCTATGGAGCAAGATTGTACAGTGGCTGATACCACACAGCCCAGCCTCACACAGTATTCTCAGGCCACATTGTGTGAGGATGAGGACTAGGAGGAGGATGATGAGGAACAGTATTTTTTGCTCTGCGCTACAGCTTCATGCCTGTCCAGCATGGATGGCCTGAAGAGGAGGAAGAGGAGGCTATGCGTCGTGAGGTGGAGAGGATGGTTACTGTTCTTCCTGGTGAGGACATTGAACGTTTGACTCTTTGTAGTCTGCCACACATGGTAAAGTTCATGCCAGATGCCTTTCTCAAGATCCTTGCGTGAAAAACATTTTTTCCACCATGAAATACTGGCTGTGCACCTTTCTTGACCCACGGTACAAGGAGAAATTTGTTTCCCTAATGTTGGATGCAGAAGTGCCATTTTCTGCGCATACATGTCAGAGGGCCGTAGTGGAAGACTTGCTCAAAAGATTATCCTCAGACAATGCTGGTGGCACTGGTACTGGCTCTTTTCGACCACAAGGGTGAGTTTCCACGGTCAGGAAACGCTGCGTGTTTGGCGCTGTGCGCTGGCGCAGCGCCAAACACGCAGCGTCCAGATGTTACAGCATAGTGGAGGGGATTTCAAGAAATCCCGTCTCCACTATGCGTAACAATACGCAGGTGGCAAACCTGCGTAAACGGACATGCGGCGCGTCTTTTTAGACCGCAGCATGTCCTCGCGTATTGCGGCGACGGTGCGTCGCCGCAACATAATTAACACAGGGCTATGTAGCCCTGCGCTCTTTCCGGAGGTGTCCTGAACACCTCCGGAAAGATAGCGCGTCATAAAGGGGGCGGGGCTTAGACGGAGCGGAATTTCCGCTCCGTCCAAAGCGCAATGGTTCCGGACCGTGGAACCATAGCCCAAGGATTATAGGGGAGGGCCACAAACACCAGGTGCAACTTGGGGGGGGGAAATGTCCACCAACTGGGCCATTTTCATGAGACCGTCCCAGCAGCAAGGGCTATCTGTGGGTGTAACTATGAAGAGGAGGGAGAAGTTGACCAAGATTTTTGGAAGTTATCTTAACGTCCATCCCTTACCATCCAAAGCCATTTTGTTCAGGAAATCAATCTCCTCCTCCTCCTGCAACAAGTACTTAGTGTTCATCTATGTATACCCCACGTGGGTTTTTTTTTTACTTTTTGAAACCTTTGCACATTGTGCAATGGTGAAACTTGTACTCATGGTATCTTTAAAGGGAATCTGTCACCCCATTTTTGGACTATGAGATAAGCCCCTGATGGCGGTGGCCGTATCTACAGCATTCTGTAATGCTGTAGATAAGCCCCCGATGTCACCTGAAAGAGAAGAAAAACGAGTTATATTATACTCACCCAGGGGCGGTCCGCCATCCGGTCCGATGGGTGTCGCGGTCCAGTTCGGAGCCTCCCATCTTCTAGCGAAGCCGGCCTCTTCTTTCCGTCCCGTCTCTGACATTTCCCAGCGCCTGCGCACTGCAGTACTCTGCTCTACCCTCACCAGGGCAGATCAGTGCGCCTGCACAGGTGCTGCGACGGGATGGAAAGAAGAGGCCGGCTTCGCTAGAAGATGGGAGGCGCCGAACCGGACCGCGACGTCCATCGGACCGGATGGCGGACCGCCCCTCGGTGAGTATAATATAACTCGTTTTTTCTTCTTTTCAGGTGACATCGGGGGCTTATCTACAGCATTCCAGAATGCTGTAGATAAGCCCCTGATGGCGGTGGTCGCATCTCATAGTCCAAAAATGGGGTGATAGATTCCCTTTAAGGTGGTCTCAGAGAGACCTCTTGGCTAATTTTTTGAAACCTTTCCACATTGCCCAATGGCGAAACGTGTATTTTCTATCTCTACCTCTTTTCATAAATGCTAAATGTTTTGTGAGGTCCCCATCACGGTCTCTTTCTGCGTGTATTATACAAACCCCTTGAGGTAATTTTTGTAAACCTTTGTACATTGCGCAATGGTCAAATTTGTACTCTCAATCTCTATATATTCCCATTACTACCATGCATCTGGTAGTCTGATGTTGTTTTTTGGATCTGCACTTGGACATTTTGGAACATAAATGCATTAATACGCTCCACACAATTCTTCAGGTTTCAGCCTTTCACAAAATAATATGATTAATGAAGCATCCTTTATATATATGCTGCTAGTTCGAATATCTTACCCACACATCCCTTTGTAAAGGGAAATTCGACATAATACCTCTGATAGCATACGCCATATACTGCTCATATACGCAGCACCCCAGTAGGTGGACAGAACGCCTAGGTACAAAATCTTTGTCTGACGGTTAACCCCTCTCTGACATTAGACGTACTATCCCGTCCATAAAACCTGTGCCATTCTGCCCATGGACGGGATAGTACGTCATAGGCGATCAGCTGCTCTCCTGAGGGGAGCGCAGCTAATCGCCGCCGGGTGTCAGCTGATTATCACAGCTGACACCCGTGACTGTGTGTCAGGAGCGGTCACGGACCGCTCCCGGCACATTAACCCCTAGCACACCGCGATCAAACATGATCGCGGTGTACTGGGGGCACAGGGGAGGATCGCGCAGGGTGGGGGCTCCCTGCGCGCCCCCCTGAGACCCTCAGACCAGCGCGATGTGATCGCGCTGTTCTGAGGGCTTCCTCCCTCCCAGGACCCGGATCCAAGATGGCGCCGGGGTCCTGGAGGGAGGCGGCTTCCTCAGTGCCTGCTGACAGCAGGCACTGAGAAGCCTGCTGCACTGCCTGAGCGATCGCTGGTGTGACAGTGTGCTGTGCACACTGTCACACCAGCGATTTGATAAAATACAGTGATGTCCCACCTTGGGACAAAGTAAAAAAGTTAAAAAAATAAAAATAAACATGTTATAAAAAAAAATCCAAAATAAATAAAAAAAAAAATAATATTCCCCAATAAATTCATTTCTTCCTGTAAATAAAAAAAACAAAACAATAAAAGTACACATATTTGGTATCGCCGCGTCCATAACGACCCCCCCTATAAAACTGTCCCACTAGTTAACCCCTTTAGTGAACCCCTTAAAAAAAAAAAAAAAAAGAAGCAAAAAATCAATGCTTTATCATCATACCGCCGAACAAAAAGTGGAATAACGCGCGATCAAAAAGACCGATATAAATAAACATGGTACCGCTGAAAACATCATCTTGTCCCGCAAAAAACGAGCCGCCATTCAGCATCATCAGTGAAAAAATAAAAAAGTTATAGCTCGCAGAATAAAGCGATGCAAAAATAATTATTTTTTATATAAAATTGTTTTTATTCTATAAAAGCGCCAAAACATAAAAAAATGATATAAATGAGGTATCTCCATAATCGTACTGACCCGAAGAATAAAACTACTTTATCAATTTTACCACACGCGGAACAATAAAAACGCCTCCCCCAAAAGAAATTCATGAATTGCTGATTTTTGTTCATTCTAACCTCCCAAAAATCGAAATAAAAAGCGATCAAAAAATGTCACCTGCTCAAAAATGGTACAAATAAAAACGTCAACTCGTACCGCAAAAAATAAGACCTCACATGACTCTGTGGGCCAAAATATGCAAAAATTATAGCTCTCAAAATGTGGCGATGCAAAAAACTATTTTTGCAATAAAAAGCGTCTTTTAGCGTGACAGCTGCCAATCATAAAAACCCGCTATAAATAGTAAATCAAACCCCCCTTTATCACCCCCTTAGTTAGGGAAAAATAATAAAATTAAAAAAATGTATTTATTTCCATTTTCCCATTAGGGTTAGGGTTGCGGCTAAAGTTAGGGTTAGGGTTGGCGCTAAAGTTAGGATTAGGGTTAGGGTTGGGATTAGGGGTGTGTTAGAGTTAGGTTTGTGGTTAGGGTTGGGACTAGGGTTAGGGGTGTGTTGGGGTTAGGGCTGGAGTTAGAATTGGGGGTTTCCGCTGTTTAGGCACATCAGGGGCTCTCCAAATGTGACATGGCATCTGATCTCAATTCCAGCCAATTCTGCGTTGAAAAAGTCAAACGGTGCTCCTTCACTTCTGAGCTCTGCCATGCGTCCAAACAGTAGTTTATCCCCACATATGGGGTATCAGCGTACTCTGGACCCCAAGAGTTATTGTGCAATTTGTCCTATTTCTTCTGTTACCCTTGGGAAAATAAAAAACTGGGGGCGAAAATATCATTTTTGTACAAAAAAAATTATTTTTTTGTTTTTACGGCTGTACATTATAAACTTCTGTGAAGCACTTGGGGCTTCATAGCGCTCACCACACACCTAGATAAGTTCCTTGTGGGGTCTATTTTCCAAAATGGGGTCACTTGTTGGGGATTTCCACTGTTTAGGCGCATCAGGGGCTCTCCAAATGCGACATGACGCCCCCAGACCATTCCATCAAAGTCTGCAATCCAAAACGTCACTACTTCCCTTCCGAGCCCCAACGTGTACCCATACAGTAGTTTTCTCCCACATATTGGGTATCAGCGTACTCAGGACAAATTGGACAACAACTTTTGGGGTCCAATTTCTCCTGTTACCCTTGTGAAAATAAAATATTGGGGGCGAAAAAATCATTTTTGTAAAAAAAAAAGGATTTTTTATTTTTACGGCTGTGCGTTATAAACTTCTGTGAAGCACTTTGGGGTCTAGTTTCCAAAATGGTGTCATTTATGGGGGTTTCCACTGTTTAGGCAGATCAGGAGCTCTCCAAACACGACATGGCGTCCAGCCAATTCTGCGTTGAAAAAGTCAGACGGCGCTCCTTCCCTTCCAAACTCTGCCATGCACCCAAACAGTGGTTTACCCCCACATATGGGGTATCAGCGCACTCAGGACAAATTGCACAATAACGTTTGGAGTCTTGTTACCCTTGGAAAAATAAAAATTGGGGTGAAAAGATCATTTTTGTGGAAAAAATATGATTTTTAAATTTTACGGCTCTACGTTATAAACTTGTGTGAAGCACTTGGGGGTTCAAATTGCTCATCAAAAATCTAGATAAGTTCCTTAGGGGGTCTAGTTTCCCAAATGGGGTCATTTGTGGGGGGTTTCTACTGTTTAGGCACATCAGGGGCTCTCCAAATGCAACATGGCATCCAAACTCAATTCCAGCCAATTTTGGTTGGAAAAAGTCAAATGGTGCTCCTTCCATTCCGAGCTCTGCCGTGCGCCCAAACAGTGGTTCCCCCCCACATATGGGGTATCAGCGTACTCAGGACAAATTGTACAACAACTTATGTGGTCCAATTTCTCCTGTTACCCTTGGGAAAATAAAAAATTAGTGACTAAAAGATAATTTTTGTGGGAAAAAAATAGGATTTTTTATTTTCATGCCCGGGCATTATAAACTTGTGTGAAGCACTTGGGGGTTCAAAGTGCTCACCAAAGATCTAGATAAGTTCCTTAGGGGGTCTAGTTTCCAAAATGGGTCACTTGTGGGGGGTTTCCACTGTTTAGGCTCATCTGGGGCACTGCAAATGGAACATGACCCCCATTAACGTCTGCATTCCAAAACGTTACTACTTCCTTTCCAAGCCCTGCCGTGCGCCCAAACAGTTTCGCCCCCCCACATATGGGGTATCAGCGTACTCAGGACAAATTGGACAACAACTTTTGGGGTCCAATTTCCTTGGGAAAATTCAAAAATTTGGGACTAAAAAATCATTTTTGTGGAAAATTGATTTTTTTTTTTCACACCCAGGCTTTATAAACTTTTGTGAAACACTTGGGGGTTCAAAGTGCTCACAACAGATCTAGATAAGTACCTTAGGGGGTCTAGTTTCCAAAATGGTGTCACTTGTGGGGGGTTTCCACTGTTTAGGCGCATCAGGGGCTCTCCAAACGCGACATGGCATCCAATCTAAATTCCAGCCAATTTTAGTTTGAAAAAGTCAAACGTCGCTCCTTCCCTTACGAGCTCTGCCGTGTACCCAAACAGTGGTTTTCCCCCACATATGGGGTATTGGCGTACTCAGGAGAAATTGCATAACAACCTTATATTCCATTTTCTCCTTTTACCCTTGTGAAAATAAAAAAAAAGTTTGTAAAAGATAATTTTTGTGGCTAAAAAGTAAAATATTCATTTTTTCCTTCCACGTTGCTTTAGTTACTGTGAAGCACCTGAAGGGTTAATAAACTTCTTGAATGTGGTTTTGAGTACCTTGAGGGGTGCAGTTTTTAGAATGGTGTCACTTTTGGGTATTTTCTGCCATATAGACCCCTCAAAGTGACTTCAAATGTGAGGTGGTCCCTAAAAAAAATGGCTTTGTAAATTTTGCTGTAAAAATGAGAAATCGCTGGTCAACTTTTAACCCTTATAATTTCCTAAAAAAAAAAAATTTTGGTTCCAAAATTGTGCTGATGTAAAGTAGACATGTGGGAAATGTTATTTCTTAACTATTTTGTGTGATATATTTCTCTGTTTTAAGGGAATAAAAATTCAAAGTTTGAAAATTGCAAAATTTTAAAAATTTTCGCCATATTTGCGTTTTTTTCAAAAATAAACGCAAGTTATATCGAAGAAATTTTACCACTAACATGAAGTACAATATGTCACGAGAAAACAATCTCTCAGAATCGCGAAGATCCGTTGAAGCGTTCCAGAGTTATAACCTCATAAAGAGACAGTGGTCAGAATTGTAAAAATTGGCCCGGTCATTAACGTGCAAACCACCCTTGGGGGTGAAGGGGTTAAACCACTGGCCCTTCCCCTGTGTTATGTCATTCTCACTCTGCTGTCCAGGAAGGAGGCACTGAGGCTTCCAGTTCACAACTTGCATTTGCATAGACACAACAGTCAGCAACCACGTCCAGCTCGTTGTCCCAGTGCAGTGTTCAATTGTCCCTTGGCAGAAAATGTGTCTGTTCACAAATTGTTAGTTAGATAGGGAATACATATTCGTTAGCAATTTACATTGTCCGATGCGGGACAAAGACCATTGCAGACTTTTCCAAGCTCCTTAATGAGACTTCTGTCTCTTTATTAAACTGTGGCCTCCCTTACATTTTCTAAATTTGGGTCCTTACAAAAAAAAAATGGTGGTGGGGTATTGGCCAGTTTATGCACATTTTAACCCCTTAACAACCAGAGGTATTTTTGGTTTTGTATTGTCATCTTTTGCTTCCCTTCTTCCCAGAGCCATAACTTTTTTATTTTTGGTCAAAATGGCCATGTGAGGGCTTGATTTTTGCAGAACGAGTTGTACTTTTGAAAGACTACCATTGGTTTTACCATGTCATGTACTCGAAAACGGGAAAAAAATTCCAAGTGCGATGAAATTGCAACAAAGTGCAATCCCACAGTTGTTTGTTTTTTTTCACCATGTTCACTAAATTCTAAAACTAACCTGACATTATGATTCTCCAGGTCATTACGAGTTCATAGATACCAAACATGTTTAGGTTCTTTTTTATTTCAGTGATGAAAAAAAAAATCTAAAGTTAAAAAAAAAATTGTGCCATATTCTTAATACCCGTAGTGTCCATTTTTCATGATCTCGGGTTGTGTGATGGCTTATTTTTTGCGTGCCGAGCTGCCGTTTTTAATGATACCATTTTGGTGCAGACACAATCTTTTGATCTCCCATTATTATATTTTAATCTAATGTTGCGGAGACCAAAATAAACTTAATTCTGGCGTTTTTAATTTTTTTCTCGTTACGCCATTTAGCGATCGGGTTAATTCTTTTTTATCTTTTTTTATTGTGCGATTCTGAACTAGCCGATACCAAATATGTGTGTTTGATTTTTTTTATTGTTTTATTTTGAATGGGGCAAAAGGGGGGTGATTTTAACTTTTATATATTTTGTTACTTTTTAAATATTTTTTAAAACTTTTTTTTTTTACTTTTGGCATGTTTCAATAGTGTCCATGAGAAGCTGCCATAACCCGATCGGCTGACTTACTATGAGCGCCGACCACAGAGTGGCGATCATAGCAATCTGGCACTGAAGAATTAAAAAAAACACATAATGAAAAATAAACCTCACCAAAACCTTGTCAAATGCACTAGCAGGATGCAGCAGGCCCCCCACTGATAAAGGCTGGAGCAGCACAGGTGCACTCCACTGATGAGAACAACCACCCACTCACCTAGATAATAGAGGGGTTGGCTGCCTAGTAGAAAAAAATGCACACAGATAGGGCTTGCATAGGACGCTAGTCAAACAGATAAGTGCAATGCAAAGTGTCTGGATAACAGCCTATTGATCTCGCCCATAGTATTAGCAGGCGGGCTGTTCAGCATTATATATGCATCACACAGCAAAACCAAGCTAACATAAAGGGGCCAAGCTGCATCCTGCAGAAAATGATAAAAAGTGCAATAAAAAGATGAAAAAATAATGCATATGATAAATACAATAATGTGTGCATTTTATCTACTAGGCAGCCAACCCCTCCATTATCTAGGTGAGTGGGTGGTTGTTCTCATCAGTGGAGTGCACCTGTGCTGTGGGGGGGGGGCCTGCTGCATCCTGCTAGTGCATTTGTCATTTGACAAGGTTTTGGTGAGGCTATTTTTCATGATGTGTTTCAATCCGGCATTGACAACCATAGAGGTCTGCAGGAGACCTGCAGGAGACCTGGTTGTCATGCTGACCCATCGGTGACCGATGGGCGGATTTCCGGCGCGATTGCCGGAAGCGCATGTTAAATGCAGAGTGTGAGTTTGACAAATGTAGGAGTGAGATCCCTCATAAATGTTAAAGGAAAAACTAAAGCCAAAGTGCTCCATGTGAACATATGTTAAAGGGGAGGTACTTTTTTTTTTTATTTAGTGTTATATACATGTAATTATGAAGGCAAAAATGTTTCTTAGCATTTTTCCCATTAAAAAAGTTTTTTTGGTTTGGTAGGACTTTTTAAAAATCCGTAAAACCGGCGCAATAGTCTGACGACATTATTCCCAAATACCATACAATACAGACCAAAAGTTTGGACACACCTTCTCATTCAAAGATTTTTCTGTATTTTCATGGCTATGAAAATTGTAGAATCACACTGAAGGCATCAAAACTATGAATTAACACATGTGGAATTATACATTACACTTTACAAAAAAGTGTGAAACAACTGAAAATATGTCTTATATTCTAGGTTCTTCAAAGTAGCCACCTTTTGTTTTGACTACTGCTTTGCACGCAGAAAAGGTGAACCGATGGACTCTACATACCTGGTTCCCACCGTGAAGCATGGAGGAGGAGGTGTGATGGTGTGGGGGTGCTTTGCTGGTGACACTGTTGGGGATTTATTCAAAGTTGAAGGCATACTGAACCAGCATGGCTACCACAGCATCTTGCAGCAGCATGCTATTCCATCCGGTTTCCGTTTAGTTCGACCATCATTTATTTTTCAACAGGGCAATGACCCCAAACACTCCTTCAGGCTGTGTAAGGGCTATTTGACTAAGAAGGAGAGTGATGGGGTGATACGCCAGATGACCTGGCCTCCACAGTCACCAGACCTGAACCCAATCGAGATGGTTTGGGGTGAGCTGGACCGCTCACCGCTTCAATTTTGAATAAATCCTCAACAGTGTCACCAGCAAAGCACCCCCACACCATCACACCACCTCCTCCATGCTTCACGGTGGGAACTAGACATGTAAAGTCCAGCCGTTCACCTTTTTGCGTGCAAAGCTGTAATCAAAGCAAAAGGTGGCTACTTTGAAGTCCCTAGAATATAAGACATATTTTCAGTTGTTTCACACTTTTTTGTAAAGTGTAATGTATAATTCCACATGTGTTAATTCATAGTATTGATGCCTTCAGTGTGATTCTACAATTTTCATAGTCATGAAAATACAGAAAAATCTTTGAATGAGGTGTGTCCAAACTTTTGGTCTGTACTGTATGTGAGTCAGAAAGGCATGCAGGCATCTTCTCCATGCTGTTCACATTTAGTTTTAGCTCTTTGCCATACATTTCAGCTTTTTTCCCAGGCCCCCAGACCTGTTTGGGTCCAGCAGAAAAATATTCGACTTTCCCATTGACTTGCATTGGATTTGTTATTCGGTACGAATGCACAGGTATTAGAAATTATTTGTGCCGATTTTCTCGAATCCAAACATTTCACTATTCGATCACCACTAATTATTATCTTCTCTGCGGACAGGTAAGTAATATTGAGGTTTATTATTTTATTTTTGTTGCAAGAGATGTTGGCTTTAGTGGATTAGATGTTCGGTGAATATTGTTTAATTTAAATTCAATAAAGGAGTCTGTGTCATTATTTAAAATAAAGGACTTTATTGTGGGTGTGTGTGTTTTTTATTATATCACTATAGTGTTAGTAATGGGGGCTCCTTATAGACGTCTCTCCATTACTGTCCTGTGGGCTTGATGTCACCTGACAATACAAAGGTGATATCAACCCCCAACCATTACTCCACTTGCCATCACTACAGGGAAAGTGGGAAGAGCGCGGCTAAGCACCAGATTTGGAGCATCCTATAGATGTGCTTTTCTGGGGCGGCTGAGAGCTGATGTTTTCAGTCTGGGAAGGGGCCAATATCCATGGTCAATTCCTAGGCTATTAATATAAGCCGGCAACTGTCTGCCTAGCCTTTGCTGGTTAGATTTTATAGGGGGACCCTATGTCAACTTTTTTCTGGGGTCTCCCTATAAATTAGCCAGTAAAGGCTAAGTAAACAGCTGCGACCTGATATTAATAGCCTGGGAACCTTTATGGTTATTGGCTCCTTCCCAGAATATTAACATCAGCCCTCAGTTGTCGATTTTCCCTCTGCTGGTTATTAAAATTATGTGGGAGCGTTTTTGCTGCCAAGAGATGCAGAAACCTTGCAGAAATTTTAGCAAGCAAATAATCAATGTGCGCACATACCCTAAGGGTAACTCTAACAGGTGTCACACAAGTTGTCACTCAGTTTTCAGTCTGTTATGCAGCAATATGGAAGCAAGGGATGATAATTCAGTCATTTATAATTAGTTTTTTTATTATTTGAACTAAAAATGTTCTCGTGTATAATTACAAAAGTGAAAATTAACATATGTCTTAGTGTTTAGTAGCAGCAAAGGCCAGCTGGGATAACGATTCCATCATTTGCAAGGTGACACTATCAAATGGCGACATCCCAGCTCCTTCATGTTGATTTATAAGGGATGCAGAAGGAAAACTTGACTATAAAACACTATGCAGAGGATTTAAAGTATGGCTTGAGTATCTTTGGCATCTAACTAGCTGAATGGGAGCATTAGAGAGACCTGCACTAGAAGCAGAGGGTCAGGGATAGGGCCATTCTGCTAATTCTGAGGATAAAAAGCAGCTGTCTGGATTAGAACAAATCTCACACTCTGACACATGTGGGAATGAGATCCAGAGAACCGCACAGCGGGGTACTTCCCAGCTCCACAAGACCAAATGGGAATAAAGACAGTGAGTCCAAATAAAGCAACACCAAATACTATTTCCACTAGTGATGTGGTATGGTGAGATATAGTAATACAGTACATTAAATCCTATACCTAATCTTAACTACAGACATATCTAATATTTACTTACCCATGTAAGTAAAGTGGCAGGAAAGGACCATTCTGTAAGGCTATGGTTCCACGGTCCGGAACCATAGCGCTTTGGACGGAGCGGAAATTCCGCTCCGTCTAAGCCCCGCCCCCTTTCTGACGCGCGCTCTTTCCGGAGGTGTTCAGGACACCTCCGGAACACCTCCGGAAAGAGCGCAGGGCTACATAGCCCTGTGTTAATTCTGTTGCGGCGACGCACCGTCGCCGCAATACGCGAGGACATGCTGCGGTCTGAAAAGACACGCCGCATGTCCGTTTACGCAGGTCTGCCACCTGCGTATTGTTACGCATAGTGGAGACGGGATTTCTTGAAATCCCCTCCACTATGCTGTAACATCTGGACGCTGCGTGTTTGGCGCTGCGCCAGCGCACAGCGCCAAACACGCAGCGTTTCCTGACCGTGGAAACTCACCCTAATGCGTTACATTCTTTTATTCTCATATGTGTCTTTTACCATGAAGCAATCACTAATATTACAAGGCCTTATTTTGCAAACCTCTCAAATGGCAACATTTAAATTCACAATCCTAATCTGCCCACAAATCATCATGGAAACCCACATCCTTTGTGCTTAATTTCACGGTCCTGCAAAATAGGCAGTTGTAAGGTATGATTTTGTGTCATGCTCTTATTTATTAGTAACATAAACCTCAAAAGATCCATCAAGGGTGTCATAGAGGGAAAATCATGGAGGGAAAATAATGAATTAGATGCATAGAAAATCTCAAAATCATTTCAATAAATTTGCTTTTCAAAGAGCAGGTAAAAATCTTTTTACGAGTGTCATATGAGGAGATGCCTTACTGATTACTAGATTGTGCATGCAGCTTCATAGCAGTAAATAGGGTGTCGTGACAACAGATCTGGAGATTTTAATGTGAGAAGACAAAGGAGAACAGACTCTAGTTGTTGAAATTGCTGATATGTCATGTTAGAGTGTGTAGATGAATCTCTTTTAAAAGGATTTGAAGGGGAGGGATTTTGAGTAATTTGTGGTGTTTCGATCATAATTTTTTTTTATATTATTGTTTTTCTGTGTGCCCTTTGGTGCTGCTGCTAATCTATGCTCTTGGAGTTGTACTCTCGACAAAATTAGGCCGGAGTCACACTAGAGAGGAAAACGGACGAGTGAGAGGCGTTAAAAAAACGCATTACACTCGGACCAATGTTTCTCTATGGGGCAGCTCCCATCATCTGTATATTTCTCTCCCGTATTTTACAGGCCGAGAAAATCGCAGCATGCTGCGATTGTAAGGCGCATTACGCCCGTAGTATGCCAATGCAAGTCTATGGGGCGAGAAAAATACGGAATACACACGGACCAGACGTGTGACTTGCGAGAAATACGCACCAGTGTCCTTTAGAAAAGCCGGCAATTCAGTGCGCTATACCGTAAAATCACACTGACAGGTTTAATAAATTTGAATTTTCATGACTATGAAAACTGTACATTCACACTGAAGGCATCAAAACTATGAATTAACACATGTGCAATTATATACTTAACAAAAAAGTGTGAAACAACTGAAAATATGTCTTATATTCTAGGTTCTTCAATGTAGCCACCTTTTGCTTTGATTACTGCTTTGCACACTCTTGGCATTCTCTTGATGAGCTTCAAGAGGTAGTCACCGGAAATGGTTTTCACTTCACAGGTGTGCACTGTGAATGCTGCTGTGAATGCTGCTAGAACTCTGTGGCATTGACCTGGTCTCTAATCTGAGCTGCTGTAAACCTGCGATTTCTGAGGCTGGTGACTCGGATAAACTTATCCTCAGAAGCAGAGGTGACTCTTGGTCTTCCTTTCCTGAGCGGTCCTCATGTAAGCCAGTTTCTTTGTAGCGCTTGATGGTTTTTGCAACTACATTGGGGACTATTTCAAACTGACTGACCTTCATTTCCTTAAAGTAATGATGACCACTCGTTTTTCTTTACTTAGCTGCTTTTTTCTTGCCACAATACAAATTCTAACAGTCTATTCAGTAGGACTATCAGCTGTGTATCCACCAGACTTCTGCACAACACAACTGATGGTCCCAACCCCATTTATAAGGCCAAAAATCACACTTATTAAACCTGACAGGGCACACTTGTGAAGTGAAAACCATTTCCGGTGACTACCTCTTGAAGCTCATCAAGAGAATGCCAAGAGTGTGCAAAGCAGCCATCAAAGCAAAAGGTGGCTACTTTGAAGAACCTAGAATATAAGACATAATTTCAGTTTTTTCACACTTTTTTGTTAAGTATATAATTCCACATGTGTTAATTCATAGTTTTGATGCCTTAAGTGGGAATTTACAATTTTCATAGTCATGAAAATACAGAAAAATCATTAAATGAGAAGGTGTGTCCAAACTTTTGGTCTGTATTGTATGTCACGTAATTTAGTCTCTTCATATTTTATAATGAGTCGCTTCAAATTAAGTGAACATGTGCTCAAAATTTTATCACATTCATGGAAACATTCAGGCGAATAATAGCCTTTGAGACATAGTTTTGCAAGGTGGTATGATCCCACCATATCTTAGTTTCCTGGATCAAAAGTTTTTCCAATTAAATCAGAATATTATTCATATCAAAGAGATTAGAAGTTTGTTCAGAAAAAACATGTGCTGCTTTACTTAGGCGTTCTTTAGCAAAGTCCAGTGTCATGTTTAACCAAACACAAATCATACAGGGATACTGTAGAATCCTGTCACAAAATTAAATCCCGATGAGATAAGTTACTTCAAGTGTGCAAGGCAACCAGCATAACGAATGAAAGAAATAGAAAAAGCCAGCTCACCCAAGTGAAACACAGGTGCAAGTAAGTCCGTCCTGGCTGAACGAGATTGCTTGATAATGAACAAAATGTGATCTTCCAGCTCCTTTTGGTAAAAAAAATATCAAAAATCCTTTATTGAAAATTCATCATAAAAACACAAAAATGTTCCAGGAAAATTCAAATGACAGGCAACAGAGTGACGCGTTTCGATCACCACAGTGATCTTTTGACTCGTGAGGCGTTTTGGATGTACTATTCAGGTACAAAATTTACAGATGGTTTCAACAAGTGAAATGAAATAATGTTTCATTACTAGGTCAAGTCATTTTCATTAATAATATATCTTTATTCTTTCATGGATACAAAATTTGTATATTTTTTACCATCTTATACAAAGTATTCTAATTGTGTTTTAACAACTGTATGATTTTAACTTTTAAATGTAGTTGTTACTCTAGGACCTTCTTTATGTCATGTGATCTCAGTGCTAATTTTGATTGGTACCTGGTAATTTAAAAACTTGTGTTAATGATGGTGGTGCTTGAGCTATTGACAAAGATCACTGTGGTGATCGAAACACGTTGCTCTGTTGCCTGTCATTTGAATTTTCCTGGAGCATTTTCATGTGTTTTTTTATGATGAAATTGTAATAAAGGATTTTTGATATTTTTTACCAAAAGGAGCTGGAAGATCACATTTTGTTCATTATTTGGCTCCAAACTATGTAAGAAAATGTCAAATGTTCACTGGATCATTTTCAGCATTACGTATAAAACAGATAATGTTTATTTGTTATAAACTATTTTATCAATATGATATCCAGTTGTGAGATACAACAATTAAAGTGGATGTGGAACTCTTTAATGGGTATTACAGATATTCATAGGGTAGGTGGGGGTAAGTTGTAGAAAGTCATTGAATTTTGTCTTGTGATTCCTGTTTTAAGTTAGAAGCTGTTACATTTACATCAGCTACAATGCAGAGAAAGAGTTATGGAGCCAGATGTGGATGTGTGCAGCTCAGTGTTGTTTGGAATTTCAAAGAATTTCTAAGACTAAAATATTGCTTCACCATCAATATCAGATGGGCTGGGGTTCAGTCTTAGCACCCAGTCAATGAGCAAAATTAAAAGGAAGTGGTGTCTACAATTTAAAATTAAGCTATACAATAATGTAAAAGTTTGTGGAAAAGCATTCAGTATAACTTGTATTTTGTTAATTTAGGAGTTCAGAGGGAGGTCCTACTCGATTGACAGCTACTTCTCTATGCATAGCCGTATCAGGCAGGCTGTTAATCGCGCCCAGTGAATTCTTAAGCATAAAAAGAACATTCTCTAAAATAAAACACAACTTAAAGTAAATCTTTTACCATAAATCTATAGATTTTCCAGAGTCATCCTACGCTATAACATGCTGACTTCAGATCAGATGCCATGTTTAGTGTGACATGTTCTCTTTAATGGTTGATCATAGTCTAGCAGCTATTGAAACTTGCTTAAGCTTGGATTTTCTGGGCCCCCTTGGATGCTGTATTGTGAGCATTGCACATCTTGGAGTTTGGAGACAGCATCTGAATGCCAACCCTGTGTTACTGTAGTTACTACATAAAGCATCATTCACTTTCCTTAGGCTTGATTTTTTTTCTATCAAAAGAACGGGTCCAGCTTTCCTGTGACTTAGTAGATTGTTAATGAGGATCATGAAAGATTTGCTTCATACTGAAAATGCATTAAAATAAATTAAAGGATGAATTTTTAGCTAATTTCACATATTATCCTGAGGTAATCGGGTTCATATATATCGAAGACACCTGTACAAAATCAAATAAATAGGACACATTCACATTACTCAACAGCTAATTTGTGAAGAGCAGGTGCCAGTGGTCTAACTCCACTAATTAGTAATGGCATATTTTACTCAAATGCCAATATTTGCTACTAATAGAAACTCTCAGTCTATGGATTAGTATAGCACAGATGGAATTTGTTAGGAGCAGTACACATTTGTATACAATAAGCTCCTTCTAGTGAAGACTGCAGGCAGAATTTCAATCGTTTGTGTAAAGGGATACAGGGAATTCTGAGTTCCACATAAAAAAAATCAGTACCCCCACTCCTATAAATATATATTATGAGATACGTCAGTGTCACACACTCGGATCATGGACCCACTGTGCCACGGGGCCGGGCTTACCTAAGATGGGGCAGCTAAATGCCTGATCGCTTTTCTTTAGCGCTCCTGATGGTGGTTAGATTTGAACTGCAGGTTGCCGCCAGGTACCACTCCTTGACAGTCCGATACTGCAGCTGCTGACCCCAAGAGTTAGGATTGCAAACACGAACATGGGTTTGGAGTATCTGGCAGGACCGGATTCGGACACTGTTCAGATGACACAGTGTCACGCTGTATAGCAGATATATATATATGTGATGACAGTAATCTATATCAAAAGGGCAACATACAATATAACATGCGCATAGATATATGATAACATAGAATTACCTGACAGAAAGTCCAGTGGGTCAATACGGAATCCGTTATAACGCTGTCTCCGGCTAGAGGGTGACCGGGGTCTATGCTGACCCTAAACTGGGGTCCTAACTAATCCCTCTACCTGGAGGTACTGTTAAAGGTACAGAGGTCCAGGCCACCAGCGTAAACCCTGTCTCCTATCAATCCCTGCCAACTGTAATCTAGTCCTAAGAAGGACCCTGATTACCACCAAAGGGAATGAACAGGTAACGGTTAATGAACAGAAAGACATACAAGAAAGACAAGAAATAAAGTAAATAAAGTCTTACATACAACACTCACACACAGTAGGAACACCTAAGGTCTCAGAGATAAACTATAAGCTATAAGAGTAAAAACAACTAAGGAGCTCTTAGCTTAAGTATTCTCAGAACCGATCCAGTCTGCTAGACTACATAAAGGCTTTCACCGGCATCTAACAAGCAGACTGGCAGGTATATGAAGGAATCTAATTAGAACATAATCAAAAGCAGCCGGGCGAGGCTGGACCTAGTCTTAGCAAAGAGCTAGGTAAAATTAACTCCCTCATTACCAAACACAAAGAAACAGCAACTCAGCTGTGAGAAGTCAGAGTGTGTAATCGCGACGATCCTTGTGGCGATACACCCATGACAGTACCCCCCCCTCTACGAGGGGACTCCGGACCCTCAGGGCCAGGTCTGCCCGGGTGAGTTGTGTGAAAGGTCCGAACCAATCGATCTGCGTTAACATCAGACGGAGGGACCCACGTCCTCTCCACAGTGCCATACCCCCTCCAATGAACCAAGTACTGAAGGGATCGGCGACTGAGACGTGAGTCAATGATTTTCGACCCATGAAATTCCACGTTATCATTGACCACCACTGAAGGAGGAGGTAGAGGTGACGGTATGACTGGTGCCACATACTTTTTAAGTAATGACTTGTGAAACACATTATGAATTTTAAACGTAGGAGGGAGGTCCAGACGAAATGCCACAGGATTAATTATGGAACTGATCCTGTACGGCCCGATGAATCTGGGACCCAACCTCCAGGAGGAAACTTTAAGTTTTATATTCCTGGTAGACAACCAAACTAGATCGTTCACCTTCAGATCTAGACCAGAAACTCTCCCCCTATCAGCCATCCGTTTGTAACGGTTTCCCGTAACCTTCAGTCTTAACCGATCTGGAACGATCAGTCTCCCTGGAAGTCCCACCGGGGCGTCCCCCTGAGCCCCCAATACCTCCCCCTCAAGCTCAGAGCATACAGCTGACACTACAACTCCCTCCTGAGGAATAGGAACCGGATCATCCGTCTTTCCGGCCCCTGGGAAAGTACGAGATAAGGCATCAGGAAGCAACTTTATTGAGCAGTCATATGCGCGATGAGGAGGTAACTCTTTACACCCCTCCTCTGAGAACATCTCCCCAAAGTCCTCCAGAAAAGGAGACAAAGTCCTAGGCACAACCGCACCGATGACCGTGCTCATGCAGTTATTCCTGCAAAATTCACCCCACTGGCTTATCTTTCCGGATTGCCAATCAATCACTGGGTTATGTTTAGCCAACCAAGGAAGTCCCAACACAATAGGAGTAGGTAGACCCTCCAACACATAACAAGACAATTGCTCTTTATGTCTTGCCCCTACTCGAAGATCTATGTTATGAACAGCTTGTACCAAGCTACCTTGACCGAGAGGTCTAGAATCAATAGAGACTATAGGGACCGGTTTGGCCAATACACTCAGTTGCATACCATGCACCTGGGCAAACCGAGCGTCCACCAGATTAGCCCCGGACCCACTATCAAGAAAAACAGAAATCCTCTCAGTTCTAGTACCAATCACCACCTCCGCAGGCACGAGAAACTGAGAGGGATTTGGGGACGAAATACACACTCCCAGGTTAACTCCTTTGCTCAAAGAGGCCCGGGATGGACACCCCCCAACAAAATGTCCCTCTCTCCCGCAAAAGAAACACCTTCTAGTCTTGCGGTGCACCGCCAATTCCCTCCTACAAAAAGATGTCCCTCCCAACTGCATGGGTTCCTCAGAACAGACCAGGGGAACCTCAGTATAAGGGACTTTAGTAGTAGGTGTAGTCATCACGGGAGGCGGAGTTACCTGCGTCTTCACCGAATTCGTCTATCCATGCGAATAGCGAGGGCCATAGCAGCCTCCAGTGATGGAGGAGAATCATACTGAGCCAACACATCTTTTAATTTGTCAGACAACCCTTGACAAAACTGGCTCCTAAGAGCTGGGTCATTCCACTGAGTATCAGTTGCCCATCTACGGAACTCAGAAGAATATTCCTCCGCTGGACGATTTCCTTGCCGTATTTTACGTAACTTTGTTTCAGCAAGGGAAACTCGATCCGGATCATCATATACCAGACCCAGGGCAGTAAAAAATCGATCCACTGACTGGAGATCTGGGGAGCCTGGAGGAATAGAGAACGCCCAAGATTGAGGGTCCCCTTGTAAGAGCGAGATAACAATTCCCACCCTCTGCTCTTCACTCCCAGATGACCGAGGCCGCAGCCGAAAGTACAATTTACATGCCTCCCGGAAAGTAAAAAATTTGTCCCGCCCACCAGTGAACCTGTCCGGGAGAGCAACCTTAGGTTCAGATCTGGTTTGCTCCGGGGGGAACAAAACCTTGGACTTAATGTCTGCAAACTCCATGGACAACCCCTGCAACTGCCGGGCCAGCTGGGCTACTGGATCCATGACAGCTGGAGAGAATCTTTAGTAAGGCCGGTGAAAATGTCACGCTGTATAGCAGATATATATATATGTGATGACAGTAATCTATATCAAAAGGGCAACATACAATATAACATGCGCATAGATATATGATAACATAGAATTACCTGACAGAAAGTCCAGTGGGTCAATACGGAATCCGTTATACGCTGTCTCCGGCTAGAGGGTGACCGGGGTCTATGCTGACCCTAAACTGGGGTCCTAACTAATCCCTCTACCTGGAGGTACTGTTAAAGGTACAGAGGTCCAGGCCACCAGCGTAAACCCTGTCTCCTATCAATCCCTGCCAACTGTAGTCTAGTCCTAAGAAGGACCCTGATTACCACCAAAGGGAATGAACAGGTAACGGTTAATGAACAGAAAGACATACAAGAAAGACAAGAAATAAAGTAAATAAAGTCTTACATACAACACTCACACACAGTAGGAACACCTAAGGTCTCAGAGATAAACTATAAGCTATAAGAGTAAAAACAACTAAGGAGCTCTTAGCTTAAGTATTCTCAGAACCGATCCAGTCTGCTAGACTACATAAAGGCTTTCACCGGCATCTAACAAGCAGACTGGCAGGTATATGAAGGAATCTAATTAGAACATAATCAAAAGCAGCCGGGCGAGGCTGGACCTAGTCTTAGCAAAGAGCTAGGTAAAATTAACTCCCTCATTACCAAACACAAAGAAACAGCAACTCAGCTGTGAGAAGTCAGAGTGTGTAATCGCGACGATCCTTGTGGCGATACACCCATGACACACAGGTCCTGGGTCACCTGGCAGAATGAACACTGATACAGAGTCAGGACTGGATTTGAATATTGGAACAGGCTCTGACAGTGTGGACTCTGGAACGCTAAGCAGAACAGGTGCTACTGGTTCAAGTAAAGCCGTAATGGCTTCAGGTTCGGGTACTGCGGAAATGGTTTCTGGTTCTGGTACCGCTAGTTCAGCTTCAGGGTTCAGATTCCGAAAGTGTGGCTTCAGGAACCCCCATAGTGGTGTCAGGCTCACCTACCCCTGGTGCGGCTTCAGTGTTCAGGTGCTGCCGAAGTGGCTGCTGGGTTCTGGTACCGCAGGAGCAGTGTCAGGCTCTGAGAACTGCAGATGATGAAGTGAGAGAGGGAGGGGGACTTCAAATGATAAAGTGAGGAGGACTGTGAATGATGAATTGAGGGTGGGAGATGGGGGGCTGCAAATGATGACTTGAGGGTGGAAGACGAGGGACTGCAAATGATAAATTGAGGGTGGGGGCAGCAATTGAATTGAAGGTGGGAGGTGGAGAGAGCAATTGTTGAATTGAAGGTGGGGTCGTGAGAGCAAATGATGATTTGGGAGGCTAGGCGGAGAGCAAATAATGATGAATTTTGAGAGTGGGAGTAAATGATGATGTACTGAGATCGGGAGATGGGGACAGTAAATATTGATGAATTGAGGGTGGGGACAACAAATGATGAGGAATAGGGGGTGTGGCAGCAGATAATGATAAACTGAGGGTGAGGGAGAGTAAATGATATATTGAATGTTGGGCAAAGCAGTTTATAATGAATAGAGGGTGGGATTGGGAGAGAGAGAGAGAGGACATGACATAATGAATTGGGGCAGAAGGGGCATGTAAATATAATGAATTAGGAGAAGAGGAGGTACAGAGGGGGAGTTGAGGATGCAGTGACTGGTATTGAATTTGTGGAAAGAGTACAGGAGCTAATTAATATACAGTGGGGGGAATAAGTATTTGATCTCTTGCTGATTTTGTAAGTTTGCCCACTGACAAAGACATGAGCAGTCTATAATTTTAAGGATAGGTTAATTTTAACATTGAGAGATAGCATATCAAAAATAGAAACCAGAAAATCACATTGTATAAATTATATAAATTTATTTGCATTTTGCAGTGAGAAATAAGTATTTGATCCCTCTGGCAAACAAGATTTAACACTTGGTGGCAAATCCCTTGTTGGCAAGCACACCAATCAAATGTTTTTTGTAGTTGATGATGAGGTTTGCGCACATGTCAGGAGGAATTTTGGTCCACTCCTTTTTGCAGATCATCTATAAATCATTAAGATTGTGATGCTGTCGCTTGGCAACACAGAGCTTCTACTCCCTCCATAAGTTTTCTATGGGAGTAAGGTCTGGAGACTGACTAGGCCACTGCATGACCTTAATGTGCTTCTTTTTTTAGCCACTCCTTTGTTGCCATGGCTGTATGTTTTGGGTCATTGTCTTGCTGGAAGATCCAGCCATGACCATTTTTAATGTCCAGGCGGAGGGAAGGAGGTTGTCACTCAAAATTTTACATGGCTCCATCCATTCTCCCATTGCTGCGGTGAAGTAGTCCTGTGCCCTTAGCAGAGAAACACCACCAAAACATGTTTCCACCTCCATGGTTGACAGTGGGGACGGTGTTCTTTGGGTCAGCATTTCTCTTCCTCCAAACATGACGAATTGAGTTAATGCCAAAGCGCTCAATTTTTGTCTCATCTGGCAACAGCATCTTCTCCCAATCACTCACAGAATCATCCAGGTGTTCATTGGCAAAGTTCAGATGGGCCTGCATATGTGCTATCTTGAGCAGGGGAACCTTGCGGTCACTGCAGGATTTTATGGCGTAATGTGTTACCAATGGTTTTCTTGGTGACTGTGGTCCCAGCTGCCTTGAGATCATTGACAAGTTCCTCTTGTGTAGTTTTAGGCTGATTTCTCACCTTCCTCATGAGCAAGGACATCCCACGAGGTGAGATTTTGCATGGTGCCACAGATTGATGTCGATTGACAATCATTTTGTATTTCTTCCATTTTCTTACTATTAGGACTCATACCCATTTGTGGGAAAAAAAAACGGTCCGTTTTCTGGATGGAAAAAACGGTCCGATTATATGCAATTGTCATGCGATTTGTATGCGATTTTTAATCGCACCATCCGTTTTCCATCTGTATGCAATGCGATTTTAACATGACGTTTTACATAGAGCAGTTCTCTCTATGTAAAAATTCATGTAAAAATCACATTGTCAAAAAAAAATGTACACAAAAAGCAAATAATTATATATATATATATATATATATATTGTAAGCTTTTCAGGGGATATAGCTCTAGGATCGCTGTCTGGGTAGACAAAGTGGCACGAAAACAGTTCATTCAGACAGTAGTTCTGGTGAAAACTGGCCGCAACCAGCTTTATTAAAGTCCACAGCAAACAGATATAAAACAAATCATAAACAGAAGACCTAGGCTTGTCTAGCCACTAATTACACTTAGATAGATTGCCCTTTCTATCCGGGTCCAGACTCTACCAGTCTGTGCCCAAAACAACACATATGTTCAGTAGTTACCAGCGTGGAGTTTCACAGAGTCTCCTCCTTGTGTCTGAAGGCACCTTCAATGTCCAGACTTGAGAGAGCTCCCCTCCTATTCAGCCGCTATTCGCACGGATTCTCACTGAGACTACTCCTGTGTCCGGGGTACATCGAGCACCCAGACTGAGATAGCTCAAACTCCTGGAGACACCTTCTGTGCCTGGACCCCTCTTGTGTCCAGATTAAGCGTGCTCTCTGACTGTGTTCCAACACACCTACTTCTGGTCTCCTAATTAACACCTGAGTGATTTCAGGCCTGAGCTGCAAGTGTGTACTGAATGTAAGGTGTAGTGACCTTTCTCTACCACTAGGTCTACAAAGCCACACACCTCCCTTATACCAGTCAGTAAAGTAGCTAGGTGAAATATACACCCCATTCAATACACATACTCTCACTGTCTCACATATCCCCCCCTCTTCTCCAGACCGGAGGGCTGGTCATCCAGACCGGAGGGCTGGTTAACAATCCAACAGAGACAGTGAACTCTGGACCAGTCATGGCCCTCATCAGCTTCATCTTCACCACTGTCATTTGTATCTTCACCTGAGTCATAGCCAACATCAGCTTTCTCTTCATCTGAAGCATCCGTACTACCCTGTACCCTCCCATGCCTATGCTCTCTGCGGGCCTCGGGTATCCTGCACGGTTTCATCTTGACCTTAGGCCCGGGCTCAGTTTCGATATAGTGCCTGGCCAGAGAAGTACGACCCGGCACATCAGAACACTTCTGCTGACTCTTCCTCAGAAACTCACGTACCTCCTGTTCCTGGTGCACTGACCATGTGTCACCAACTATCACAGAAGGTATAGGGGGTTTTTCACTTTTCTCCAGTTCCCCTTGAACCTTCTTTACTTCATTGAGCTTCTCCAGAAGATGCTCATGGCTCTCATCACGCTCCTTCATCACAGTTTGGAGTTTTCTCCGAGAAGCAATCAATTCATCTTGTACCCGTTGGACGTCCTTCATGTCCTCAGCCCCTTCTTCAGGCTCTTCTGGTAGGACATGCTCAGAAGCCCCACCGTCAGTCTTACATTCTACTTCTTCATTCACATCATTATGGTGTCTCCAATATCTCCATTTATTCCAGCTTTCAAGTTCTCCTTGATAGCTGCATCTGTATACTCAGAACCCGCCGGATTCTTCTCTTCCACCACGTTCTGCATCCCATCTGAGCTCCCGTGTGTCTGCAGCGGCAACGGAGTGACACACCGCTTTTCCCATTTGTTGGGACGTGGCTCCGATGTAGACTCCATGAAAGTGCACTTGAGCTCACCAATGCCAGCCTGATGTCTCAAAATCTCATCTTGTGATTTATCCAGATCCTTGGTATCACTCGGGAACACCGCTGGGGCTCCGGGCGCCGAACTTCCAGCCTGAGCTTCATGAGTTGCAGCTACTGATGAGGCATCTGGTTTGGTGTCTACCACTTCTATGGCTTTTTCCACCTCTGCAGCATCACCTTCAGAGTCCTTGGCATGATGCAGATCCAAACACCACACACCGACAACTTCTCATCTTCAACAGCATCCACTTGTGCTGTGTTCAGGTTCAGAGTCCTGCCTTTAAAGCTCAGCTCTCCTCCTTTCACCTTAGTCTTCGCCAGGGAACCGGCCAACTGTAAAACATCTTCAGATGCCATCTTCTGTCTGGCTGTAAGGTCAGCATCAGCTTTCTTCTCAGGACTCTCAACCTCCTCTGCTACCATGCCTTCCTCATTTGCACTGGTTGCTTTATTGTCATCAGATGATTCACTATCACTCCCACTATCCCTGTCTCACCCCTTTTTCTCAGCCACATCCGGGTCACTTTCAGGGTTATACAATTCATTCTCATCCTCATCCTGCTCACTTTCAGGAGTATACAATTCATTCTCATTCACATCTTGATCTGGAACCTTAGTTAACATGTCATCCACAACATTAACTTCACCATCTGGTCCCTCAAGTATGTGACTATGTGACAACCCCAGCACTATACTTCTATATAGCTCAGGTACTAGGAGCTGACTCACGACCTCTCCCTGGACTTCAGTGTCCCTATACAATAGGCTATTGTCCATGGCAGCATGAGGAAACCTCTCCTCAGAGCCAGGCTCCTGGGAAACCTCATTTAGAACAATCATATTTTCGTGTGCCGTCCTAAGAGTGGGGTCTCGCCACTGCTCACTCTCAAAATTGTCACAGGACACAGGCAAGTCAGGGACACTCGGTTCCCGAGAACCACCATCCTCGTCTCCCAACATCACCTGCAAAGGAACTTCATCACCATCACAGTCATCATTATTATCAATATCATTATCATGATTATGATCAGTATCATCATCACTATCATGATCATCATCATTATCATTATCAGCATCAGCATCATTATCATGGTCATCATCATTATCATGAATCATCATCATCATCATTATCATCATCATCATTATCATGGTCATCATCATTATCATGATCATCATCATCATTACATAAGTTTAACGGCCCACTAGCATTGTGTTCCACCCCTCGGGACTGCGCACCCTCAGTAGGAGCTTCATCACACTGTCCATCAGAAACATTTTTTTTTCCAGAGACCCTTAGATCGGGGAAAGTCATTACCCAATATGACGGGGTGCACCAGGTTCTTCACTACCCCCACTTCATATGAAACCTCCCCGAGTTTGGGGACCAAGTCCACGGCAGTCTCTGGGTAGACTTTGTGTCTCCATGGATGCACACCATACTCAGGTGCTTATCAGGGATGAAGTCCCTATCAATCAGGCTGTCACATACGGAAGTCACTGGACTCTCTGAGTCCAAGAGGGCCTGTGCTGGGCAGTCATTTACAACCACCGGGCACACCTGTGGTCCAGTCTCTTCGGCTGAGGTGGACACACACACAGGCTCTGCGCAGGGAGAGAGGGATCCGCCAACATCACAACACATAGGCTCCCCCTCTATTGGACAGTTGGCTGCAATTTCACGACATCTCCAACACTGTCCATTACACTCTCCCACCCATATGTCCCCTCGGGCCTGAACCCACTTATCAGCATACCCCATGTCCCCAACAGCTGGAACGCTCTTACCGCGAGAGTTCAGCGTCCGGGAACTCTGAAGTGACGACCTCTCAGACGGCTGGTCACGGAGACAGTCTTTGCTGGCGAAGGCCTTCTCCATCAGGCTGACCAGACGATTGGCGTCCTGGTGGTCTCCTTGTCCGACCTCTGGCTGTACCTCAGGAGGACATGCTCGGGTGTAGCGGTTCACTATCACCTTTCCAACTCCATAATCAGGTTTGCTGACTGCAGACTCCCAACTGCATCCCCAGTCATGAACTCCCCTGGCACGGGCTGTCACCGTAACACCCAGCCGGGTAAGAATCTCCGCTTTCATCTTGGCATAGTCTTGGCTGTCCTGCTCGCTCAGGTCAGCATAGGCCCTTTGGGGCTCTCCAATCAGATAGGGTGCGACCATCATGGCCCATTCAGATAGGGGCAGATTCTCCTTCTCTGCCAGTCTCTCAAACCTAGTGAGATATACCTCCACATCATCACGAGGTGTCATCTTTTTCAGGGACCGTCTTACTGCCTTCTTTACAGCGGACAATGCAGGTGACTTTGCAACATTACTTTGGGACGATGCGCTGCAAGTCTTTTGTAGTGCTGAAACCTGCTCAAAAAACAACCGGTTATTCTCCTGCTGCTGCTGCAGGAATTGCTGCTGGGCCTGCTGCATGCGCAGTCTTCACTCAAGACATACACACTCCACAGTCTTTTCCACAAAAAATTCAACCTTGCTGTGCAGACACCTTTTTTTTTTTTCTCTGCAAACTCTATTAGGGCCACTGTCTCTTTAAGACTGCTCCAATAGACGTTTCTCTTTGCTGCTGCACACTCCACAGTCTTTTCCACAACAAGTTCAGCTTTGCTGTGCAAACACACTTTTTTTTTTCTCTTTTGCAAACTCTATTAGGGCTACTGTCTCTTTAAGACTGCTCCAATAGACGTTTCTCTTGACACACTTTTTTTTTTTTCTCTGCTGCTATTTCAACAGACTTCACCTTTATTGCTGTCTCTAAGCCACTGTGCTGCACACACATTCCAGCACCAATTGTATCAGCCACTGTGCTGCCCCAGCATTCTCCGCCAATTGTAAGCTTTTCAGGGGATATAGCTCTAGGATCGCTGTCTGGGTAGACAAAGTGGCACGAAAACAGTTCATTCAGACAGCAGTTCTGGTGAAAACTGGCCGCAACCAGCTTTATTAAAGTCCACAGCAAACAGATATAAAACAAATCATAAACAGAAGACCTAGGCTTGTCTAGCCACTAATTACACTTAGATAGATTTCCCTTTCTATCCAGGTCCAGACTCTACCAGTCTGTGCCCAAAACAACACATATGTTCAGTAGTTACCAGCGTGGAGTTTCACAGAGTCTCCTCCTTGTGTCTGAAGGCACCTTCAATGTCCAGACTTGAGAGAGCTCCCCTCCTATTCAGCCGCTATTCGCACGGATTCTCACTGAGACTACTCCTGTGTCCGGGGTACATCGAGCACCCAGACTGAGATAGCTCAAACTCCTGGAGACACCTTCTGTGCCTGGACCCCTCTTGTGTCCAGATTAAGCGTGCTCTCTGACTGTGTTCCAACACACCTACTTCTGGTCTCCTAATTAAAACCTGAGTGATTTCAGGCCTGAGCTGCAAGTGTGTACTGAATGTAAGGTGTAGTGACCTTTCTCTACCACTAGGTCTACAAAGCCACACACCTCCCTTATACCAGTCAGTAAAGTAGCTAGGTGAAATATACACCCCATTCATACACATACTCTCACTGTCTCACAATATATATATATATATATATATATATATATATATATTATACAGTGCCTACAAGTAGTATTCAACCCCCTGCAGATTTAGCTGGTTGACACATGCGGAATTAACTTGGCATTGTGACATTTGTACTGTAGATCAGCCTGGAAGTGGAAATGCACTGCTGCAAAAATTTTTGTTTTAATTTTTTTTTTTAAAAAAACGTTAAAAGTTAATTCAGAGTGTCATTTATTATTCAACCCCTCAAAGCACAAGAATTCTGTTTGGTCCTCCTAAAGTATTAAGAAGTAGTTGAGGCACCAAGAATAATGAGCTTCACATGTGTGGATTAATGATCTCTTTTGCCAGCCTTTTCTGACTATTTAAGACCCTCCCCAAACTTGTGAACAGCACTCATACATGGTCAACATGGGAAAGACAAAGGAGCATTCCAAGGCCATCAGAGACAAGATCGTGGAGGGTCACAAGGCTGGCAAGGGGTACAAAACCCTTTCCAAGGAGTTGGCCCTACCTGTCTCCACTGTTGGGAGCATCATCCGTAAGTGGAAGGCTTATGGAACTACTGTTAGCCTTCCACAGCCTGGACAGCCTTTGAAAGTTTCCTCCCGTGCCGAGGCCAAGCTTGTCCGAAGAGTCAAGGCTAACCCAAGGACAACAAGGAAGGAGCTCCGGGAAGATCTCATGGCAGTGGGGACATTGGTTTCAGTCAATACCATAAGTAACGTACTCCACTGCAATGGTCTCCGTTCCATACGAGCCCGTAAGGTACCTTTACTTTCAAAGCGTCATGTCAAGGCTCGTCTACAGTTTGCTCATGATCACTTGGAGGACTCTGAGACATACTGGTTCAAGGTTCTATGGTCTGATGAGACCAAGATCGAGATCTTTGGTGCCAACCACACACGTGACGTTTGGAGACTGGATGGCACTGCATACGACCCCAAGAATACCATCCCTACAGTCAAGCATGGTGGTGGCAGCATCATGCTGTGGGGCTGTTTCTCAGCCAAGGGGCCTGGCCATCTGGTCCGCATCCATGGGAGGATGGATAGCACGGCCTACCTGGAGATTTTGGCCAAGAACCTCCGCTCCTCCATCAAGGATCTTAAGATGGGTCGTAATTTCATCTTCCAACAAGACAACAACCCAAAGCACACAGCCAAGAAAACCAAGGCCTGGTTCAAGAGGGAAAAAGTCAAGGTGTTGGAGTGGCCTAGTCAGTCTCCTGACCTTAACCCAATTGAAAACTTGTGGAAGGAGCTCAAGATTAAAGTCCACATGAGACACCCAAAGAACCTAGATAACTTGGAGAAGATCTGCATGGAGGAGTGGGCCAAGATAACTGCACAGACCTGTGCCGGCCTGATCAGGTCTTATAAAAGACGATTATTAGCTGTAATTGCAAACAAGGGTTATTCCACAAAATATTAAACATAGGGGTTGTATAATAATTGACCCACACTTTTATGTTTAAAATTTATTAAAATTCAACTGAGTAACATAACTTTTTGTTTTGTAAGATTTATGCTTCTGTTAATAAATCCTACTCTCGTTTGCAGTTTGAAGGCTCTAACTTATTTGCATCTTATCAAACCAGCTAAATCTGCAGGGGTTGAATACTACTTGTAGGCACTGTATATACAGTACAGACCAAAAGTTTGGACACACCTTCTCATTCAAAGATTTTTCTGTATTTTCATGACTATGAAAATTGTAGAATCACACTGAAGGCATCAAAACTATGAATCAACACATGTGGAATTATACATTACACTTTACAAAAAAGTGTGAAACAACTGAAAATATGTCTTATATTCTAGGTTCTTCAAAGTAGCCACCTTTTGCTTTGATTACTGCTTTACACGCAGAAAAGGTGAACGGATGGACTCTACATGCCTGGATCCCACCGTGAAGCATGGAGGAGGTGGTGTGATGGTGTGGGGGTGCTTTGTTTGTTACACTATAGAATAAGTGTAGGCGTGCACACGACCATAAATTAAGTAAGGTGCCGGTGTAACAGACCAAAGGTCATAACAACATAGAGGATAAACACCGCACTCTAAGAGAAATAGTGGTGATGCTGAAGAAATATTAATTTTATTCACAATTTAGGCAACATTTAAGAACGTTTCGGCCCAGCCTGGGCCTTTGTCAAATAACGCTTTTAATGATAGTCCAATGCCGTGGACATAGATTTAATAAAGAAGTGAGGACCAGAATGGAGTCCTAATATGGCCAATATGTGAAGCCATCAATGTGAGGTCGTTTCCTAATAACTGCAGCGCTATGTAAAGCAGCGATCAGTGGGGATAAAGCCCTGGTATCGGCTGCTTAATGTAAAATGCTGATGGAGACAATAACCCAGTATAGAGGATCCCCATGCGCATACCGATAAGGCTAGGCGCGGGAGCGCCGCCTTTACTAGCATCCAGCAACAAGCGCTGCTGACCATAGGGACCCGTTCACTTCACACTGGGGATCCTCTATACTCAGACCGATTTCAGCTGAGAAAAAAATCGCAAATGAGAAGTCCCCTATTGAATAACATTGGTCCGATTGCAATCCGATTTTTTATCGGCTTGCAATCGTCCGTTTTTGTCTCCAGTGAGTATGAGCCCTTACACCAATAGTTGTCTCCTTCTCAGTCAGTGTCTAACTTATGGTTTTGCAGCCCATTACAGCTTTGTGCAGGTCTATGATTTTCTTGCTGACATCTTTAGAAAGCTATAAATGCAAAAGAGAAACACTGGCGTTAATTTAAGAGACTAAAAGAAAAATTGTGTGGTGACAACTTAGAAGCTGCTGGTGATTGATTAGCAGGCTCTGTGTTTGCCTGCTGGGAGTAGTTTGTGAAATAAATCAGATAAAATCAACCGCGCTAACTAAGGACACCACATGTGTGCCGTGTGTGTGAACACACTCCAGGTGTATGTGTTGCTTGAGCGTTATAGATAGGACAATGTTCCATACAGAATAAAGCAGGGAAAGCAACCTATGAAGATCTAACTTTGACTGTAGTTGTCTAAATGAAACAGAATGGACATAGTTAAAGTGTACCTGTAGGAGGGTTCCTGCTGCGTGGAGTGTAGCTATAATGGAAATCAGCAGACTCTCTGCGTGCCCCGGCCGAAGGCAACGCCGAGATAGCGACAGGGAGGGAAGGGACTATAGGGTGACGTCACCTGTTAGTCTGGTACGAGTGCTGGAGTGCAGGGGCTAGAGTAGCTGACGCGTTTCTAGGGACTACTATCCCTCTTCATCAGAGCTCTGATGGAGCTACACTCCACGCAGCAGGAACCCTCCTACAGGTACACAGCTAGCATTTTCAAGCTTCTAACAGTGAGTTTTACATTTTTACACAGCTCTTCGCCAGGGCAGCGTTTTATCATTGTAACTCTGGCAAGCACCTGAATAACAATAAGGACCTGATGTCTAGCTATACTTTAGCAGTGCTAGCAAATACTTACTGCACTACTCCCTAAATTAGCTTCCTGGGTCACCCTTCTATCAGGAATACCTTCTCTGCACTTTGTGAGTATTCCTCCTGCATACTCTTATAAGTCTATTTATTGATTCTACCACTTATGGTCCTTTAACTATATCCATTCTGTTTCATTTAGACAACTACAGTCAAAGTTAGATCTTCATAGGTTGCTTTCCCTGCTTTATTCTGTATGGAACATTGTCCTATCTATAACACTCAAGCCACACATACACCTGGAGTGGTCCTCCTTTAAAACTTTTCAGGAATTTCTTCTTCAGTGGTCAGTAAGTCCATTTTTTTTTATCTACCAATTGTTTATTGTTGTGTTCACACACACGGCACACATGTGGTGTCCTTAGTTAGTGCGGTTGATTTTATCTGATCTTTAGAAAGCTCTTTGGTCTTGCCCATGTTGTAGAGGTTAGAGTCTGACTGATTAATTGAGTTTGTGGGCAGGAATTTTTTTTTTATAAAGGTGACTATGTAAGACAGCTGTCTTTAATGCAGGTAACAAGTTGATTAGGAGAGTCTAACTGGTCTGTAGGAGCGAGAACTCTTGGTTGGTAGGGAATCAAATACTTATTTCTCACTACAAAATGCAAATAAGTGTATGTAATTCATACAATATGATTTTCTGGATTTTATTTTTGATATTTTATCTCTCAATGTTAAAATTAATCTACCCTTAAAATTATAGACTGTTCATGTCTTTGTCAGTGGGCAAACTTACAAAATCATCAAGGGATAAAATAATTATTTCCCCCACTGTACCTATTTTGGCTATTTATAGTTGTGGGGGCACAGTGGTGGATTACAATTTATATTTGGAATAGTGGTTGCATAATAACTAATTATATATTAATGGTGGGTGCATGTCTGTATACAGCTATTCAGCTGTGTAGTGTAGAAGAAAGGCAAAAGTGGGGAATGTGCTTTGGAAGCAGTGCTCTATGTAATTATGTGTTATTTTATGCAAAGACGAGTCCTGGCTGGAAGTGATGGCGGTCTGTGCTGGATAAAAAAGAAAAGTAAAGATGAAGGACTTCAACTAGAGAGACATCACTGGTGAGTCAGTATTTTACCTGTACACTGACACTATACACTGTATACTATGTACAGAGTTCCTCTGTATAATGTCACTGGTGATCACTGTATTTTCTGTACACTGACACTATATACAGAGCTCATGTGTATAACGTCAGTGGTGATCACTGTTTTACCTGTACACTGTCACTATATACAGTTGTTACGGAAAGTTTTCAGACCCCTTTAAATTTTTCACTCTTTGTTTCATTGCAGCTATTTGGTAAATTCAAAAAAGTTCATTTTTTTCTCATTAATGTACACTCTGCATCCCAATCTTGACTGAAAAAAAGACAGAAATGTAGACATTTTTACAAATTTATTAAAAAAGAAAAACTGAAATATCACATGGTCATAAGTATTCAGACCCTTTGCTCAGTATTGAGTAGAAGCACCCTTTAGAGCTAGTACAGCTATGGGTCTTCTTCGGAATGATGCAACAAGTTTTTCACACCTGGATTTGGGGATCCTCTGCCATTCTTCCTTGCAGATCCTCTCCAGTTTCATCAGGTTGGATGGTGAACATTGGTGGACAGCCATTTTCAGGTCTCTCCAGAGATGCTCAATTGGGTTTAGGTCAGGACCCTGGCTGGGCCAGTCAAGAATGGTCACAGAGTTGTTCTGAAGCCACGTCTTTGTTATTTTAGCAGTGCTTAGGATCATTGTCTTATTAGAAGGTGAACCTTCGGCCAAGTCTGAGGTCCAGATAACTCTGGAAGTTTTCATCCAGGATATCTCTGTGCTTGGCCGCATTCATGTTTCCTTCAATTGCAACCAGTTGTCCTGTCCCTGCAGCTGAAAAAACCCCTATAGCATGATGCTGCCACTACCATGTTTCACTGTTGGGATTGTATTGGGCAGGGGATGAGCAGTGCCTGGTTTTCTCCACATATACTGCTTAGAATTACCACCAAAAAGTTCTATCTTCGTTTCATCAGACCAAAGAATCTTATTTCTCATAGTCTGGGAGTCCCTTTTTTTTTTTTTTTTTCAGCAAACTCTATGCGGGTTTTCATGTCTTGCAGTGAGGAGAGGCTTCCGTTGGGCCACTGCCATAAAAGCCTGACTGGTGGAGGGCTGCAGTGATAGTTGACTTTGTGGAACTTTCTCCCATCTGCATCTGTGGAGGTCAGCCACAGTGATCTTGGGGTTCTTTTTTTACCTCTCTTACCAAGGCTCTTCTCCCACGATTGCTCAGTTTGGCTGGATGGCCAGGTCTAGGAAGACTTCTGGTGGTCCCAAACTTCTTCCATTTAAGGATTATGGAGGCCACTGTGCTCTTAAGAACCTTGAGTACTGCAGAAATTCTCTTGTAACCTTGGCCAGATCTGTGCCTTGCCACAATTCTGTCTCTGAGCTCCTTGGCCAGTTCCTTTGACCTCAGGATTCTCATTTGGTCTGACAGGCACTGTGAGCTTTGAGGTCTTATATAGACAAGTGTGTGCCTTTACAAATCAAGTCCTATCAGTTTAATTAAACACAGCTGGACTCCAATAAAGGAGTAGAACCATCTCAAGGAGGATCACAAGGAAATGGACAGTATGTGACTTAAATGTGTCTGAGCAAAGGGTCTGAATACTTATGACCATGTAACATAGTTAGCAAGGCCGAAAAAAGACATTTGTCCATGCAGTTCAGCCTATATTCCATCAGAATAAATCTCTATATCTACGTCTTTCTAAAGAACCTTATAACTGTAAGATACAATATTGTTACACCCCAGGAAGACATCCAGGACTCTCTTAAACCCCTCGACTGAGTTCGGCATCACCACCTCCTCAGGCAAAAAATTCCAGATTCTCACTGCCCTAACAGTAATGAATCCTCTTCTATGTTGGTAGAAAAACCTTCTCTCCTCCAGACACAGAGAATGCCCCCTTGTGACCGTCACCTTCCATGGTATAAACAGATACTCGGATAGATATTTGTATTGTCCCATTATATATTTATACATGGTTATTAGATCGCCCCTCAGTCGTCTTTTTTCTAGACTAAATAATCCTAATTTTGCTTATCTCTCTGGGTATTGCAGTTCCCCATCCTCTTTATTAATTTTGTTGCCCTCCTCTGTACTCACTCTAGTTCCATTACCTCCTTCCTGAGCACTGGTGCCCAAAACTGTACACAGTACTCCATGTGCGGTCTAACCAGGGATTTGTACAGAGGCAGTATAATGCTCTCATGTGTATCCAGATCTCTTTTAATGCGCCTCATGATCCTGTTTGCCTTGGCAGATGCTGGCTGGCAGTGGCTTCTCCAGGTAAATTTATCATTAACTAGGATCCCCAAGTCCTTCTCCATGTCAGTTTTAACCCAGTGGTTTCCAATTCAGTGTAATGTGTTGTGAGTGGGCTTGGGATGAGTTCTGAGCAGAGGCTCCCTCTGGTGGTTACAAGCGGTGCTGGTCTGTCCAGTGAAGATTGTGAGGATTGGGAATCAGGTGTTACTGACTGGTCTTATATAAGGGAGTCACCTTCCCATCAGGGTTGCCGGTGATCAATTGTTCTGGTCTGAATCCTTGATTCCTGTTTCCTTTGTAGCCTGCTGTGTCGTGTCTGCATCTCCTGCTAACAGATAAGACATTTTCTTCTTTTTGTTTTTGTGCTTGATTTTTGCATTTTGTTCTGCACTTCTGTGGGGGCCTTCAGGGTCCCCTCCGGGGGCTTTTGCCCTCTCAGTTTAGTTCAGCCACTGATGTTTGTACCTTTGCTTTTTCCAGTTTTTTCAGTGGCTACTGTTTTGATTTTGTTACACCAGAGAACTAATTTAGGTGGTAGAGGTCGTGTGATCTCAGGTGTTTTTGAAATTAGTAGAGTTGGTGCTTTTCAGGGTTTTCTGGGATTGCAGTAAGTACCCTTCCTATCCTTTTCTATTTAGTTAGTTTGGGCCCCAACGTTTGCTCATACTATTTTCTGTCTGTGTCTGTATTTCTTCTTGTCTAGGACCAATGTAGGAACGCTCCACGGCTGCCTCTAGTTGTTGTGGTTAGTCAGGGTACTGCAATCTCATAGATTCCAACTGCTCTGGTGTATTGCCTTTTTTGCCTGCACTCCTCAGCTACCGAAACATAACAGTAATGGTGATATTGATTCCTTCTTCCCATGTGTATAACCTTACATTTATCATTGTTAAACCACATCTGCCACCTTTCGGCCCAAGTTTCCAACTTATCCAGATCCATCTGTAGCAGAATACTATCTTCTCTTGTATTGACTGCTTTACATAGTTTTGTATCATCTGCAAATATCAATATTTTACTGTGTAAACCTTCTACCAGATCGTTAATAAATATGTTGAAGAGAATAGGTCACCACACCGACCCCTGAGGTACCCCACTGGTCACAGCGACCCAGTTAGAGAATATACCATTTATAAGCACCCTCTGCTTTCTATCACTAAGCCAGTTACTTACCCATTTACACACATTTTCCCATAGACCCAACATTCTCATTTTGTGTGGCATGGTGTCAAACATTTTGGAAAAATCAAGATAAACCACATCCAATGACTCATCTTGGTCCAGATAAGCTTACCTCTTCATAAAAACTGATTAGATTGCTTTGACAGGAGCGATTCCTCATAAACCCATGCTGATATGGAGTTAAACAGTTATTCTCATTGAGATAGTCCAGAATAACATCGCTCAGAAACCCCTCAAATATTTTACCAACAATAGAGGTTAGACTTACTGGCCTATAATTTCCAGGTTCACTTTTAGAGCCCTTTTTGAATATTGGTACCACATTTGCTATGCACCAGTCCTGTGGAACAGACCCCATCCCTATAGTTTTTTAGAGCTTCAACGGTGCTTCCTGCTTTAGTAGTTTAAATGCTTTCTTTTTTACTGTTAATTGCCCCTCTTCTTTGTTTATCTACATTGGGATTTTCCTATTTCTTGTCCTTTTATTCCCACAAGGTATAAACCGCTTACAGTGCCTATTTAGGATGTTCTTAAACATTTCCCATTATCTGTATTCTCATTTCTGAGTACATTGTCCCAGTCAACCAGATTAAGGGCATATCTAAGCTGGTCAAACTTTAACTTCCTTAAGTTCAGTGTTTTTGTGACTCCCTGACAAGTCCCCCTAACGAAAGACAAGTGAAACTGTACAATATTGTGGTCACTATTTCCTAGATGCCCGATGACCTGCAGATTTGTTATTCCGTAAGGTCTATTAGATAGTATTAGGTCTAATATATATATATATATATATATATATATATATATATATATATATATATATTGTAACATTTCCAGGGGATATAGCTCTAGGATCGCTGTCTGGGTAGACAGAATGGCACGAAAACAGTTCATTCAGACAGTAGTTCTGGTGTAAAACTGGCCGCAACCAGCTTTATTAAAGTCCACAGCAAACAGATAAAAATAAAGCATAAACAGAAAACCTAGGCTTGTCTAGCCACTAACTACACATAGATCGATTTCCCTATTTATCCGGGTCCAGACTCTACCAGTCTGTGCCCAAAACAACACATATGATATATGTTACCAGTATGGAGTTTCACAGATACTCCTCCTTGTGTCTGAAGGCCCCTTCAGCGTCCAGACTTGAGAGATCCACTCCTATTCAGCCGCTATTCGCACGGAGACTCACTGAGACTACTCCTGTGTCCGGGGTACTTCCTGCACCCAGACTGAGATAGCTCACACTCCTGGAGACGCTTCTTGTGCCGGGACACCTTCCTGTGTCCAGACTGAGCGTGCTCCCACTCCTGGAGACTGCTTCTTGTGCCGGGACACCTTCCTGTGTCCAGGCTAAGCTAGCTCTCTGTCTGTATTCCCAGACACCTACTTCTGGTTTCCTAATTATCACCTGAGTGGCCACAGGTTTGAGCTGCAAACGTGTACTTGAATGGATGGTGTAATGACCTTTCTCCACCACTAGTTTTACAAAGGCACACATTTCCCTTATACAAGTCAGCAAAGAGCCTGTGAAATGTACACCCCATTCAATACATACGCTCTCACTGTCTCACATATCCCCCCCCTCTTCTCCAGACCGGAGGGCTGGTCATCCAGACCGGAGGGCTGGTCAACAATCCAAAAGAGACAGTGAACTCCGGACCAGTATCAGCACTATACTTCTATATAGGTCAGGTACCAGGAGCTGTCTCACGACCTCTCCCTGGACCTCAGTGTCCCTATACAATAGGTTATTGTTCATGGCAGCATGAGGAAACCTCTCCTCAGAGCCAGACTCCTGGGGAACCTCATCTTTATCACGGTCATCACATAAGTTTAAGCTTGTGGGGTTGAACACATAATATATCCAATCACCTCAACCCACAGTTCACACAGAGACTATGTACTTGTCCCTTGCTCTGTTCAGCCCCCCGGAATATTAGTCAATGACATTCGCTCATTCCTTAGGGACCTACCGTCTGTCATTGTCACAGACTTCGTCCAGTCACATTTCTGGGACGTAACCTTGTCAGGTCTCCCCTTTGCTCCCAGTGGTCAATCGTAACCTTGTCAGGTCTTGCCTGGGTATCTAAGGTCCGGTTAGACTCTGTACTGTCCTGTACTCTATCGGGTCGTCTGTATGGGCCTCTCAAACCTGAGTTACTGGAGGTCTCACTACCTCTAAACCCACGCCCACTACCCTCAGGACATCTTGTAAGGTCCCTAACTTCAGCCGTAGCTGTTCTGTTATTTAGGGGGCCCTTTCTCTGTCGGGTCTCACTATTCTTAGACGGCTGCCATCTTCTGCTGCTCAGATGATGCTGTCTATCTACTCGCTGTCTAGCGAGATTCAATTGTTCTACCTCTCGCAGGTAGGTCACACGGTACGCTACCAGCATGCGCACATATTCAAGACTTTCTTCCGTTCCTATAGCGTAGAATGACACCATGCCGTCTTCATCTGGTATCCAGTCCCGACGATCACGTGGACTGCTTACTTTCACCACACCAGACTTCTTTACCATTATCTGCATGGCTCGGCCATTTCTCCCAATCAGCTTTCTCACCAGAACATGAGGCACCCGGATGACCTCTTCCTGTAGACTGTGAGCTTTTCTCATAAGCTTTAGTTGTCTAACGGTTTGTTCTGTCTTCAACCGGAGAAACCGCTTTGTGCGAATACATCGCCAGTGCATGTCACTTAGGATTGCCACCCTCTTCACTGTAACTTCAGTCGTGGACAAGACCACCAGCTGTTTAGCTCCTGAGGTCGAGTACACCTTACAGGCTCCCACGGCCTTCCTAAACGTTTCATGCACAGACTCACGGGTGCATTCTTCTCTCAAGTCCTCGGGTACATCTACGAGGCACTTGTACCGACACGTTTCGGTCTCACCAGTGGTTTCCAGACGATCAATCAGCTCAGGGTTCAGGGACAACTGACTTTCAGCTTCTTCCCCCTTTACACTTCTTCTGAGCTGACTCACAACTACAATTTCGTGAATTTCCGTCCGGACCACTTCCATTTCACAATTATCTTCCGTTACCACCCTCTTAGCTCTCCTCAGGTCTATTTTTTCCTGGCAAAAGGGAGCGAGTGCAACGTGTTTGCCCTTTTCTTTCTCCAAGGAGGCCTTGTTCACCGAGTGACACTGTATCAGGCGACTTTTAAGCCCGAGAACTTCTTCCTCTAGTTCCGCCATTCGCCTCTCAGCTGCCCGTCTCTGAAGCTTCTCTTGTGTCCAATGGGCTTGTAACCACTCTTTGAGCTCCTTGATCTCGGCTCCGACATCCACCGAATCATCCGAACTCACAGCACTCGAGGAAGTATCTGCGTTACACCTCTCATCTCCAGTGGCCAACTCCTGGCCCTGGTCTGTAGCTTCTCTGATGGACTCCTCCATCTTTTCCCGCTCAGCTTCCATTTGGCTGAGCTTTTCCTTAAGGCGCATCTCCACCTTCTGGAGAGTATCACAGGACATCTGTAGCTCCTTCACCTGAGCTTCCAGACCTAGGGTCTTTCTGCGCAGATCACCATTTTCATCACGGGTGTCCTGCAGAGTGGTCTCAACCACCTGGCGCATTTGCTCTGCATCCATCTTCTCCTCTTCTAGTTTTTCTTTGACCCTGAGGAGATCCACATAATCTCTCTTCATCTGTTGCAGTTCCCTACGGTGTTCACCACACTCCTTCTTGGAGTCACACAGCTCCTGGTTGAGCTGTTCACGCAGTTGTTCTAGGATTTGTTTACTTCCAGAAACTCCATCCTGCAGCGCCTCCTTCTCACGCTTCAACTGCAAAACCTCTTCCTTGATTTTGCGGCGGTCCTTTTTATTTAATGGCATGGAACATCTCTTTCCACAGGGTAACTTCCTCGTTGCTTCCTTTAGATCTCGCTGGTCTGAGGACACGTCCTCCAGGTTTTCACATAATTGCAGCATGTCACTCTGATACTGCAGCCGAATAGGTTCCAGCTCTTGGCCATGACTGGCCCCCTCCTTTTCTACCTCTAAAGGAGAATCCACACTTGAAGCATAGGCAGACAGTACTACATTCTCTCATTTCATTTTCAGCGAGTACTACCGGAACAACCTTTTTGTGGCCCTTGCGCCGTCTACGACGAGAGGACTCTCTTCCCTCGTCTAGCCTCTCCTGACTGAACTCACTTTTTACTTTCATAGTGTCCCAGTCAGCTACGGGGTCTGTGTCACTCCCCATGGTGTTGTGGACTAACAGGTCACCTCCCACTTTGACATCACCCCCTTCTACTGGAGCTACCCCGTTATCAACGGTCACATTGTCATTTTTAGGAGGTACCAACCCACCACCAGTAACAATTTTCAGTTTTCCACACTCTACACTCTTGTGAAAATCCGCCCCTTTTTTAGACTCCGCCCCCTTTTTAACAACCACACCGGCAGGGTAATTTTTACACAAAAAATCAGCAGTAGTCTTAGGACTCAGTTCACAACATCTCTTACCACCTCCCCGGCACTCTGTGACAACACTGGCACCCCCGGAGAGTCCATAGAATGGTCCACTGCCGCCACTCCATACGGTGCCCATAGCTCCCGCACCATGTCCAGTTGCATGTCCAGTAGACATTTCTCAAATATGCGGTCCGACTCGTCAGACCCATTCGCTGCTCCGTTCACAGCCATCGCAGAGCACTGTTCACACCAGAACTTCACCGCTTTCCCTTGAAAAAATCTTCGTGGCCCCGCCGAGCCACAGCAAAACTGGATTTGAGTGCGACGACAATCTTCACAACCCCGCCGAGTTGCAGCTGAAAACCGGATTTGAGTGCGACGACAATCTTCGTAACCCCCACCGAGTCACAGCAAGATGCCTTTGTGACCCCACTGAGTCACAGCAAGATGCTTGTATCCACACTCGTCGTCCATGCTGTCAGACTTCTCTGTCTCAACAACGGCAGTCTTCACTCAAGACATACACACTCTACAGTCTTTTCCATAGAAAAATTCAGCTCTGCTGTGCAGACACTTTTTTTTTTTTTTCTTTGCAAAGTCTATTAGGGCTCCTGTCTCTTTAAGACTGCTCCAAACAGACGTTTCTGCTGACACACTTTTTTTTTTTTTCTCTGCTGCTCTTTCAACAGACTTCACCTTTATTGCTGTCTCTAAGCTACTGTGCTGCATGCACACTCCAGCACTAACTGTATCAGCCACTGTGCTGCCCGCATTCTCCACCAATTGTAGCATTTCAAGGGGATATAGCTCTAGGATCGCTGTCTGGGTAGACAGAATGGCACGAAAACAGTTCATTCAGACAGCAGTTCTGGTGTAAAACTGGCCGCAACCAGCTTTATTAAAGTCCACAGCAAACAGATAAAAATAAAGCATAAACAGAAAACCTAGGCTTGTCTAGCCACTAACTACACATAGATCGATTTCCCTATTTATCCGGGTCCAGACTCTACCAGTCTGTGCCCAAAACAACACATATGATATATGTTACCAGTATGGAGTTTCACAGATACTCCTCCTTGTGTCTGAAGGCCCCTTCAGCGTCCAGACTTGAGAGAGATCCACTCCTATTCAGCCGCTATTCGCACGGAGACTCACTGAGACTACTCCTGTGTCCGGGGTACTTCCTGCACCCAGACTGAGATAGCTCACACTCCTGGAGACGCTTCTTGTGCCGGGACACCTTCCTGTGTCCAGACTGAGCGTGCTCCCACTCCTGGAGACTGCTTCTTGTGCCGGGACACCTTCCTGTGTCCAGGCTAAGCTAGCTCTCTGTCTGTATTCCCAGACACCTACTTCTGGTTTCCTAATTATCACCTGAGTGGCCACAGGTTTGAGCTGCAAACGTGTACTTGAATGGATGGTGTAATGACCTTTCTCCACCACTAGTTTTACAAAGGCACACATTTCCCTTATACAAGTCAGCAAAGAGCCTGTGAAATGTACACCCCATTCAATACATACGCTCTCACTGTCTCACAATATATACTGTGTGATATTTCATTTTTTCTTTTTTAATACATTTGCAAAAATTTCTACATTTATTTTTTCAGTCAAGATGGGGTGCAGAATGTACATTAATGAGAAAAAAATGAACTTTTTTGAATTTACCAAATGGCTGCAATGAAACAAAGAGTAAAAAATTTAAAGGGGTCTGAATACTCTCCGTATCGACTGTATAGTGACACAATCCAGTGCATTCCATTGCATCCAGTGCAAACTTTTTTCTTTCCTTTTTCCTCCGTCCTTCGACCACACACTATATGAACACACAAGTGTCCCAATTAATTTCACCAAAAATGGCTGCAACTATGCCCTGAGCTTCTCTGTTATTCCATGTTGCCTGCATCTTTTTGGTGTATTTCTGGGTGTTTTTCTGCGTTTTCAACACTGATGAGTACTTCAATATTTCATGACCAGTTCCTAGGTTTATACTTACTTTTATATACCTGTTCCCTATTATCAGTTTTCCATTGTTTATAATTTATTTATCTCTCTCTCCTATTTTTTCTTTATCAAACTCTGGACGTATCCCAAGTGCTTTTTTGATTTACTAGATTTACTTTGTAGGTCATTTTTACTTGGCAACTATAAGTGCATGTATTCTGACCCATCTTTTCTTGAATAACTATATATACCATATGTTGCTAATGTATTTGTGAACAAGGCTTGTGAGGAGCCGAAATGTCAAATTTCACAGTCACATTTCGTGTGAAAAGTCACAATAATTTTTTGTTAAAATAACACAAGTTATTCACTGTATAATTCTTGGATTTAAATAAATTATCTCCAATTGAACACTTTCAAGAGAGTGCTGTGTTTAGCTGACATTACAAAGCTGACATCAAACTCACAACTAATACTCCATTTGCCACTACACCAGTGCAAGTGTGATGAGCGAGGCTAAGCGCCAGAATTGGCGCATCTAATGGGGGCAGCTGAGAGCTGATGTTTTTAGTGTGGGAGGGGGCCAATATCCAAGGCCGTTTTCTAGGCTATTAACCTCTTCACCCCAAAACCTATTTTACCTTCCTTACCAGGTTAATTTTTTCAATTCTGACTATTGTCAATTTATGAGGTAATAACTCTGGAACACTTCAGTGGATCCTGCTGATTCTGAGACTGTTTTTTCAAGACAAATTGTACTTCAATTAGTGGTAAAATTTCTTTGATATGACTTACGTTTATTTGTGAGAATAATTGAAAGTTTGGCAAAGAATTAGCAATTTTAAAACTTTAAAATTTTGTGCCCGTAAATCAGTCCTTTTGCACAAAGTTGTTAACAAAACAATTTTTGAAGTATAATTTTTTTTTGTTAGGAAGTTATAAGGGTTAACCCCTTTACCCCCGAGGGTGGTTTGCACGTTAATGACCAGGCTAATTTTTACAATTCTAACCACTGTCCCTTTATGAGGTTATAACTCTGGAACGCTTCAACGGATCTTGGCGATTCTGAGATTGTTTTTTCGTGTCATATTGTACTTCACGTTAGTGGTAAAATTTCTTCGATATAACTTGCATTTATTTGTGAAACAGAAATTTGGCAAAAATGTCGCAATTTTCACACTTTTAATATTTATGTCCCTAAATCAGAGAGTTATATCACACAAAATAGTTAATAAATAACATTTCCAACATGTCTACTTTACATCAGCACAATTTAAGAACCAACATTTTTTGTTAGGAAGTTATAAGGGTTAAAAGTTGACCAGCAATTTCTCATTTTTACAACACCAATTTTTTTAGGGACAACATCACATTTGAAGTCACTTTGAGGGGTTTATATGATAGAAAATACCCCAAAGTGACACCATTCTAAAAACTGCACCCCTCAAGGTGCTCAAAACCACATTCAAGAAGTTTATTAACCCTTCAGGTGCTTCACAGGAATTTTTGGAATGTTTAAAAAAAAAACATTTAACTTTTTTTCACAAAAAGTTTAATTCAGGTCCATTTTTTTTTATTTTACCAAGGGTAACAGGAGAAATTGGACCACAAAAGTTGTTGTGCAATTTGCAATGAGTATGTGAATACCTCATATGTGGGGGGGGAACCACTGTTTGGGCGCATGGCAGAGCTCGGAAGAGAAGGAGCTCTGTTTGACTTTTCAATGCAAAATTGGCTGGAATTGAGATCGGACGCCATGACGCGTTTGGAGAGCCCCTAATGTGCCTAAACAGTGGAAACCTCCCACAAGTGACACCATTTTGGAAATTAGACCCCCTAAGGAACTTATCTAGATGTGAGTTCTTTGAACCCCCAAGTGCATCACAGAAGTTTGTAACGTAGAGCCATAAAAATAAAAAATCATTTTTTTTCCACAAAAATGATCTTTTCGCCCACAATTTTTTATTTTCCCAAGGGTAATAGGAGAAATTGGACCCCAAAAGCTGTGCAATTTGTCTTGAGTATGCTGATACCCTATATGTGGGGGTAAACCACTGTTTGGGCGAATGGCAGAGTTCGGAAGGGAAGGAGCACCATTTAACTTTTTCAACACAAAATTGACTGGAATTGAGATCAAACGCCATGTCGCGTTTGGAGAGTCTGTGATGTGCCTAAACAGTGGAAACCCCCCAATTCTATCGCCAACCCTAACCCGAACACACCCCTAACCCTAATCCCAACCCTAACCAAAAACCTAACCCTAAAACATCCCTAACCCTAATCCCAACCATAACCGAAAGCCAAACCCTAACCCCAACTCTAGCCCCAACCCTAATCTTAACTTTAGTACCAACTGTAACTCTAACTTTAGCCCTAACCCTAATGGGAAAAAGGAAATAAATACATTTTATTTTATTATTTTTCCCTAATTAGGGGGGTGGTAAAGGGGGGTTTGATTTACTATTTATAGCGTTTTTTTTTGTTTGTCAGCTGTTACACACTAAAAGATGCTTTTTATTGCAAAAAATAGTTTTTGCCTCACCACATTTTGAGAGCTATAATTTTTTCCATATTTTGGTCCACAGTCATGTGAGGTCTTGTTTTTTGTGGGACAAGTTGACATTTTTAGTGGTATCATTTTTGGGCACATTAACATTTTTTGATCGCTATCTATTTCGATTTTTGGGAGACAGAATGAGCAAAAACCAGCAGTTCATGAAATTCTTTGGGGGGGTGGGCGTTTACACCGTTCCACGTGTGGTAAAATTGATAAGGCAGTTTTATTCTTCAGGTTAGTACGATTGCAGCGATACCTCATTTATATCCTTTTTTTAATGTTTTGGTGCTTTTATATAATAAAAACTATTTTATAGAAAAAAATGTTTTTGCATCGCTTTATTCTGACAGCTATAACTTTTTTATTTTTTCACTGATGACGCTGTATTATGGTTCATTTTTTGAGGGACAAAATGATGTTTTTAGCGATAACATGTTTAATTATATCCGTTTTTTTGATCGCGTGCTATTCCACTTTTTGTTCGGCGGTATGATGATAAAGCATTGTTTTTTGCCTTTTTTTATGGTGTTCACTAAAGGGGTTAACTAGTGGGACAGTTATAGGTCGGGACGTTATGGACACGGCGATACCGAATACGTGTACTTTTATTGTTTATTTTTTTATTAAAATATTTATTTAGTGACGAAATATTGATTTCCTTTATTTTTAAAAAATAGTTTTACAATTATTTAACCCCTTCACGACATGCGCCGTACTAGTACTGCTCTACGGGAAGTGCATTTGTGCCACGAGCAGTACTAGTACGGCGCAGCAATCGCGTGTCAGCTGTAACAGCTGACACCCTGCAGCAACGCCCACGATTGAGGCTAGCACCGATTGTGGGTATTTAACCCGTCTGATGCCGCTGTTAGTGGTAACAGTGGCAGCCCCCTCCCTGCGAGCTTCCATCAGAATAAAGTGATGTGATCGCGTTATTCTGAAGGTCTCCATGGAGACCCCCGGCACTGTGCTGTGCAGTGTCAGATCAGTGATCTTAAGTAGAGCGAAACAGGTCGGTCAGATTCAAAAGTTGCCGACTTTCGCCAAAGTCGGGTTTCGACCATAACGTGCAGTCGGCCATGCGGTCGTCGACCCCAGCGCCCAAGTCGGTTTTCCCAGAATGCTTGCAGGCGCCTTTTTTCAGCCAATGAGCAAGGACATACACTGTGGGCAACGAGATGACATGTGCAGCGTCCACCACCATCTTAGAGAAGGGCATTGCAGTGATTGGCTTGCTTTGGGCGGCGTCATAGTGTCTATAAAAGCCCTGAGCGCCGACCTCCATTTTACTTCTGCCGATATTAACAGTAGGGAGAGGTTGCTGACGCTGTTTATCAGTAGGGAGAGAGTTAGGCAGGAAAGAGAAGTTCTTCTGTGCTTGTGCTGCTAGCAGTTGTGCTGTACAGTTAGTGTGCAGTGACAGGGGAGGATTTTCTTGTGTGCAGCAGTGCTGGTTTTTAGGCTGCCTGATAGCTGTATTGCTGTGTGTACACTGCTTTTTACACAGCACTAATTCTTTTATTTTTTTTTTCTGCACACTTACCGACCATTCATTTTCCCCCACACCGTATAGAGCTGACTATCTGTGTGTAACTCCGGAAATATATACGGAGATTGCAATTTTCCCCTACACCGTATACAGTTGTACGCTTCTGAGACAGTACCGTATATCTGCTCTTTGTATTACAGTCAAATCCATACTGAGTGAGCGTGTGTGTGTGTGACTCCGGAAATATATACAGAGATTTCAATTTTGCCCTACACCGTATACAGCTGTACGCTTCTGATACAGTACCGTATATCGGCTTTGTATTACAGTCAAATCCATACTGAGTGAGCGTCTGTGTGTGACTCAGGAAATATATACGGAGATTTAAATTTTCCCCTAAACCGTATACAGCTGTCCGCTTCTGATACTGTACCGTATGTCTTCTCTTTGTATTACGGTCAAATCCATACTGAGTGAGCGTCTGTGTGTGACTTCGGAAATAAATACAGAGATTGCAATTTTCCTCTACACCGTATACAGCACCATATATCTGCTGGTATTTTTGGAACATACCAAACATGATGTATGGTGGAAGAGGCCGCGGACGTGGGCGCCAGCTGGTAACGATGGAGGTGGTGCGTCTGCTGGTAGTGCCAAAAGCCCAATAGCACCTAAGGCAGGAGGTGTTGAGCCTGCGTCATCGTCTGGCTCCAGAAGGCCTGGAATGCTCCCTTTTCTGGGAGTAGTTAAACCACTTTTAAAGCGGGAGCATCAGGAACAGGTTTGGGCTTACATTGCCGAAACAGCCTCCAGCTATAGCCTCCTCTTCTGAAGTTTCAAAAAATGCAAGCACTGAGTCGTCAGTGCAGGCTCCTGGTCAGGAACAACACCTTTCCTTGGGTCCTTCACCCCCACCAAAAGTGAAGGATGCGGCAGTCCACACTTCAGATTACTCCATGGAGCTCTTTTCACATACCTTGCCTGGGTTATCAAGTCAAATCCTGAATTCCCCAGTCCAAGATGAATATGACATGGAGTGCACTGATGCACAGCCACTGCTATCTGATTCTGCTGGTACATTCACCCAGAGCACTGCATTGCTCTCGCAGTCTACTGAGCCAGAATCTGACCTTGATGAAACTCAGGTGCCCCTTCCCGCATACGATACCACCTTACACGGTGACACAGAGGAAGGTGCAGATGAAATTGAAGAGGAGGTGATGGATGACCCAGTTGTTGACCCAGATTGGCATCCATTGGGGAAGAGGTTGCCGCTGGCAATAGCTCAGAAGAGAAGGATCCGCGGCAGGCATCGACATCGCAGCTGCGGTTATCTGGCAGGCAGGCCCGTAGCAGTCCAAAAACGTGTTAAAAAAAACAAAAAGAGTTGCAGGACAGCTTGGCCAGACGGTCAAATTAGCACTGTGTGCAAGCCCTGAAAATTTATCCCATAGTAGGAAGAGTGCAGTGTGGCACTTTTTTTTACCAAAATCCTATTGATGATTCAAAGGTTATCTGTAAGAAGTGCGGAAGGACCTTTAGCCGAGGGAAAAATCTCAGAAAATTGAATACCAGTTGCATGCTTAGCCATTTAAACACCATGCACTTGCAAGCGTGGACGGACTACAAAACCTCACTGGCTTTGAACACCTACATTGCCAAACTGATCTCATTAGAGATGATGCCCTTCCGTTTGGTTGAAAGCGCAGCGTTCCGAGACCTCATGTCCTACGCTGTCCCACGCTATGACCTACCCAGTAGGCATTTCTTTTCTAGAAAAGCCATCCCTGCCCTCCACCTGCATGTGAAAGACCGCATTGTCCATGCAATCAAACAATCAGTGAGTGGAAAGGTGCACCTCACAACAGATGTATGGGCCAGTAGGCATGGCCAGGGCCGTTACGTGTCCATCACTGCGCACTGGGTTAATGTGGTGGATGCAGGGTCCACAGGGGACAGCGGCGGTGGGACAGTGCTGCATAGCCCACGGTATAGGCAACAGTTGGCTGTAGGCGTTCGACCCTCCTCCTCCTCCAGAAGCGAAAGCTCGTCGACAGAGCGCAGTTGCACGAGCACTCCATCCGCAGGTGCCAGTGTTGCACACGAGGTGTCACTCTATCGAACAGCTAGTGGTAAGCGTCAGCAGGCTGTTTTAAAGATGATGTCTTTGGGTGACAACAGACACACCGCGGAGGTACTGGCCGACTATTTGCAGCGAGAAACTGAGTCATGGCTGGGCAGTCTACATCTTGAGCCAGGCAAGGTAGTCAGTGATGACAGCCGTAATTTTGTGGCGGCCATAGCCCTGGCAAAACTCAAGACACATACCATGTCTGGCTCACACCTTGAACCTGGTGGTGCAGTGCTTCTTAAATAATTATCCAGAGTTACCAGCCCTGCTCCATAAGGTGCGAAGACTGTGCTCGCACATACGTCACTCGACCATAGACTCCAGTCGTAAGCAGAGGCTGCAGCGATCGCTCCATCTCCCCAAGCACCACCTAATCATAGACGTTGCAACAAGGTGGAACTCCACCATGAACATGGTTGAGAGGCTGTGCGAACAGAGGCAGGCTGTAATGCATTTGTGGGAGGATCCACGGGCAGGCAGTTTGAGGGCGGACATGGAGTTATCGGGTGTGCAGTGATCAAAGCTAAAAGAACTCTGTAAAGTCCTTCAGTGCTTTGAGGAATGCACACGGCTGGTAAGCGCAGACGACGCCATCATAAGCATGAGCATCCCACTTATGCGTTTGTTCATGCAAACTTTGACGCATATTAAGGATCAGGCGTCTGCAGCGGAGGAGGAGGGAAGCCTTCATGACAGTCAGACATTGTCTGCTCAGAGAACTGTCCTGGACGGGGTGGAGGAAGAAGAGGATGAGGGGGATGATAATTTTGGGGAGGATGATGCTTCTCAGGGGCAAGAGAAAATGTTGGCTTGCCAATGTCAGGTACAGGGTTTGTGCGTGAATGGAGGGATGTGGATTTGGCAGAAAGTGCTCCTCCACCCACCACTGGCAGTGCATCATTGACACCTGGAACATTGACCCACATGTGTGATTATGCTTTGCGGATCCTAAAAAGGGACCCCCGCATTGCCAAAATTATGAAGGATGATGACTACTGGTTGGCCAGCATCCTCGATCCACACTATAAAGGCAAATTACAGATCATGCCACAGGAGAACCTAGCGCTAATATTGGCGAACAAGCAACTCTGGTAAACCGTTTGTTAGAGGCATTCCCAGCACACAGCAGCGGTGCAGGTTCTACCACGCGCCGTACTGGGCAACATGGAAGAGGTGTTCGTGGTGCACACAGCTGAAGTGGCGTTGGAGACAGGGGTTTCATGACCATGTTGTGGTCTGATTTCTCGAGTAATGCTCACACGACTGGTAATACTGAATCGATTGCAAGAGACAGGAGACAGCAGTTGTCAACTATGGTTCAAAATTACCTCTCCTCCGCTATCGATGTTCTCCCTCACAGTTCATTCCCCTTTGACTACTGGGCCTGTAAACTGGACACCTGGCCTGAATTGGCACAATATGCCTTACAGGAGCTCGCTTGCCCTGCTGGTAGTGTGCTATCAGAAAGTCTTCAGTGCTGCTGGATCAATCCTGACAGAAAGAAGGACCCGGCTGTCGACCCAAAATGTTGATGATCTCACCTTCATTAAAATGAACCATGCCTGGGTTTCAAAGGATTTTGTACCACCTTCCCCTGATGACACATAGGTTGCCAGCAAAATGGCTCGCTTTGTCCTCCTCTTCCTCAGACTTCTCAAATTCCTCCATTTGCAGCTGCTGAACGTCCAGCCTACACCTCAACATATGCCAGTTTTTCCACATCCCTAACTGGGCTGTACCCCCCTATGGCTGGGGTCAGTGCCTGGCGCACCCAGGCAAGTGCCGGTGCCCTGAGCAGGTGGGGAGGCCCATTCACTGTCAGAGACACCGGCGTGCTATGAAGGGCCCTGTGCCAGTTCCCGGTGCCCACAAGTGTGCCCCCCCTGGTAGCTCAGGGCCCCAGTACTTGCAATACTTACCTCTCCCTGCTCCACCGCTGTGACGTCTTCCGCGTTTCCTGACAGTGACATTCAGGTCAGAGAGTGCGATGATGTCACGTCTGTGCGCCCTCTGCCTGAACAGTCACAGTGCAGAGAGCTGGAAGATGGCGACGCTGAGGAGTCCAGAGTAGAGCAGTGCCCAGCGAGGAGAGGTATTTCATTTTTTTTAATTGTTGGAGCAATATATGGGGAGCATTATATACTGGAGAATTATATGTGGGGCCCATCATACACTTGAGCATCATAGATAGGGCCCATTATACACTGGAGCATCATCCATGGGGCACATCATATACTGGAGCATCATATGGGGCCCATTATATATGGCGCATCATATGGGGTTCATTATTTATGGGGCATCATATAGGGCCCTTTATATATGGAGCATCATATGGAGCACATATGGGGCCTATTCTGTATGGAGCATTATATGGAGCCCATTCTGTATTGAGCAATATATGGGGCTCATTATTCTGTATGGCGCACTATGTGGTGCCTATAATACTGTATGGAGGAATATTCTGTCCGTTTTTTGAGCTATTGTAGAATTTAAAATAGATATCATTCATGTAATGTAAGAAGTGAAGTATTTGGCATTGTACTATAACTATATTTCTCTGCCATATCGGAGCATCATAAATTGTGTTATGTGTTAAAGGGGCCCACTGAGACTCTTTGGCCCGGGGCCCACGAAAACCTTGAGCCAGCATTGTCCCCCCACAACTTTAGCCAAATAACCCCCAGTTTTCAATGCGTTACTATTATTATAAAGTTAATTAAGGTTGACAAGCTTAAGTAATAAGAATTGATGTCGTTGGCATTGAAATGGGCACTGTAGGTGTGTTTACTGTCCTCCACTCCCTGCCGACTTTTATTCCCCATTGACTTGCATTGTGGTCGGATTTTCGACTCCGACGCGACCACTTCCGTTAGTTGGCCGACTTTGTTCGACTCGACTTTTGAGACCCTAAAAAAGGCAAAGTCGCTCATCTCTAATCTTAAGTAATATAGTGATGTCCCATACACATTGTAATAAAGTAAAAAAAAAAAAATTATAATGGGTTAAAATATTTTTTTAAAAATTTCCAAATAAAGAAAAAAAAATATTTTCCAATACATTTATTTATGTAAATAATAAAAAACAATGAAAGTACACATATTTGGTAACGTCGAGTCTGTAACAACCCGCTCTAAAAAACTGTCCCACTAGTCCCTTCAGTGAACACGGTAAAAAAAGAAAAAATAGAGGCAAAAAATAGCATTAGACTTACCGGTAATTTGGTTTCTAAAAACCTTCCACGGCAGCATAAGAGGTTGTCTCCATGCCCTAATGTTGGACAGGAAGCACAAGAGAGGTTAAAAAGCCCCTCCCACCTCCCTCTCACCAGTGAATTATAACGTACACCATAGCACCAGTTACCTTAAAATCCTCAGAATTATCCAAGAATATAGGGAGGGAATTAGTGCTGTCGTGGAAGGTTTCTAGAAACCGAATTACCGGTAAGTCTAATTCTATTTTCTCTAGCAACCTTCCACGACAGCATAGGAGGAATAACAACCTATACTGCACTAGGGATGGACAATGGCCTGAAGCACTTTGCGGCCGAAAGCTAAATCACTATTGGACAGAAGGTTCAACCTGTAATGTTTAGTGAAAGTATGAAGCGAAGACCAAGTTGCAGCCCTGCAAATCAGCTCGGAGGATGCACCTGCCCGTTCAGCCCAAGATACTGACGTAGATCGTGTTGAATGAGTTTTAATGTTAGTCGGGGAGACACGCCCTGCGCCAGATATGCCTAGGAGATGGCCTTCTTAATCCAGTTCCTTATTGTATTTTTGGTCACCTTTCTACCTTTATTTCTGCCCGATGGATGAACAAGTTTTGGTCTATTCTCCAGGTTTTAGTAAGGCTTAAGTAATACAAGACTATTCGCCTTACATCCAGCGTATGGAATTCTTCCTCTCTAGGATTTGCTGGGTTTTGGCAAAAAGAGGGTAGAGTAATTTTCTGAGACCTGTGGAAGTCAGACACCACCTTGGGTAAGAAAGATGGATCCAGAGAAAGAACTATGGAATCGTCTCTGACAGTTAGATATGGCTCTCTAACCGATAGGGCCTGTAGTTCCCCTATTCGCCTTGCTGATATGATTGCTATGAGAAAGGCAACTTTACATGAAATAAGCTGTAGCGAACATTCTGCCAGAGGTTCAAAGGGGGGCTTTGTAAGCCCTTTAAGAACAATATTCAGATCCCACTGAGGAACCACAGGTTGTTTCTTTGGATGTAACCTGGTAGCTGAGGTCATAACCCTTCTTATCCAATGGTGGCTATCCAAGTCTTGATCAAACATTGAGCTTAAGGCTGTCACCGGCACCTTTAGGGTGCTAGGCCTGATGCCTAATTCAAGCCCCTTCTGTAGTAAGTCCAGAATGCAAGAAACATTAGGGTGTGCTGGGTCGGGAGGAACCAGAAGACACCATGAAGAGAACTTTTTCCATATTTTATTATATATAGCATTGGTGACTGGTTTCCTTGAACCCTGTAGGGTAGCGATTACCGAATCTGAAAGACCTTTACTTTTTAGTATTTGGGCCTCAGTAACCAGGCAGCCAATTTTAATTCTTGATGATTAAGGTGATGTAGAGGTCGTTCTCTAGAGGCAAGTGGACTGGACTGTCTACTTGGAGTTCCGTTATCAGAGCGAACCAGCTCCTTTTCGGCCACATTGGGGCCACTAATATAGTAGGGGTTCGGTCTTCTCTGATCTTCCGCAGGGTCATTGCCAGGATAGGAATTGGGGGGAAGACATAAGCCAGTCTGAAGGTGCATTTGTGGGCAAAGGCATCTACTCCCAGAGATTTGTCTCTGGGGTTCAGGGAAAAAAAACCTCTTCACCTTGGAATTTCAACCAGATGCCTGGAGATCCACTTCTGGAAGCCCCTACTTGTACACCAGTTTCTGGAAAACTCTCATATTCAGACTCCATTCGCCCGGCTGTAAATCGTGTCTGCTTAGGAAGTCTGCCTGAAGATTGGAACTTCCCTTCAGGTGGACCGCTGATAATGAGACAAGGTGTTTCTCAGCCCAAAAAAATATTCTTCTCGAGACTCTTTTCAGGCCGCTGAATTTCGTGCCACCTTGGTGTTTTAGGTGGGCTACCGTAGTCATATTGTCGGAATACACCTTGACATGCCGACCCTGGACCCGGTCTCCTGCTGCTAGGAGAGCTTGGAAGACCTTGAACTCATCTCCTGGCTCCATAACCCTTGGTATGGTCTACCATAGCTCCCCAGCCTTTTTTGCTGGCGTCCGTAGTCATTAAAACAAGGGGGGACTGAACCCAGTTCACGCCTTTGCCCAAATTCTTGGGATTTATCCACCACAACAGGGATGTCCTGACTCTTCCTGTTGGTGAGAATCTTCCTGTTCAAAGAGCGGTGGTCGCCGTTCCAATTCCCAAGGATATGGGATTGAAGCAGTCTGGAATGGGCCTGTGCCCAAGACACTGATTATATACATGTCATTGACCCTAGGAGCGATATAGCTGACCGAAGGGTTGAGGAGCTCTGTTTGCTGAAACTCCTTACTTTCTTGATCATGGACACCTGATGGTCCCTTGGAAGAAAGGACACCTGCTTTCTCGCATCCAACAGCACCCCTAGGAATATTCTTCTCTGAGCTGGTTGTAGGCAGGTCTTCTTTATATTTGGAACCCATCCTAAGGAGCGAAGAATGTCCAGAGTGTGTTCCACTTGTTTTTGTAGGGCCTGATAGGAGGCGCCTATTATTAGTAAGTCGTCTAAGTACGGGACTACACATAAGCCTTGGCTTCGAATATGGGAAACCGCCTCTGTCATGATCTTTGAGAATACTCTTGGACTGATGATGTGCCAAAGGGGAGCACGTTGAACTGGTAGTGTTTTGTTTCTGACCCCTCCTGAACCGCAAGTCTCAGGTACTTCCTGTGGCATGGATGCACCGAGATGTGGAAATATGCATCCTTCAGGTCTATTGTAGCTTATTGTAGGGCTTATTAGCGGAATGGCAGTTTTTACCGACTCCATCTTGAACTTGCGATATACGATATGCTGATTGAAGGACTTCAAGTTTATTATTATCCTCACCTCCCCTGTAGGTTTTTTCACTAGGAATAGCCTGGAGTAATGACCATCCCCATGCTCTTCCACGGGAAACAGGGAGACGGCATTCGAGCGAACCAGGTCTTTTATGCCCGCTGTTAGCATCGCCTGGGCCTCCCAAGATGGTAGGGAGGTAACCCTCAGACCCCTGGGACTCCAGTAGAAGGCCCTCTCTGATGAAATTGAGGACCCAACAGCAGCTGGAAATCGACTGCCAAACGTGTAGGAAATTCGAGAGCCTCCCCCCCCACGGGGTTGGAGTCATTTCTCCTGCTGTTGCTGGGGAACAAGGATGTTCCTACACCTTCCCTTAGCTCCACCTCCCTGTCTTTCCTTTGCCCTTTGTCTGCGGGGCTTGGTTTTGGGGGCTCAAAAAAAAAAATCGCATCCTAGAGGCTTTCTGCTCCAGAAGAGCTTTCTTCTTATCAGTGGCTCTTTCAAAGATTTCGACTAGAGCTGGGCCAAAGAGGAGTTCACCCTTAGGCCAGCGTCACACTGGCGAGTTTGATGCGAGTAAGTCGCACGACTTTCTCGCATCAACACCCGGCACGGCCGCCCGCTCTCGGACCTGAGTGCGCGGCTGCATAGAAATACATGCAGTCGCACACTCGGGTCCGAGAGTGGGCGGCTGTGCCGGGTGTTGATGCGAGAAAGTCGTGCGACTTACTCGCATCAAACTTGCCAGTGTGACGCCAGCCTTAAAGGGTATGGAGCAAAGTCTAATTTTAGATGTAACATCCCTGCTCCACATCTTGAGCCGTAGGACTCACCTGGCAGAGACTGTGCCAGTGTTCTGGCGGAAGTACGAATTGTCTCCATAGAAGAGTCCGCCAGATATCCCGTAGCTCTCTGGAGGATGGGAAGTGAGTCGAGGAGCTCGCCCCTTGAGAAATATGATTCTCCAGCTCCTCCAACCATCTAAAGAGGGATCGTGAGACACATGTAGAGGTGATAGATTTTAGAGCAGTGGCTGAGGTTTCACAGGCCTTCCTCAGAAGACTCTCTATTTTACGGTCCATCTTGTCTTTCAATTGTGATACATTCTCAAATGGGAGGATAGTCTTTTTAACTACCCGACTCACTTGCACATCTACTTTTGGTATATCTAAATTAAAGGTATCGTCCTCCAGAGGACACCTGTGTTTCAATTCAGAAGGGGAGGAATAGCGCTTCTCCGGGTATTCCCATTCCTGAGAGATCATATCCCGAATGGTTTTATGTACCGGGAACCCGCTTGCTTAGTTCCCTCCAAACATTTTATCCTGGGCCGACTGAGAAACATGCTCTTCTTCCAACCCCATAGTGGTCCGAACAGCACTGACTAGCTCTTCCACATATTCTGAGGAAAAAAATATATCTCCTGATCTCCGTGTTTCTAAAGCCCACTGATTCCTCCCACCTTTCAGAGCCCGAATCATAACTTCTGACTCGGACCCTGAATCCAACTGAAGCCTACGCTTTTTTGTGGGCGGAGGCCCTAGCGATGAAGCTGAAGGCGGCGGCGGAGTGGGGCAAGGGCAGCTAGCATGACTGGACCTCCTGTTTGATTAAGCTACGAATCTCGTCAATTAGGGAGGGGTGCTCTGCTCTGATCACGCTATCTGTGCACACCTGACACAGCTTTTTCTTCCATGACAGAGTCTTTTGCTGCAGATTCCACATTTAACAGGTTAAGGCCTCTTTCACACTTCAGTCGTGCGACGTCAGTCAAAATCCGTCAAAATGTGAAAAAAACGGATCCGCCATTTTTTTTGGCGGATCCGTTTTTTTCCCATTGACTTGCATTACTGACGGATTTTGACTGATGGTCATCCGTTAGGTCAGTTTTTTGACGAATCCGCCAAAAAATTGGCGTCTGTCATTTCAGAAAAACGTCCAATGCAACGTTTTTTTGGTCCACCAAAATGGCGGAGTGTGGCGGATCCGCTGGCATCCGACTTTGACGTAATCCGCCCGCGGATCCGTCGCCTCCATAGAAAACCATTGAAAATGCTGGCAACACTGTCCCGGGTCTGTCTCTCTCTCTCTCTCTCCTCGGTCCGGACTTGCATACTTACATTTCCGGAACGAAAATGTCATCATTTCCGGGTGAAAACTTCTTGGCGGATCCGTCAGAAAACTGATCCGTTTTTACACTTTTCTGACGGATCTGCCATTTTCACACTTGGGCGGACGTCACACGACTGAAGTGTGAAAGAGGCCTTAGTGGTGCTTTTATGGGAAGGCTTGTCTTCCTAAAAGAGAAGCACCTTTCAGAATCGATCTTTCCCTGCTTACCACCGTTAGGACCCACCCCATTACACTCACTGTGGCTGGGGCTGCGCTGGGCTCTGCAGATGCAGGGCAGGAAGCACTGTCCATACTGACAGAGGATCTTAATAATAATCTTTATTTTATATAACGCTAGCATATTCCGCAGCGCTTTACAGTTTGCACACATTATCATTATCTCCCATACATCTTTCGCCTTAACTGTCGGCGTCTTCCGGCGGGTTTATGTAGGAATAAACCTGCCCCCAGCATTATCAGACTCCCCCCCTTCTCCCTAGGTCCTGAGCAGGCCCTTGATTTGGGCGAGCTGTTTGTGCTTGCAAGCGGTCGGCGCGGCCCGGAAAAGCCGCCGGAAATTGCCTGCGCTCCATAGGAACGCATACACAGGAAGTGACCCCTTGTCAGAGGATCCACTTCCGGGACGTCAACGGCCACGCACACACAGGAGGCCGGAGGGCTGCGGGAGGCCTCTGGCCGGGGACCACTGGCCCGCTTTACCCCCAGAAGGGGCATAGGTGGGCCAGGAAGGTCCCGAAGCCCCGCAGGAAGACGCGAACAGCACAGAGAGAGGGAAGAGCAGACTGGCCACAGCTGTCTGGCACACATGGATTTTCAGGTAGCTGCAGCAGCCGGCCACACAGCATACCGATAACCTCTCCCTGCCCCATGGGGGACAGGAAAATCACTGGTGAGGGAGGTGGGAGGGGCTTTTAAACCTCTCTTGTGCTTCCTGTCCCCCATTAGGGCATGGAGACAACCTCCTCTGCTGTCGTAGAAGGTTGCTAGAGAAAACAATGCTTTATCATTATACCGCCGAACAAAAAGTGAAATAAAGCGTGATCAAGAAGACGGATGTAAAAAAATGGTATCGCTGAAAACATCATCTTGTCCCGCAAAAAACAAGCCGCAAGACAGCTCCAAAAGAGAAATAAAAGTTATAGCTCTCAGAATAAAGCGATGCAAAATAATTATTTTTTCTATAAAATAGTTTTTATTGAGTAAAAGCACCAAAACATAAAAAATAAATAAATGAGGTATCGCTGTAATCATACTGACCCGAAGAATAAAGTCACCTAATCACTTATACCACAAGAGGAACGGCATAAAAAATAAAACCAACTCTTCACATGCTGTTGATTTTTTGATTCTGCCTCCCAAAGATCGCAGTAAGGCTTGGCACACATTTATCTTGCACTCTGCGCTGAGAACTTACACCTAGATTTCCGTTTAAATCTCTGAAATACGTGATTCAGACAGAACCTCTGGCGGAAGATTCCCTATAATGAGGCAGATGGAGGCACTGTGGGTGCCATAGGACCTGTGATCAGGCGGTGTCCATCTTTTTAGGATTGCACTTCTGAAAAAAGGAAACAGCGGAACAGAGGCCATACAGAGTCCAGAGTAACTTTGCTGCCTCATTATACTGAATGGATCCATCGAGGGTTTCATCTGAATCATAACACTCGGGAGATTTCGATGGAAACTGCAAAGTAAGTGCTTAGCGTAGAGCGCCGGATAAATGTGATCCCTAACGTTATGTAAACTGTTTCCAATACAAGCTTCCACTCAATCCACAAAAAAAGCAAGTCCCCACTCAGATGTCATCTGTTAATAAAAATATAGGGGGCATCCACATTACTGGTAGCACAAATGCTCTGGAAAAATGAAATGGCTCCTCACCCGCCAAAAGAAATTCAACAAATTCTCCGCTCCCAAATCCAAATGCCCCCCTCCCTTCTGAGCCCCAATGTGCCTAAAAAACATTTAGATCCCACATGTTTAGCATTTCTGTAGTGATGGGAGCCAGTCTAATTTACAGGTGCGTGTCTCCAGAAGCATGAGCTGGGCATAATGTACTGGTCACTACAGCGTACTGGTCACTACAATGGGAGTTGGCAATTTTCACTCAGCAACATCCACTGCTGCTTGTTTCTGGAAAACACACATGGAGTCAAAATCATCACTACATCTGTACATTTATTCCCAAAGCGTTATAATTTCCAAAATCAGGTCCCTTATGGGGGATACATCTGCACTGTAATATGGCGCTACTTCCCTTCTGAGCTTTGCACTGTACCTCAAAAGTAGTTTTCAACCACATATGGGGTATCGGTAAACTCAGGAGAAATTGCACAAGAAACCTTGTGGTCCATTTTCTCCTTTTGCCCTTGTGAAAATACAAAATTTGTAGCTAACAAAGATTTTTATGGGAAAATTGTGATTTTTATTTTTACGCTTAACGTTATAAACTTCTGTAAAGCACCTGGGGGTTCAAGGTGCTCAATACACATCAAGTTAAGGTCCCAGAGGGGTCTAGATTCCAAAATGGGATCACTTGTGGTGGGTTTCCACTGTTTAGGCACATCAGGGGCCCTTCAAACGGGACATGGCGTCCGCTAATTATTCCATCAAACTTTGCATTCAAAAAGTCAAATGGTGCTCCTTCCATTCCAAGCTCTGCCTGCACCCAAACAGTGGTTTTCCACTACATATGGGGTATCAGAGTACTCAGGAGAAATGGCACAACAAATTGTATGAAGCAATTTCTCCTGTTAACCTTATGAAAATTCAAAATATGGAGCTAAAAAAGATTTGGGAAAAATTTGATTTTTTTATTTCCACGGTTCTACACTATAAACTTCTGTGAAGCACCTGTGGGTTCAAGGTGCTCAATATACATTCCCTAAGGGATCTAGTTTCCAAAATGGGGTCACTTGTGGGGGGTTTCCACTGTTTAGGCACATCAGGGTCTGAATACTTATGACCATGTGATATTTCAGTTTTTCTTTATTAATAAGTTTTCAAAAATTTCTACATTTCAGTTTTTTTTCCAGTCAAGATGGGGTGCAGAGTGTACATTAATGAGAAAATAAATGAACTTTTTTGAATTTACCAAATGGCTGCAATGAAACAAAGAGTGAAAAATTTAAAGGGGTCTGAATACTTTCCGTACCCACTGTACCCTTTACTCTCCAACTGATTCTTGTTAGGGTATGTTTCCACGTTAAGGAAACCTGGCGTTTTGGACGGAGCGGAAAGTCCGCTCCGCCCAAAGCCCCGCCCCCTTCTGATTGCGCGGTGAATCCGGAAGTGTTCTTTAAACACATCCGGAATCGCCACAGCGCTAGATAGGACTCTATTTACCTTGCGGTGACTGACCGTCGCAGCAAGGTAAAAGGACATGCAGCGATCTGAAAAGACGCGCCACATGTCCGTTTACGCAGGTGCGCAGCCTGCGTGTTTTAACGCATAGTGGAAACGGGATTTCATGAAATCCCCTCCACTATGCTGTAACATCTGGACGCTGCGTGTTTGACGCTGCGGCTGTACACAGCGTCAAACACGCAGCGTTTACTGACTGTGGAAACATACCCTTAGTCTAGTATTTCAACTTTCTAGCAATCTTCAGAATGGATTAGGCGAATTAAATGTATTAAAACCTAATTCTACAGTTTACAAAATATAAGACAAGAACAGTACTCGTTTGATTTGTCACCCCAAGTATTTCGCTGACCAATCAAAAAAATAAATAAATAAAAGACACCCCACAAATTAGATTTCAATAGTTTAATTTATGGACATGTGACAGTTAGTCGACACCGTTACAAAGACACAATTGCAATGAAAAGGCATGAAATATAGCAAATTTAAAAAGGTTTTTTTTTTTTTCTTCACACATCATGAGACAATTCTATTAAACATAAAAAAACAAAAATGTAACCCAACAGTGGTGTATGGGGCAGACATTTAACTTTCATTACTGGCTTCATTTTATCATATTGTATGTCTAAACAGGCAAACAATTTGTACGAAATTCCTTCTTTTTTATAACAAATACGAGTGGACAGAACCTTTGAAATCTTCAAATTTAAAGGTTATAAGACTGATCTAAATTGTACTAATTTTAACACAGTTAGAAACATTTACAAAAACACTTGAGAAATTTTACATTAAAAATTCTGAAAAATCATTGGTATAAAGTAGAGAAAAAAAATAGTTTAAAAAGTTGACAATTTTTTAAAAAATGTTGAAAATTGATGACAATTTTTCTAAGAAAGCCGTACAAATATTTACATTCTAAATGTTAACTGTCCAATCTATTGGTTTCTGATTTCATGCCTAAATAGTAGGTATGTGGATATTCACATATACTCACTATTTAACTCACTTTCCTACCCCAAACATTGCACTTTATGCAATTTCTAGATAGTCTAATTCAAAATTATGTATCCTATAAAACAAAAAAAAAAACAATAAAAAAACCCAAAGAAATAAAATAAATAAATATTATATACATGGTGGATTTAAAAAATAAAATAAAATAAAATCTGTAAAACAAAAAAAAAACGGTTTATAAAATAGCGTACAAAAATGATGGAAACATTTAAAATTACATGTTAAGTGCAAGTGAAGCTAGAGAAATGTGACACTAGCCATTGCTCTGCAGAGGCATCTCCTATGACCGCCCATATACCCCTTATAATTATGCTGGCTAAGACAATGTTGATCAATCTGTATTTCCAACATGCAAATAAAATACAATGAACAAAAAAATTATATATATTTTTTTTACCGCTTCTTTCAGATTACCATTTTCAAATTATAGATGTGGAAAAACTTTATCTCTCCATAGAAGAGGTTTCCAAGCTTATGATATTAATGACCTATTCATCAATACCAAATCCATGAGGGTCTGAAACCTGGCACCCCCCATAGATCAGTCACTGCCTGTGGTGGCAGATGTAAACAATGAAGCTTTTCCCTGTGTAGTGGCGGTTGCTGAAAATGTCCTAAACCTGGACAGCCTCTCTAATTGAGGGATCCAACTTTATGACATCGATGTGACCTAATAGCTTTGTGTTAATTCAGGGTTTGTAAGCATTTTTAAAGTAAAACTGGCTTTTGCTAATTTTAGGAAAAAATACTGTCAAAAAATGCCGATTACTCAGGATCTTTTAGATCTTTAAATCAAATATAGTTGTGGGAAAAAGGCCTATAAAAATTTAAAATGGTGCTAGAGGAAAAAAAAAAAAAAAAACTCCTAGTATGCCAGCCTGTTCCTCTCCATGACGAAACACAAGACTATCTACCCCTTTGGTCTGGTCATGTCTAACATGCCATTCTTAATGGGGTGCGTGCTAGAATCATTACAGGCTATTTGCAAAACATTAACAAAAGCAACGGATGCTATATTTTGGTTTTCTAGGTTTTAAAGAGACACTTCCTATACAAAACATGTGCCAAAACATGTAATATATAACCATTTCTATTCTAAGTGTGATGTGACAGGATGAACAATCGAAATTGTGTATATCTACAGTGTAGAATATATCATTATATATGGGTCTACAATATAAGGTGCACTTTGATACAAGTATGTGTTGTGCGTGCTTCTATGTATGAAATGGACAAAAACACGGGTATAAAGCCAACAATATATATTATTTACATTTCCCAAAATGAGTCACTTGCAAGTCACTCATAGCTGGCCAAGACCTAATGAAATATTGGATATTTGGACAGGGGCATGAATAAAGGACCTGCGCTAAACTGAAATGGACATTACTATTTTAATTAGGTCTAAAATTCTGTGCCGTTTAATCTAATGTCTCAACAGGTTTATAAAAGTAGGTTCTCTATTAGGACAGTTTCACACATCCTTGAAACACTGAGAGCTCAGGTCAGGAAACCCATTCATTGGGTCAAGTCTTTAAATCTGTGCACATTCCATGTTTCACAGAAGTATTAGGCTAGACTTAGTCCTTAGTCTTAGCTCTAAATCTTGTGTATAGCCAAACTCATGGCTACATGCAGCCACCACTAGCGGAAGGCCAGAAGCTTAAAGGGGGTTTCTGGTCTAGAATGACATGTCTGCAGTCACTGTGTGATTGTAGACTTGTGCATCCTCCCAGCACATGCACGGTGAGGGTTCGCCACCGTCTGCGTCAGGAACATCTGTCAAGTATGCAATATGCATACTCCCGAGCAGAACCCATCTAGTGGGAGCGGCCTCGCTCAGGCTGTGTTCGCGAGACAGATTCTGACCAGGAGTATGCATATTGAATGTTTTGACTACCATTCGTGGTGTGGACATCGGCGAATCCTCGCAGCACAAGGTACAAGGGTTTACATGTGTGCAGTCACACAGGGTGACTGCAGTTTCGTCATTCTAGACCAGACAACCCTTTTAATATTCACCATTTTATTATGGAGTCTATTGTAATACAGTAAGCATATACAATTCCATCTGATGGTGGCTCCAGGCAGACAGAAATCAAACTTTGTCTGAAGCGGATTCTGAAACCTACGGGAGATGAAAACAAAGCTCCAACCACTCTTAACAATATATGAAAAAAAATTAATTGGCCTAGAATTTTGTATCTTAAAAGAACCTGACATTAAAAGTTAAACGCTCACTTTTGCTTAGAATAGATTTATAAAAGTCATTCAGGAGCTGCGAAAAAAATGTTACTGGGCACTGGAGCCATTAGGGGTTGCCTAAATTTCTTTACAAAGCATCCAAATGGGCAACTGTGGAATACTAATTCAAGGCGAACACAGCCTAGATTTACTAACTATAACGTGAAGTTGGAGTTTGCAGATTGATTTTTTTTTTGCGAGGGAGTAAATGGTTGTCAGAACCCAACCTAAAACCTTACTATTTTTGTCCATTCTATGGAAGAAAAACAAGTAGCTACTATTTTATAAAGTCCTTCAGCAATGTCAGCATGTAGCAATAAATGTTCACACAGAAATTTTTGGAGCGTATTCCCTCCAAAATCCTTCTTAAAAACCACTTAGAAAACTCCTCAGTGGATTTCCTATGGAAATGGATAGAACATTTTCCAAGTGGTTTTTACTTCCTGAAGAGATTTTGAAAATTAGCTGGTGGGAAAAACAAAGGGCAGAAGCAGACCTTAATGGCATCTGCTCCAACTAGGCACTGTCAAATGAAAAAGCTGGAAAGGAGGCTTTTTTGGACTCTAAGCTTGTACAGGTGAAGCACACTGAAGCCTCACACTTCACCTGTAGAAGCCAAATATTGTGGCAATTTACAGTAAAACTTGCATTCCTCCTGACTGTTCTGCCAGATGGCAAACTATTTTCACATAGCTGCAATGTAAAAGCCTCCCTATATTGCATGAAACCACTTACTGATTTCAATTTAGGAAAATAATATTATGAGACTATTTACATGGTCATGGATTACTAAGCACCAGGTGGCAGGGATTGTAAGTGACTCTGCAGCCTCAGCTTAGAAAAATGAAAAATAATGAATCTTTATTATAGTACTGGGAAAATGTACATATTCCCGATCTAACGGAAATATTTTCCTTATTGCTGTTTTGCGTATTAAAGTGTCCTCATCGCTCATAAAGCTGTACAATTTACACATTTACAAAGAAAAGCTACTGGGCACATTTATCATAATTATCTAAAAGAAAACCTCAGCAACCAATCATAGCACATTTTTTTTTATTTTACCAGGGCGGTTACAAAAATAAAAGCGGAGTCCCGATTGGTTGATATGTGCAATAGTTTTCTTTCAAACAGTTTTGATAAATGGATAAATTAAGATTAAAGGGTTTGTATGAGATTTAAAAAAAAAAACAGGTCTGCGGTTTTCAAGAAATGGTGTCATTGTCCATGCATGGTGTCTGGTAATGTAGCTTAGTTCTATTCAAGTGAATCTCATTACAGATAGGTCAACCTTACACCCAAAATTGACCTTTTTTTCCCTAAAATTACTATAGTAGTGAGGTTTAAGGAAAGGGGCACATTGAACCCCAAACCGCTAGACAAAAGGCTGTAGTGAATATGCGGCTTAAGTGGGTAGGGCTCAAGTGGGTAGAGTTTGACAAAGGGAATTTAAAAAACAAAACAAAAAACACCAGAGAATGAACCACTGTCACAAAAGTGATGTACTGAAATATATCAAATTGAGAGCATAGAATATAAAAAGGAGGCCACATGATACACTGTACTGATGGGGAAATAAATATTTGATCCCTTGCTGATTTTTGTAAGTTTGCCCACTAACAAAGACATTAACAGTCTATAATTGTAACCCCATAGTGACCACCAGTATGTCTTTTTACTGACCTGTGATATAAGAGACTAGCATTCCTCCACTGCTGACAATCCAGCAGCTGTCAGCTGTACACCATAGCTGACAACTTGCTGCATGGTACCGACCATAATCGTTTAACCCCTTAAATGCTGCTGTCAATAACGACTACCGCATCTTGATGGTTAACAGAGTGTGGGGGCTCCCTCTTTAAACCTATCGGCACCCCAAGATCTTGATCGTGTGGTCCTGATGTTGGCCTTAAAGTTTGCCGACTAACGTGACATAATCAGAAGTTATCAACATTTAGATGGTAAAAATATATATTTTTTTAATTTCTGTTATGCCACTTTGCATTAATTCCTGAAAAGCACCGGAAGGGTTAATAAACTACCTGAAAGCAATTGTTGAGGACTGCTCTTTTTAAAATGGTATCACTTTTGGGGTTTAAAACATACAGCACTGCCAAACTTACTTCAAAATGTCGGGTACAAGGTATCGCAAACTAAATCACAATGAAATTTACAAAGTGGTGACCACCCACAAAGTACCTCACAGTTCGCAAACCATTCATGGAGAGCCCATAGCTTAAAATTGATTGGGCTAATAAACTGTGTGCACCCACTTTAAATGCACAATTTTGAGAGTCCCAACTACTGCCCAAAAAAACAGAATGAGATTAGGTTAACATGATGCAAACCCCGTTGTTCTTGATTAACAAAAATGACATTCAGAAGGCTTGAGTGGGTCATTTGAGTGTCCAATTTGAGTTTTCCTCTGGTTGCTTACTGTTTGTCAATATGCCTGTGGACACTAGTAACAAATTACACAAGCAAATTCTAAAGGGGAATTCACACTGCAAGATGATGGTGACCGATCGTTGTTAAGAACTCATGTTTCACATTGCCTCGCAGTGTAATCAGGCTGCCGAACATCTGTTGAACAAGCAAAATGCGTGAAATGATCTTTTGAAACAGTACTCGCACTGCCAAGAACTACGGCTGCCTATCTGCACTGACCGATCTAGCATGGTTTGCTCAGTGTGCATCGTTTACTTTGCTTTGTGTAGACAGGCAGTCAAATGATCATCGATAGGTAAACAGTTTACCTATTGGCAGTAATATCGTGCCACCAGTCGGTACACGTAAACTGACCATTAGCCAACAGATCATATCAGATCATTAGGTTTTTGTATACCTGGCTAATACAATGACCAAGCAAATAAATGGACTATGTGCCGTTTGTCTAGGTATCAAGCTGTAATCCTTTGTTAGTCCGTAAGTGGTCTGAGAAGAGATGTCTAACCAATTTCGGTGATAGTGAGGCATCTCGATGTCATGATAGAAAACTGTGCCAAGTTGACCATGATTGTTTAGAGGCACTGTAACCTTAAAAGGTTCATACGCTCAAAGTGATTTGCAGATTAGAAAAACCATGACTAGTCTCTCCATAACTCATGTGGCTCTTGTCCATACAATGTAGCTGGTATCTCAGCTTAGCTCCAATTGAGTTGAAGGGGACTGAGCTGCCAAACCAGACACAGCCAATGGGCAAGAGAAATGCTGTTTTGGAAGAAAGACGCCATTTTTTAAAAAAATCCTAAATAAAACCCATTATCCATGAAGAAATGCCAAATCAACATACATAAACAAGGAAAAACAAAGTAATCACGGAGATAGAATAAAAACAAAAAACAGTGCATTTCAGAATGACAATAGATGTGCTGCAATGACTGGGAGAATGGAGATTTATATATACACATTATATACACAGGGCAAATATTTTTACCAAATTATTAAATATTCCTATCTACAGAATATTTCTATTAACAGGGCACTACTATGCAAGTATTTTGTTCTCGTGGGTTATAATATCCCAATGAGTGCATAAACTATAAAACCTACCTAGTATAATTTCGAGGTTTCACTACCCATATGACTTGTGTGCGTTTCTTAGCAGTGTCACTGGGGACATCTTGTAGTCTTATTATTAATTTGCCTTTAGACTGCCTTTTATTTTATTTTGCTAATTAATAAATACATTTTGTAAATTACTCTGATCACCTAAAAGTGTCAACCAATAGTTTGATATTCAAACAGTGTAAATAGGACTAGTTACTAAAATTGTGTAAGAAAAGGAATGATCAAGATCTCGGTGATAAAGACGGACATAAACTTATCCATCAAGTTTAAGACAAAACACAGTGTATTATCGTGATGTGATGGGTCCTTATGGCAGTAAAGTAGCTCCTAGCAATCCTGGCATTAATATACAAACATACGGAATCTAGAATACAGTGTATGCATACATACCTACTTTAGGTATAAGTTACCAAGGACTTCAAGGGTTAAGTGCTACATTAGCATTCAGTAGGCAGCAAAGTCTACGTCAATCTAACCTATGCACTTATGTACAAAACCGAAGGCAAGAACAGGATATTTTATGTGATGCATCTTGAAATGAAACATAACAGTGGATTGCGAGTAGTGGACTGAATCCTGGGAATATCTTTATCTTCATTTGCAGCCAGTTGCTGTATTTTCCTCAGATGGAGCTGGTTCTTGGTGGAGCTGGCACCTGGCTTGACTCTGGCGAGAGTGGATTCGGGACGGTCTGGAGAAGCAGGATGTGACAGGATGTGAGTTGCAATTACAGGAGTAATCCTACAGGAAAAGCAAGGTAATACGGATTTTAAGAAGAAAATGCTCAACAAGGTACATCCACAGAGAAGAAATCCAGTGTACCATGAGTAATAGAATGACTAGATCTTTTCTGTTTTCAGTACAAAATAATTTAGGAGAATCACACATAGTCAGCAAGACATCGAAGAGTAGCACTTACTTCCGTTGCTGTTGTGGAAACGACATCAGGGTCTTTGGAGCTGCCATCTTTAGCTCCTTGACTTGCGAGAGAAGACTTATGCTCATCAGCAACATGTTGTCTTGGGGTCTTCTTGCTCAATAGTTTGGATACATTGTAGGATGGATGACACATAGCAGATGAGCAATGGTCATGGTTATCCGGTTTCTTGGTATTTTCCTCTAGCTCTTTCTTTTCAGCACCTGTACTAGAGCTCTGACCACTTCGGCCACACACATTCCTGAAGAACTCCTGCACAATGCCATATTTAGGAGCTTCAGCTTTATTTCTTTCAGTTGCTCCTGTCTTGTACAGAGACTCTGTACTTCCAGCGTGATCTACTACATTGAACAAGCTGGACGATCCATCATAAAGGTTGCTGAGAACTGGGCTGTCTCGAGTAGTTGTAGATCTTGCCCAAGCTGATCCGTTTTGTTTGCCCTGATGGAGATTCCACAAGCTTCTGTCTTTAGAGACATCTAGTTTTGATGAAGACCTTCTCTGCAACTTAGGAGAGCCAAACTTGGGTGAACAGCAAGGTCGATCAATCCGGGAATGGACTTTGTCCAAAGATGTGGAAATATGTTTGCTCCTTGCAGACAGCAGAGATGAGCTTCTTGGAGACCAGCTCTTTGCATGAAGACTTGTTCGGGGTAAATCAGTTTGGAGACCAACACTTACCATCTGGATAGTCTGGACACCAACTGTAGTGGCACCGACTGTCTGGCTTGATGTACTTTTACTTTTCCTCTCTAGTGAACTTGAGCGGATTGCTTGCCTAACACAATTTGTTATCTCTTTCATGTCATCACTCATGTTTCCAGAGATCTCTAAATCACCCAATGACGTTGGAAAAGCAGGAATGGAAGATGGCGTTTCTGTAACAGCATCCTTGTCCAAAAGGTCACACTTCTTCTTCGAGAAATTGCAAAACCATCGACTATAGGAATTACCAGACAAGCCTTCTGGCTTTTCCATATCTTTAGGCTTTGCCATTGTAAACAGGAATCCTGGCTCAACCATAAGTTTTTCTTCTTTGTTTTGGACCAAAGGAGCTTCCAGTCTTCTCACAACTGGTGGACTGTAATAAATTCGAATGCCTGTTCTGTCTGGTGCAGTGTAACTTCTCTGTATCTGCTTGTGACCAGCGTCTCCATTTTTTCCAGAATTACTCAATGTGTAATCCCAAGAAGAGATACCCAAATTGTCCTTGGCCAAGTGGTCAAACAAAGTTTTATCATTCATATACGGGCAGTATTTCTGACTGATATCTGAATCTATTGAACCATTAGTGAGAAGCTGAGAAGCCAGAAAACTTTTCATTCCTTTTTTGTTTTCAGTATTTTCAAGGGGCGGTTGTCCAGGAAGAAAAGGAGAACAATCCAATAAACTTTCAAATTCTGACATAGAGGACACAGACTTTGTTCTGTAGGAAAAAAAAAATGCAGTTTTATAAAATTCAGAATAAGTCAAGCTCATGCTGCCATTTATGAAAATGTCGCATTTTGATACACTGTATATAATGAGTTTATAATAAAATTCTACTCATAATGAAATTATAAATACAGATTATTATCCACACGCTGCACTATACCAAGAAGAGAGAATCAAGTAATCGTTACCTTTTTAAATTGGTCCCGCTGGCATCTATGTCACAGTCGATATCTTTATCCTGCATCTTGTCATTGAGAGCCTAGAAGAAAGCATATTACCTAATAAATTATTCATATTACGCAGTTTAGGAGATCAAAGGAGGCTGTCCACATTAGAAGAATGCCACAACTAGCTTTGTGCCGAAATGTACAGGGACACAAGGGGGTGCAGAACACGACTTAATAAAACCCCTTAGGTCTTCACTGGCTCAGCCTCAATTAGGAAGAATAGGAAGATAAATACTTAAACTAGCGGTAAGTCGACTTCATGTCCAGCAGCTGAAGGAATGTATTCAGTTACTACATGGAACAGCTGTTTCATACTGATTGTAACCTATTCCCTTGACAATCCTATGGTTGCTCACAAGTGAAGCATTTTTCCGCAAGATTGATGGTGAAGTGACAGTAGTGATAGCTTTCAAGGTCACAATCACTTTGTGAACCAAACGTGATTTTTGTGAATCGTACAACTGTGTATCTATGGAGTTTATCTGCTAGTTCCCATTGATACTTGTTGCTTTAGAAACTTTTGCTTATTCCCCCACATCCAGTGATGCTGTATACACTTTAGTAGATATGGTTTGGGAATTTGGATTCTTGGATTTAAAGGCTTGGTGGAATATATAATTTTAAAATAAAAAGTGCTGCTCAACAATAAAGAGAAGAGATCAAAAAGGTTTTTGTGCAAAATTAAAAAAAAAAGAAAAAAAGAAAAAACCTTTTCATGAACTTTATTAAAAAATAAAAAGATTTAAAGTTAAAAAAAAGAAAAATGGAATCTTTCAATTTTCACACTGGCCAACTTTTGTGGCTATGTACATGTGTTATTTCCTGAAAAAGCAGAATGTTTGAAATCCTGCAACACTGGCTTCTGGACCATTTTTTTATATATAGATTTGTGTTTGTGATAATCGTAAAAAAAAAAGTAACACGAAATGTGTTAAACACATTCAACACAAAGCCTTGATTTCATGAACAGGTCATTTTCTGATAATAAAATCCCTTTAACCCATCTTGACTAATCAAATTCTGTTTAGGTGTTTTTTTCCTCCCCTTCTCCCAAGAGCCATAAAAATTCATTTTTCATTGACATATCCAAATGAGGGTCACGGCATACTTCTGAATGAAACCATTCATTTAATGAACTGAAAAACAGGGCAAAAACATTACAAGTTCGTTGAACATGTGAGAAAAAAAAAAACCTAAAGTCAAGTCTGTACAATTAAGGCAAAAACCAAATGAAGATATTTGAGTAGTTAACCCCTTAATGACCTCAGCTTTTTTCGATTTTGCGTTTTCGTTTTTCGCTCCCCTTCTTTCCAGAGCCATAACTTTTTTATTTTTCTATCAATATGGCCATGTGAGGGCTTATTTTTTGCATGACGAGTTGTACTTTTGAACGACACCATTGTTTTTACCATGTCTTGTACTAGAAAACAGGAAAAAAAAATCCAAGTGCGGTGAAATTGCAAAAAAAAAAGTGCAATCCCACAGTTGTTTTTTGTTTGGCTTTTTTGCTAGGTTCACTAAATGCTAAAACTGACCTGCCATTATGATTCTCCAGGTCAAAGACACCAAACATGTCTAGGTTCTCTTTTATCTAAGTGGTGAAAAAAAATTCCAAAGTTTGCTAAAAAGAAAAAAAAACACGGATTTTGGTAAAGACTTACCTGTAAAATCCTTTTCAGCGAAGGAAGGAAGAGAGACACAGTAATTCATTACTGATGGGTAGGCGGAGCCCCAGATCAGGATGTTACCTCAGATCAAAAGAGTGATGACTGGCTGGCCCCTCCAGCTCGGGCTCCTCCTACTCAGCTCCAGTCGTATCAAAGCTTTTAGGAAAAGAGCCAAGATCACCAGCGGAGCAACATAACCCCTTCTGAAGGAACTTCAGAGAAAAAACACAAGGATACAGGTTATGCATGCAAAGAAAGCCAAAAACCACAGAGTTCCAGGTACTACTCACGGAACCTGACTACTGCGATGAGCTGGCGATGCTGGAACAGAGCCTTAGCGCGCTGACCTCAGCCCAGATAATCGCTATCAGATAAGGGTCGCGCTGCATCTGAAAACATCAACACACTTCTGCCGTGGGAGGGTACTGTGTCTCTCTTCCTTCCTTCGCTGAAAAGGATTTTACAGGTAAGTCTTTACCAAAATCCGTGTTTCAGCTGCAGATGAAGGAAGAGAGCCACAGTAATTCATTACTGATGGGACGTCCCAAAGCAGTTCAAAAATAAGGGTGGGAAAAAACCAACAAAAGGCAGAAACCCAACAACCTTAACAATAAAGCGCAACCAGCGCTAAACACAAGTTCATCCAGAACTTTAAACTACAGCTGCCTGCAGGACCCTACGTCCGAGGGCTGCATCAGCGGAAGCACTGACGTCCACTTTATAAAATCTTGTAAACGTGTGGACAGAGCGCCAAGTCGCCGCTCGGCAAAGCTGCACTGCCGAAGCACCTTGATGAAAAGCCCACGATGAAGCCACAGCTCTCGTGGAATGGGCTCGAATCTTAATCGGGCAAGATTCACCCCGAAGACGGTAAGCTTCCAAAATAGCTGACCGGATCCAACGAGCTATAGAACCCTTGGAAGCTCGTTGACCACGCCGACGACCTGCCGGAACCACAAACAGGGAGTCCGTCTTACGAAAACCTTGAGTAATAGATAGATAAAACTTCAAGGCCCGCACTAAATCCAATGTGTGTAAATCTCGCTCTTTCGTATTCTTCGGATCCGGACAGAGTGAAGGCAACACAATATCCTGGTTAACATGAAATTGTGACACCACTTTAGGCAAAAAATCACCCCGAGTGCGAAGCACTACACGATCCGGAAAAAACTCCAGAAAAGGAGGCGAGCAAGAAAGAGCTGCCAATTCAGAAACTCTCCTCAAGGAAGTGACTGCAACAAGGAAAGCCACCTTCCAAGAAAGTAAAGAAAGGCTAGCAGAAACCATAGGTTCAAAAGGTTTATGCTGAAGAGCCTCCAAAACAAGGTTGAGCCGCCAAGGAGACACGGGTGCCTTCCGCGGCGGAAACTTACGAGAGATACCTCGGAAAAAAGAGATCACGTCTCTATTCGAAGCAATGGTTCTCCGGAATAATAAGGACAGAGCAGAAATCTGACCTTTCAGAGTGCTAACTGCCAAACCCTTGTCTAGCCCATGCTGCAGAAAAGCCAACAGGTTGGGAATGGAAAATTTTCTCGGGTTCCGAGAAGACCCCAAACACCACGAAAAGAAGGTTTCCCAAATTTTGTGGTAAATCCTAGAAGTAGCCGGACATCTTGCAGCACGAAGGGTAGCAATGACCTCGGCTGAAAAACCTCTACGGGTCAAGATCTCGGTCTCAAGAGCCACGCCGTCAAACGCAGGGACATCAAGTCCGGATGACAAATGGGCCCCTGAGTCAACAAGTCCTGTTGAAGAGGGAGTGGAAACGGAGGTGCCGCCAACAGCGACATTATTGTCGAGAACCACACCCTTCTTGGCCAGTCTGGAGCTATCAGAATAGCTGGAATTCTCTCTAGTCTGATCCGACGCAGCACTAGAGGAAGTAAGGATATCGGCGGGAATACATAGATCAGCTTGAACTGATCCCACTGAGCCACTAGAGCATCCACCGCCACCGCCTTCGGGTCCTTGTACCTGGACATGAATGTCGGTAACTTGGCATTGGACCTGGAAGCCATCAAATCCACTTGGGGGGTTCCCCAGCGAGAGCACAGTAGTGCAAAGACTTCCGGGTGGAGGCTCCATTCCCCGGGATCCATCCTTCTGCGGCTGAGAAAGTCCGCTGTAATATTCTGAACCCCTGGAATGTGAATCGCCGAAATGGCTGGTACATTGGCCTCTGCCCAAATCAGAATTCGGGACACCTCTACCATGAGTCTGGAACTCCTTGTCCCACCTTGGTGATTGATATACGCGACAGCCGTCGCATTGTCTGTCTGCACACGGACTGGCAGACCGCTCAAAGGGACCGTCCAATGTTGGAGGCAAAGAAAAATCGCCCTCAATTCCAGGATGTTGATCGGAAGCACAGACTCTTCCGGTGACCATACCCCCTGAATCCAGAGATTGTTCCAAACACCCCCCCAGCCCGTCAGGCTGGCATCGGTGGTTATGACTGACCACTTCAGAGGGAGGAAAGACTTCCCCAGGGAGAATGCCCCTGGACGTAACCACCATTCTAGAGAATCCCGCACCGCGCGAGAAATGGTGACACTGCAATCCAGCGATTGCGACTGGTTCCATCGACTCAAGATGAACCTTTGAAGAGTCCTGGAGTGGAACTGGGCAAAAGGAATTGCCTCCATGGACGCCACCATCAGTCCCAGAAGACGCATACACTTCCGTAGGGACATTGCCATTGAGGATGTCATAATCTGTACATGTCGAAGAAGACATGACTGTTTGTCTGGTGGTAGGGAAACTACCGACCGAAACGTGTCGAGATGCATTCCCAAAAAGAGAATTGTCCTCGATGGTTCCAGGGACGACTTCTCCCAATTGACCAGCCAACCGAAGTCTTTCAGAAACTGAAGAGACAAATCCCGAGCCGTCAATGCCTCCTCCTCCGAGGAAGCCACGATCAAAAGATCGTCCAGATAAGGGAGAATCGTAATCCCCTGTCTTCGAAGGAGTGCCATGAGGGGCGCCAGAACTTTTGTAAAGACCCTTGGCGCTGAGGCTAAGCCGAACGGCAGAGCCACGAACTGGTAATGATTCTGACCTATGGCAAATCGAAGAAAGCGCTGATGAGCCTTTCCGATGGGAATATGCAAATAGGCGTCGCGAATGTCGATTGACACCAGAAAATCGTTCTGTGACAGAGCTGCCACAACGGAACGAAGCGACTCCATGCGAAATTTCCGGGCATGGACATGCCGGTTTAATCGCTTGAGATCCAGAATCGGGCGAAATTTGTTCTCCTTTTTGGGAACTATAAAAAGGTTGGAATAAAAACCTTTCCCTCGGTCCTCTGACGGAACCGGTATCACTACACCCTTTTGTAGTAGCGATTCGACCTCTCGCTGTAGAGCGACAACAAGCTCGGGTTCCGACGGAACGCGAGATTGACAAAAAACATTTGGGGGTTGAGAAGCAAACTCTATGAAATAGCCTGCCGACACTATCCGCGTTACCCAGGAATCTGGAACGCGAGCCATCCAAGTCTCCTTGAAAAGAAGCAGGCGACCCCCCACTCGAGAATCCTCGAGTGGACCCCTGGCGTCAATCCGACTTTGCGGTTTTCTTGTCAAGTTCCCGCTTGTTCTGGCGGAAACTCTGCTTCCAGGGAGTACGAGTTTTCTGAGAGGATTTCTTTCCTGAGAAAGAAGGACGACCCGATCCCCACGAGGAGTGACTAGATCGTCCTCGGCCCCGAAAGGACCGCCGACCACTATAAACACCAGGCTTACTGGACACCGAGGCCATGGCCCTTCGCTGTGGTAATGCTGATTCCTTTGCCTTAGCCTTGGAAATCAGCTCTGTGAGGTCGGATCCAAAAAGATGGCCACCCTTGTAAGGTAATGCCAACAACCCTTGTTTGGAAACTGCGTCCCCGGCCCACTGTCTGAGCCATAAAGCTCTTCTGACTGTGACCGCTGAAGCTTGCGCTTTGGCCAGCAGAGATGCCGTATCCAGACCGGCATCAAAGATATAACAGGCTGCCGTTTCTAACCATTCACAAGTTTCCCGTATCTCAGATAACGGAGATTCATTTTGCAACTCCGTCTTCAGACGTGCCAACCAGCTTAGAGAAGCTCTAGCAGCACACATGGATCCTAGCACTGCTCGAAATCCATGACCCGCAGCCTCATAGCTTGCTTTTGCCGCCAATTCTGCCTTTCTATCCAAAGGCTCCTGTAAGCTCGCTTTTCCCTTAATAGGGAGTAGTGAGGATTTATTAAGCTGAGATAAAGACACATCCACTTCAGGAGCAGAGGTCCAATTAGCCTTTAACTCCGTAGAGCAAGGATAAAGTGTATCAAAGAAATGCGTTCCATGAAAACGCTTATCTGGACATAGACGTTCCTCCTCTATTACACTATTAAGCTCATCCAGAGCTGGCAATGTTGTGCGCGAAGCACGGACTCCTGGAACATGCGTGCTGATTTACCAGGACGACTAGTTACCTCCTCCGGTAACTGTAGTATATCTCTCATGGCTTCAATTAATGCCTCCGTACGCTTCGTCATAGAGGAACGCCCCTGCGGCTCGTCCGCATCTGAATCGGATATTTCTCCATCCGAATATAAAGGGGAACTCTGCCCAATATCAGATACCTCTGACTCGCTCCGTGTAGAGGCCGGTAACGGCCTGCGTCGCTTCCTCTGAGAGGCATTAGCAGACACATATTGACCTAAAAGGTCAGATAAGTTATTAATCGATCGAGCGATATCATCCAATTTTCCACCGCTGTCGACCGCAGCGCTAGACGCTGTGGAGGTCTGCGTATCTGATTGCCGCAATGGCACTGGGACGTGATCCGCGGCATCTGAACTCTGTTCAGACATGTCTCATCTGTATGAGCAGGTCAAAGCGGTAATACCAGCAAAAAACTATGCGTTTTTTTTTTTTTTTAAACGCTGAAGGGTTAACGCTCCACCAAGCAGAGTTACCCCAGCGGTATTCAGTCAGCAAATTTTGCAGGTAGAAATAACCCTCAAAGGGGTTAATATTGCAAACTCACCAAAATATAATATATTTGTGAGTCCCAGCCAATTTTTATGTCTCTGATGAGACTGCAGCTGCAGGATAGCGATCGCTGCGCTGCGGGGTGAGGAATCCACACTCACCCAGCTGGCCGTGGTGTCTATATGAGGAGGGGAGCGGTCCGAGGAGCCCAGGAGCCTGAGTAATGGCCGCCACAGTGAGGGGGTCGCAGGAGAAAAGCCAGAGCGCGCGTCTTCCTGCTCAAAAGACCGGGATCGCTAGGCCACGCCCCCTGCTAGCTCAAATAATGAGCGCGAACTCTCCCGCTCCCTCTCTGTCCTGCAGCTATCTGCCTGCGGACAAAAAATCACCACATCTTCATGTAGTAGCGCTGTCACAGCAGCGCTGAAGCATACTGACTTTACATGTAGTAGCGCTGTCACAGCAGCGCTGAAGCTTACTGACATTACATGTATTAGCGCTGTCACAGTAGCGCTGAAGCATACTGACTTTACATGTAGTAGCGCTGTCACAGCAGCGTTGAAGCATACTGACAATACATGTAGTAGCGCTGTCACAGTAGCGCTGAAACATACTGACATTACATGTATTAGCGCTGTCACAGCAGCGCTGACGCATACTGACATAGTAACGCTGACATTAGTAATAGCGCTGCTCATTCAGACGCTAAAGCACTCACACATAATTATTATTAAAATTTGTGTGGAGTACTCACCAGCCAAGGCGCCACAGGGACCCTCAGGGGTTTCTGGCGCAGTGCCCATGCTTCCCTCCAGGGCGAAAAACGCAGTGACCGCACGTGTGGTTTGCGTTCCCGCCAGAGAAGCTCTCCTCATCCCCCAGGGCCGGCAAGGATTCTGCAGGGACTTTGAGTAAATACAGATCCGCCAAGGGAGAGGTTGGGGTACAGCAGCGCTGATACCCCTGAGACCTCTAGACCAACTAGTGATCCAAGTCTCCTGTCCGAATATTAAAATAATAAAATTTTCTGAGGAGCTGCATTAGCAGCGACCATCCTCTGGACCTCAAATCTTAGACTGGAGCTGAGTAGGAGGAGCCCGAGCTGGAGGGGCCAGCCAGTCATCACTCTTTTGATCTGAGGTAACATCCTGATCTGGGGCTCCGCCTACCCATCAGTAATGAATTACTGTGGCTCTCTTCCTTCATCTGCAGCTGAAAAGAAAAATTGGGCCATTTTCCAAGACCCGCAGCGTCTCCATTTTTCGTGATCTCGGGTTGGGCGAGGGCTTATTTTTTGTGCGTCGAGCTGACGTTTTTAATTATACCACTTTTGTGCAGATATGTTCTTTTGTTCGCCCATTATTGCATTTAATTTTTTTTCTCGCTACGCCGTTTAGCGATCAGGTTAATCCTTTTTTTTTTATTGATAGATCGGGTGATTCTGAATAAGGCAATACCTAATATGTGTATGTTTGATTTTTTTTATTGTTTTATTTTGAATGGGGCGAAAGGGGGGTGATTTGAACTTGTTTTTTTTTTTTTTTTTAAATATTTTTTTAAATTTTTTTTTATGCCATGCTTCAATAGCCTCCACGGGAGGCTAGAAGCTGCCACAACTCGATCGCCTCTGCTACATAGAGGTGATGCTCAGATCACCTCTATTTAGCAGAATGACAGCATTGCTCATAGCAATCCGTCATCAACAACCATAGAAGTCTCGTTGTTATGGCAAAGCACAGATGACCTCCGGATCACGTGCCGAGTTTGTCAGCAGCATTTAACTACTTAATAGGCGCAAGTGGATCGCGATTCCACTCGCGCCTATTGAGGGCACGTCAGCTGTTCAAAACAGCTCACATGTCCTGACTTTGATGCGGGCTCACCGCCGGAGCTCTCATCAAAGCGGGGGATGCTGGCCCTGGACGTACTATTTCGTCCAGGGTCAGTAAGGGGTTAAAAAACTTCTGAAAATTAAAATTTTTTATCTTTTGTTGCCCCGCTTCCAAGACCTGAAACTTTATTTTTCCATGAATGAGGACTTGTTTTATGTGTGCGTTGATGCCATTTTTTTTTTATGGATACCATTTTAGGTAAATACAACAGTTTAATAGCTTTTATATTGGGCGTTTAGAGGAAAAGATGACGTAAAACCGGATCTGTGCCATTTTGATTTTGTTCTTCCTTTTTATGGACACGACAATTTCAAAAGAAATTTACTTTCGATTATACTATAGTATTGCAGTATCTAAATACACTGACAGTCTCCTGGGCTTCATAAGGGCACCAATATGGCAGCCGCCATGGTAATCTATCTTCACACCACAACTGTGTCGCAAGTGGCCGATGGGAGCCAATGCATTAGCGATTACGCCATTTAAATGCTGCTGTCTATGATGGATAGTGGCATTGAAATAGTTAAAGAGAAGCGACTGTGTTACATAGGTGCTAGCTGTGTAACACTAGCGCCATTTGCCTGCTTCTCACACACACATCCAGACTGCGACATACAGCTATGTCAGGATGCATGAAGTGGTTAAAGAGGACTATGAAATTGATGGCCTCTACTTAAAATAGGTCATCAATATAAAAAAGGTGGATTCAGCTATTCGTGGTTGTCATAAGTACAAGGAGTACGGAGCCGGACACCATAAATGTCACGATTCATGTTTGGAATCGTGGCAGCTCTGGTTTTGCTAGAGTTTAAACGTAGCTTTTTTTCCTTTCAGGCCAGCAAGGGTTAATGTCATTTTCCTTGCTGGCAGCTGCGGTGTTGCTGTTTAGCCGATATGGGTGGTGACCACTCCCACCATCCTTTAAACAGTCTCCTGACGCATCAGCTGACTGCCTATTTTTTTTTTTCTCTGGAGACCAGCTGAGGAGTTGGGAGCTCTCTGGTGCCAGCGTGTATTAGCTGGTTGCGGTCCTTGTTCTGTATCTTCTGCTGTATGGCGCTTGCAGCAGAAGCTTGAAAGCTAAGTTTTCTTATTCCCTGTTTTTGTCTGTCTCATGCTTTTTTCACTACCCCCTGTGTTTACTATTTGCAGTGGTGATGCTAGCACCCTTGCCGGCTAGTGCGCTAGGCAGGGTATAGTGAGGTGATAGCTAAAGACTAGGCACGTGACGGCGGTGGGGGGGACCTGCATAGGTTGTGACAATAAGTTAGTGTAATGTGTAGTGCTGCGCTCGGGACTGAAGCTCTGTACCCTGGAATGAATGGCACTTACAAGAAAACAGAAGATGTTTATTTGGAGCTGCCTCTTTCTAGTTAATTCTAACAAATTGTCTCATTTAAAGCCTATAGTTTTAGATTAAAGTAGAGCTACATGATAATATTAGCCCTGTATTAGCACAGGATGAAATGTCTGACTACAGGTAATTGTAAGGGTTTTCATATAAATCTGTACTATACATGATTACTGCAGGCTCTTTATGTAAGATGTACATGATCCATACCTCCTTCCAGCATCCACTCTTCTTCTCTGGGCCTCTTCTCACCCAAGACTCCTGTTCTTTCTGAAAAAATTACCACAAATGAGCATGCTGGTGTCTGTAACCACCATGCACTGATATTCCATCATTTTTTTTTTTCACACCATGAACAAACTTGTCAGTCAGAAACAGATCATAAAAGAGGGTTGTCTCAACTGAATGCATTGTTAAAATTGCTTGTATAAAACAAGCAATTTTGCAGTTTATAACATATTAAAAAATGTCCTGAGGGTTTTTTAATTCTACAGTATGCAGCTTATTGCCTAGGTAACCAGCCAATTCTGCAGTCTATTAGAGGTGGCCAGTCACCTAGGCAAGGTGCACAGTGATTACAAGCGCTGCTCTGAAAATGGGCAGCTACTGTAGCTTTAGAGTCACTGCGCTTCTCTGAAGCCCCTGCAGGCAGCATTGGAGAGCACGCAGTTCAGACTAGCAGCTCAACCATGCCACTGGGTTAAGCAGTTAATCTTCAGGAGCACAGTGTCCCCCAGCAAGCAGGAAACTGAGGAGGAAGGAGAGCGGTGTGTTCCAGAAGACTGATCTTGAGAAAACCTCTAACGTTAAAGGTGAAAAAAGTAGTGAAAGGTGATTGACTGCATGTCCAGGGAAGAGAAATGATTATCAGATAGAAGTCCATAGCAAAGGTTATTAGACTGATGATCCTTTATGCTACAATTATTAGTCAATGGCAGACAACTCATTCATTGTTATATATGACAATCATTTATTGGAGCAAAAGGCACTGTGTGTGCCATCATACAGTAACATATTAAGAAGACATGATCATTGGGGAGAATCCCTACGTAATACACAATCCAATAGATTTCAGTTTTTTTTTACTGTTGGATTCAGAAGTAGTTTAACAAAAAATATCATATGACATAAGGTGTAACAGTTGTATGAATGAGCTTTTTTGCTACAGAATATTTTTATCTTCCTTTCTACTTTATAGCGATCTCCAGCACTCTGGGGGTCTATAATATATTGCGTTTAGTGTAATTTTACACACCGCTCTACAGCTCATGTCTGGCTTTAGGAATCTGCTCCTTTTTATGAATAAAACAGAAGATTTTAAATAGAGATCTGTAATGTGTCACTCCATGGATGGTGTGCTGCCACGCTTCCTATAAATCTATGGCGTGATATGCTACTGAAGAGTAGGCTCTGTCCTCCACCCTTAGATTTATTTTCTCATTACTGAACACTCTACTAATTAGGTGTAAAATGTCTTATTGAGCCCGTCTGCCACTATTACTAGAGTGGGTATGTATAACCGCACAGTAATGGGCTATCGCTAACTCCACAATCCCAGACACAATTTATTCCATTTGACAGCCGTGGAGAATTTAACATCACGTCGCGCTGGGACTCTGTTCCATTGCTGCCTCTGGCGATTGAGGGATTTAAATATAATTTTGGCAACTGTAGGTTTCACAAACCTAATCCAGACAAAATTAGGTTATTGCTGGGCAGAAAATGCCAACACATGGAAATGACAAAAGCCGTGGGGACCACTAAGTGGGGATTAGCCTCGTTGGAGGGAAGACTGTCCATGTATAAGTCTGATAGATATAAATGATTTGTGCTTTGACTAAAGTCAATCGAAATGATGGAAATGCTTCTACACCAAGATAGGTTTAGCATGTAGCCAACACCAAAAAATCTTAATCAACAAAAGGTATGCCCGCTCTTGCAACAATTTTTGCTATTATGTCAATGCATCTAAAATGCAAAATGAAGCAAATTTCTGTTGTTGTACATAAGGTGTATCAATGCATCCATCCATCCAGACTATAATTATCTGTGCCCTGCAGTCCTACATTATATTATAACCAGAGGATAGATGGAAGGGGGCGCAACCGTAAGGTCAGACAATGCCAAATTTCAGAGGGTCACAAAGGAGGATATAGCTTGGGAACCCTATGTGAAGAACCACTTAAAAAAGGCAGGTTTTGCCTCGGTGGTCCCGGAATGGATCTTGCATTATAAGGTAGGCCATTTACTTGAATTACCATAATGTAATACTACACGTTCCCTGCAGTGTTTTTTTCAGAGAAGGCATCCCTTTAAAAGATAAAAGGACAGTTCTATCAGGAAGGCATCCATTTTTGGTAAGAGATTTCCTGATAATAGAGCTCAAAGACTTCAATTCATTTTTTTTCTTATTAAATTAAAAAGAAAGGACCACCTTTCTTAATTTAGTTTATGACTCATACCACACAACCTTGAGGCTGTATGGTTGGATTTATGGTTGGTCATGTATTATCCATAGTCACATAGCCCTCCTGTACGGCATGTTTCTATAGAACATCTGTGACATCTGCTCATCTCTGAGACACATGGAACACGGCATCAAGAGATACATTAACTGTGTTAAGAACAGAGAACAAATAGCACAATTCAGACAGGTTTAACACAAATAAAATGGACTGTCTTCTCTAACGTCAAGTTGCAGAAAATACCACCAAGATCATGCTGGGCAACATGGTATGATACTCTTCCAGACGGCTTTGGTGCTACCTGGCTTTCCTAGTTATAGTGCCTGGTTGTCACTGACACTTGACAGTCTGGGAGGGCTTAGGAATTAACAACTTGATTGCAATTACATATCTTGCCAGAAATGTCACCTAAATTTCCCATAATCAGAGGGAATGTAGTATTACAATATACATTAAGATAAAAAGTCAAACAAGGAACATAAATCCAGATGTGAAAATGTATATATCTCTAGGTTTTATTGGACATCACTCAATTGGGCAAAAATAATGCACTTCATAAGTGTATGAGCAACTACAAACTGGCTATACACTTTCCATAGCGATCAGCTTTTCCTCTCGACTCCCCAACAAGCATGCACTCTTGGCCAAGGAAAGCTAGTCAAGTTGCTGCCATACAATGTCTGGCAGAATCAGTCACCCCCCACTATCACTGTATGGTCAGCAATCCCCCATGGATAATAAATTACACATATCAAATGTGCATGGCCCGTTTAAGAATCAACGGTAGAGTCAACTATACAAAAAGTTAGAATGCACCCATCACCAGTGGCAGCCATTTATATAAAAGGAAACTGAGCAGCCACAAACAGATCATGTTATGAAATATGTCAACAGTTACAAAAATGTCCAGAATTATCTTAAGAGCCAGGCTGAAGGACCTACTTTCTAATAAAAGTAGGGTCCAAATGCCTGGGTTGTGAGCCCAGTATGCAGAGTGGTACAGCATAGCTGGGAAGGACAGGGTTACATCCGAGCTCTGCAGTGTCTTGATTAGGGATACACCTGTAGTGTTTTTGCTAAGAAGCAGGCAGTAGATTCAGTGGGTGGCAGTCTACTGCAGCTGGATGCAGCAGAGACGAATGCGTTAGCTGGCGAATGTCTTGTCTGCTGGGGAGCAGAGCAGACTGGAGGTGTATGGGAGCTGGAGAAGCTGAAGAGTGGGAGAAGAGCCAGAATGTCTCCGAGACCGTGTGCAGAGAACTGCAAACATCAGTGGCTGCTTAAGACAATAGATGTTTTGTTTGGCCGAGCTGGGGCTAGCTCAGCAGTGTATGAGTAGCCAGGGTCTGTTCTGTTTAGTTAGCGCCTGGACAAGGCTAGGGATTTATGTTTATGATTTTGGTGCTGTGCAACCTCGGGCAAGCAATAAAAAAACTGCACGTGTCTGGACCAAAACTGTATTGCCTGTGTGAATGCTACCTAAGGCCTAATGCCTACCAGAGAGTGCATCCCTACAGTGAGATCCCATAACATCCATGGGACCCCTTACTGTAAAAATGACAGATCTCAAGCTTCAACTACTCCAGAGCAACAGCATCATTTACTAAGGAGTTACCAATCGGTGCAGTATTAGAGCAGTCAATGATCAACAAAGGCCTGGTAAATTATGTGGCAACACTAGTTTAGCTCAAAAAAGTGACATTTTGTGATATCACGCAAGACCTCGCTCTTCACAGGGAGGAGGGATGTAGGATCCCGCTTCTGCATGCCAGGATTCCACAACCTGGAAGTGCGGGCACGACTTTTGATGGAAAAGTTAGAGAGACTACTAGGCATTTTTGTTAATTCATATTTAGTAATATAATCAGTCTATGGCTTCCTGCTGGTCTTAAACTAAAAAGGGCAGGCAGAGACAGGTGATGGGTACTCTTTCATTGCACAATACCAGAATATCCCTTACATAAGTGAGATATTATGGATCGGTGTCTATCAAGTTAAGAGGGTCTTCTCATGGTTTGCTAAACGGCCTTTGTGACACAGCAACTCTCTGCTTCTACAACTATTTTCTAACAAGGGAAATCAGGAACAACCTCAGATTCACATAAAAGCATGATTGACTATATATGAGTATGTCTAATGATTACTTGTTCTATTTTTATAGTCCTGTAAGTAATTTTCCAAAACTTCTTTGCTTCTACCTGCGGACGCTGCCAAGTAGAGGGAACAGTGGGTTAGAGCCCAATTTACTGTACTCTTAAAGGGAATCTGTTACCAGGTTTCTGATACCACATCTGAGAGCAGCATAATGCATACATCTCAGCAATGTGTAACTTATTGCAGTTTTGATAAAAGCACTGTTATCTGCTACAGATCTGGCAGTTCTCCTATTGCTGATCTTTTATAACCCGCCCACCTCACTGATTGACAGCTGTGCACACTGTGCATAGGCAGAAAGCTGACAATCAGTGATGGGTGCAAGTTTATATAGAGCTCCTGAATATGGAAGACTACATGGCTAAATCACTAAACTACAGTAAGAAGCTACGAAAGTGACAAAGCTGGAATTTGGGTCTCTGCCCCTACATCATGTTGATTTCAGATTAGGTGAAAAAAAATCTGTTGACACATTCCCTTTAAAGATGTACAGTAATACTTGCTGAGGATGAAACCTGTTCATGATAATTCCATGTGTAAATGGTAGTATTATCCTAAAGGTCTTCAAAAGGTGTATGGACATTGTGCTATTGACCAAGCGAAAATCCCCCATGCCCTCTCACCTGTTTTAGTTTACTCTGCAATTCTTTTATTCGCTCCTCTGTTTGCTTACGCTCTTCCTGGAAACGAGTCAACATCTCCTCTTTCTCTTGAGCCCAGTTTTTCTCGTTGACCTGTAGTTCTTTTGTCAGGTCCATGACAGCGCTGTAGGATTCGGCCAGAAGGTGCTGGTGATCCTCCCTTTCCCGCTTTAAGGTAGCTTTAATATCTGGTGAGGCTCGGTCTGACCCAAGTTTCCCAGATTCCAGCTTCAACAAATAAAATGATCTTTATTACTTTACAACAAAACAAAACTAACAAAAAAAAACATCATGTGCCCATGATTATTTTCAGTATTTTCTATGTCACCAAATCATAAGCCCCTCTATCTTTCAAAAACATGGCCGTTGGAGAAGGTTTACCGGAGGATAATTCATATATGTAAATTGGACTTGTGTATTATTGTTTTGGAGACGTGAGCAGTCTTTGGAGAATGCGCATAGAAAGGAACGAGCAACGATTACGAAAAGAGAGGATTAATTGCAATGCTCAATACACTACAGGCTTTTGTGAAAATAATCAGACTTCAAACTCCATAAGAATTCCATCAGGATGGACAGAAGCAGGTGATGTAGCTGAAGAAAATGAGCCAATAGGTGGTCGAACACTCGTTCCCCTTCATTGTCAATGATCAGTTGAATGAACAAACTGCTCAATAGTCAGCAGATCACCTCTTTTATGTAGTGTAATGGGATATACAGCTGACAATATACAAATTTTATGGTACTGAAAAATTGCATTAAAGATTGTGAAAAAAAACTAAAGGATACAAGAATGCAATGATTTGGAAATCTCTTCTAGTCATATTATATTTACAGCAGAACATAGAAGACATATGAGAAGCTGAAAGTCAGACATAATTCAGCAACACATCTCAAAAATGTTAGAACAGGGCCATGTCTACCGCTGAGTAGTATCCCCCTTTTTTACAACAGCCTGTAAATGTCTGGAAAGGAGGAGACCAAGTGGTGGAGATTTGGAAGAGGAAGGTTGTTCCATTCTTGTCTGATGTAGGATTCCCGCTGCTCCATGCCCCTTGGTCTATGCAGGAGGTTTCGTGTCATAATGCACCAAATGTTTTCTATTGGTGAAAGGTGTGGACTGCAGGCGGACGGTTCATCACCTGAACTATTCTTCTGTGAAGCCATGCTGTTGTGATGGATGCAGTATGTGGTTTACCATGGTCTTGATGAAGCATTTAAGGCCTTTGCTGAGACAGCAGTAGTCTGGATAGGAGCATATGTTATTCTAAAGCCTATAGATATAGATAATGCTCAGCATTGATAGAGGAAGCTGCCTATGCCATATGCACTAATGCACCCCCAAATCAGAAATGCAGGTTTTGAACTGCACTGATGAAAAGAGGGACCATCTAGCTTGAGTCAGCAGTTTCCATAAAGATTTTCACATTTTGGTTCATCTGATCACAGAATCGTTTCCCACTTTGAATCAGTCCCTTTTAGATGAGCGTTAGTTGAGAGATGGCAGTATTTTTGGATTATGTTTATAACATAGGTTCTTCATTGCATTCTAGAGCTTACTTGCATTTTGTTCACAGACAATGATTTCTGGAAATATTTCTGAGCCCATGCAGTGATTTGCATGACTGAGTAATGTCTGTTTTGAGAGCCCGTAGCGGACAAGTATCCAATATGGACAGTCAGCCTTGTACCTTATGCACATGGATATCTCCAAAACCTATGAATCTTTAGATATTATGTATTGTGGGATATTCAAAGTCTTTGCAATTTTACATTGAGAAACATTTATCCGAAATTGATTCACAACTTTTATATAGACACTGTTGTTCACCGATTTGAGAACCTCTAACCATATTTGCTTTGGAGAGACTCTGCCTCTCTAACACGCCCTTTGGAAGCACAGTCATGTGACTTGGTTGAAAATTGACCCTCCAGCTGTTCTTCATTAGTACTACTTCCTTTTAAAGCCTTTTGTTAACTCAGTTCCAACCATTTTGGATGTGTTGCTATTAATTGCTAAATGAGTTTTTTTTGTTTTCATGAAATAGAAAAATGTCTGACTTTTCTCTTCTGTTGAAAATATCTTGTAGCCTTATTTTATTCACAAGTCACTGCATTCTTGTTTTCTTTATATTTTATACAAGATCCCAACTTTCTTTGGAACTATGGGTTATATATCAGGCGGTTTAAAAACGCCTTAACCCAATGTATCATTAACTGGTGGTCCTTAGGCTCTTAAGTGATATATATAGCCTATGTTATATTTCGGTATATCTATCTGCAACTGTAAACTGTGCTTTCAGTTATAGCGAGTTATTGAGGGAAAATAACACACACACTATATATCTATATATCTATATATATATATTATATATATATATATATATATATATAATATATATGTGAGACAGTGAAGGGGTATGTATTGGATGGGGTGTACATCTCGCCCAGGTACTTAGCTGACTGGCATAAGGGAAATGTATGGCTTTGTAAACCTAGTGGTGGAGCAAGTTCACTACACCCTCCATTCAGTACAGGCTTGCAGCTCAAACCTGAGGCCACTCAGGTTCTAATTAGGCAGCCAGAAGTAGGTGGTTGAGAACACAGACATTGAGCTCTCTCAGTCTGGATGTGACTCCAGACACTGCAGGAGTCTCTGGGAAACCATACGCTGGTAAATACTGAATATATGTGTTGTTTTGGGCCAGGCTGGTAGAGTCTGGGCCCTGATAGTGAGGGAAC
>JARQOD010000003.1:180156984-180184965 GCA_033576555.1 Oophaga sylvatica | reverse complement strand
CCTTGATATAAGACCGCATAGCGTCATGTTCAGGTACAGACAAGTTAAAAAGGCGACCTTTAGGGAATTTACTACCTGGCACTAATTCAATAGCGCAGTCATAGCTCCTATGGGGAGGCAAGGATGCAGATTTACTTTCGCTAAACACATCAGAAAAATCAAACAAAAAGTCAGGAACATCCTCAACCTGGGGGGAGGCAGAAAAAACAGGAGTGTTGGCACTAACACATTGGCAGCCCCAACTGGTCACAGACACAGATTTCCAATCCAAAACAGGATTATGAGACTGTAACCAAGGGAAACCCAGCACGATAATGTCATGCAGATTATATAGAACCAAAAATTTGCAGCACTCCTGGTGATCAGGTTCAACCCTCATTATCACCTGAGTAGAAAACTGGGGTTTATTCTCAGCCAAAGGGGTAGAATCGATCCCCAGTAGGGGAATAGACTTCTGTAGGGGTATCAAGGGAAACCCACAACGTTTGGCAAAATCATAATCCATCAGGTTAATAGCTGCTCCAGAATCAACGAAAGCCTGAGCAGAAAATGAGGACAGAGAGCATATCAGAGTGACAGTTAATAAAAACTTAGTCTGAACACTACCCAAGACAACTGAGCGTGCAAAATGTCTTCCCCGCTTAGGGCAGACTGAAATAGCATGAGAGGCATCACCACAGTAGAAACATAACCCATTGCGCTTTCGAAACTCATGACGCTGTGCCCCAGACACCACTCCATCAAACTGCATGGGCTCAGCAACTGGCTCACAAGGCAACACCACTCCACGCATACTTCTCCGCTCACGCAAACGTCTGTCAATTTGAATCGCCAATGACATAGAATCATTGAGACCAGAGGGGACAGGGAATCCCACCATAACATCCTTTACATTATCCGACAGACCCTTCCGGAAAAGGGCCGCCAAAGCGTCGTCATTCCATTTGGTCAGGACTGCCCACCTGCGGAATCTCTGACAGAATAACTCAGCGTCATCAAGCCCCTGATTTAATGCCAACAAGGCTTTTTCAGCTTGATCAGTGACATTAGGCTCATCGTACAATAACCCCAAAGCCTGAAAAAATGCATCAACATCACTCAAAACAGGATCCCCAGGTGTCAGGGAAAAAGCCCAATCCTGAGGATCGCCGCGCAGGAGAGAGATGATAATTTGAACCTGCTGCGCTGCGTTCCCTGAGGACTTAGATTTTAAGGCAAGAAACAATTTACAATTATTTTTGAAATTCTGAAACTTAGCTCGATCCCCTAAAAACAAATCTGGCATGGGGATCCTAGGTTCCACAACAGGCAACCCAGCAAGATAGATAGCAATACTCTGAACCTCAGTGGCAAGCTGATCCACACGGCCAGACAACTGTGCAAACTCCATTGGGAGAAAAGATCCTCCCCAGCACCCAGAGATACAGAGGGGAAAAAAAAAAAAATGCAACAAACAGAAAAATATCTCTGACAACTTTTCTTCCTTAAAAATATTTTTTCCCTTCTGTGAGTACCATACAATTTTTATGGCCGGTGATACTGTTATGTTACGGTAGCTGAGGAGTGCAGGTAAAAAAGGCAATACACCAGAGCAGTTGGAATCTATGAGATTGCAGTACCCTGACTAACCACCGCAACTAGAGGCAGCCGTGGAGCGTTCCTACGTTGGTCCTAGACGCCTCGTCACAGCCTGAGAAACTAACTACACCTAAAGATAGAAATAGGAAAGCTATCTGCCCCGTAGCAGAACCCCAAAGATAATAGAAAGCCCCCAAACATGTAATGGCGGCTAGACAAGAGGAAATACTGACACAGAAAGAAAATAGTATGAGCAAACGCTGGGGCCCAAACTATCTAAATAGAAAAGGACAGGAAGGGTACTTACTGCAATCTCAGAAAACCCTGAAAAAACACCAACTCTACTAATTTCAAAATCACCTGAGATCACACGACCTCTACCACCTAAATTAGTTCTCTGGTGTAACAAAAACAGCAGCCACTGAAAAAAACTGGAAAAAGCAAAAGTACAAAACACAGTGGCTGAACTAAACTGAGAGGGCAAAAGCCCCCGGAGGGGACCCAGAAGGCCCCCACAGAAGTGCAGGACCAAATGCAAAAATATAGCAAAAACACAAAATAAGAAATTGTCTTATCTGATAGCAGGAGATGCAGACACGACACAGCAGGCTACAAGGGAAACTGGAAAGAAGGATTCAGACCAGAACAATTGATCACCGGCAACCCTGATGAGAAAATGATTCCCTTAAATAAGACCAATCAGTAACACCTGATTCCCAGTCCTCACAATCCTCACTAGTACCGCTTGTAACCACCAGAGGGAGCCTCTGCTCAGAACTCATCTCAAACCCATTCACAACAATTGACGCTAAGATCAAAGAGGATAAGGAACAGTTTTTATTAAGGGCTAATCCTCTTTTCGACCAGTGTCAGTTTTAACTGCAAAGCAGCAACCTGATGCTATTGGGGATTCCAGATAAATGCAAGGTTTTTTTTTATTCCCCAATGAGGATTTGTGCCGTGTGAACCTACCCTTTAAGTGTTGCATGTATGCCTGTTATGTAACCGTTGTGGACGGTTGAAAAAGCACCAAAATTTGTCCCCAGGCAAATAATTTACAACAGAAATACAATTACTTTGTACACTTTGCATAAGAAAATTCTTCCTATACAAATGTATGATTTTCTCAACTGAACTTCGGTGGACTCGATGAGTGTTACACAATGCTCACCACGCACTCTATATATATCCAGTAGACAATTTATACTAACCTCCAGAAAATCTTCTCCATCATTCTGGAGAATCTTGCCTTTCCGCCAACGCTGAAGGAACCACTTGAGCTTCATGAAGGTCAGGTAGAAACTCTGCTTAAACTGCTGCATCTCTTGCACCAGAACATTCTTCTCCTGGCTCCAGAACTTCTGCTCCAACCTTCTCTGTAGGCCCAAACTCTGGAGTTCAAATTCCCGTCTCAAAAGCAACTTCTGGTGATCCTCCTTCAGCTGCACAAAGGATTTACAAAAAGGAGAGAAAATTACTACATATATAGGCAAGGTTAATTCAGGAATGCTTGAGAAAAATGGTTCAAGATACATAAAAACTACACATCCTCATATTACAATATGGAAATACCATACGATAGCAAGGCTGTCTGAATGGCCACAAAACAGCAATAAAGCCACGTGAATTAGACCCAGAATGTCTGCACGGACACTAGATATCTGGCTGGAGAGACTTAACATGGGTCAAATTTGTAAAAACTTTGAAGTTGGGATACAGCGTATATACAAGATCACAATTCTAGAGAGCTAACACATTAATGGCAAATTTCAATGTTTTTTTTTCTTTTAATATATTCTATATGAAAATTATAAATCCCCGAAATTTGCTATTAATGTGTTAACTCTATATTGAAAGAATTGTGATCTTCGCTAAATGACTCATGTAGGCAACGGGCAATTTTATATTTTAACTTGATGAAATGATGACTGAGTTTAATAGACAGTGACCTGAGCAATCTTCTGGTTGAAGACATCCTCATCCTCTTTCCGTAATTGCCTTTCCTGTGACAGCTGTTCCTGAAGCCCCTGTATGGTCTCGTTGGCATCAGATAGTACCAGTTGCAAGTCTTTAATCTACATGAAAGAGTCAAATATTAATGTTTTGAAATTTGGGATTTTTACAATTAATGCTCCTTTATTATAGGTCATTAACATATTTCCTACTGGAGATAGATACTTCACTTTTGTAGAGATTCATGTAAAGTATTTTTGCTTCAGAGAAGTCATTTTATAATGTTGGGGTGAACAGTCAAAACTCAAGATGTAAATTATGATTGGTACAGACGGCTTGAACTATAATACAGCATTAATTAAAAAGCTAATTGTCTAAGCCTATAATTCTTTGGTTGCTCCTCATAACCATAGTAACAGACTGAAAAAAACTGAATAGTATAGACGTGCCATGTATTAATTCATCTGCTGTCTAACCTACTAAATGTATGTTTGCAACCAGGAAGCAGAGGACAGATGGAAGGGAGCATGGCTGCAGGAGCAGACTACACAGGGTTTGTCTGTAGTCTGTTACCATGACGACACAAGTACCTCTACACTACCTGTGGACCCAAAACTTATTTCAAAATAAGTGTGACTTCCTTTTATTTTAGATTTTGGGGACCTCCCCAGAAGAAACAATTTTCATACCTTGAGAAGATAGGAGTTTGATATGATTTTAGACCTGAATGTAAACATGTCTATTGCTAAAAAAAAAAACCTTCCAAGGTCACGGATTTGACTTAGAAGCTGATTTCATCTGCCTTGATTTAAAGTCAGTACTAGTAAAACAATATGTGCTGCCTTCTGCTTCATCTGACCAAGCTCCCGCACATGTTCTGGCACTCACTGTAAGATTGGATTTTACTAAGCAGATGGTGGTTAAAGTGTCAATCACCAACAATGAGGCAGAGTTAAGGGTGCAGTCAGATGGCCATATAAATCGGACAGCAAAGCTTGGACAGGCCGTGGCTCTCCAGACCTGAACTTTAGCACTGCACAGAAATATATGAAGCGGTCACGTTTTGGGTTGGGAGACTCGCTGGGCAGTCCAGATTTATACGGCTCTATGACTGTGCCTTAAGAGTATGACTATACCAGGCTCTTCCTAGAGCTGGAACACCTAGCAGAAAAGTTTACTAGTTATAATAGGTATGGGGCCTTTATTAATGTGAAACAAAAATCTTTCCTTCCCTGTACATGAAATATGGTGCAGATTGGGAACCAAGATGGATGCAACAGGTTTTTCCTAATGTAAGGACATACAGTTACATGAAAAAGTTTGGGCACCCCTATTAATCTTAAGCTTAATGTTTTTTAAAAACTGGTGTTTTTGCAACAGCTAATTCAGTTTGATATATCTAATAACTATTGGACACAGTAATGTTTCTGCCTTGAAATGAGGTTTATTGTACTAGCAGAACATGTGCAATCTGCATTCAAACAAAATTTGACAGGTGCATAAGTATGGCCACCCTTATCATTTTCTTGTTTTAAATACTCCTACCTACTTTTTACTGACTTACTAAAGCCCTTTTTTTGGTTTTGTAAGCTCATTGAGCTTTGAACTTCATAGCCAGGTGTATGCAATCATGAGAAAAGCTACTTAAAGTGGCCACTTGCAAGTTGTTCTCCTGTTTGAATCTCCTCTGAAGAGTGGCATCATAGGCTCCTCAAAACAACTGTCAAATGATCTGAAAACAAAGATTATTCAACATAGTTGTTCAGGGGAAGGATACAAAAAGCTGTCTCAGAGATTTAACCTGTCAGTTTCCACTGTGAGGAACATAGTAAGGAAATGGAAGAACACAGGGACAGTTCTTGTTAAGGCCAGAAGTGGCAGGCCAAGAAAAACATCAGAAAGGCAGAGAAGAAGAATGGTGAGATCAGTCAAGGACAATCCTCGGACCACCTCCAGAGAGCTGCAGCATCAAGTTGCTGCAGATGGTGTCACTGTGCATCGGTCAACTATACAACGCACTTTGCACAAGGAGAAGCTGTATGGGAGAGTGATGCGAAAGAAGCAGTTTCTGCAAGCACGCCACAAACAGAGTCGGCTGAGGTATGCAAAAGCACATTTGGAGAAGCCAGTTTCTTTTTGGAAGAAAGTCTTGTGGACTGATGAAACCAAGACTGAGTTGTTTGGTCATACAAAAAGGCGTTATGCATGGTGTCAAAAAAACGCAGCATTCCAAGAAAAACACTTGCTACCCACAGTAAAATTTGGTGGAGGTTCCATCATGCTTTTGGGCTGTGTGGCCAATTCCGGCATCGGGAATCTTGTTAAAGTTGAGGGACGCATGGATTCCACTCAGTATCAGCAGATTCTTGACAATAATGTTCAAGAATCAGTGACAAAGTTGAAGTTACGCAGGGGATGGATCTTTCAGCAAGACAATGATCCTAAACACCGCTCTAAATCTACTCAGGCATTCATGCAGAGGAACAATTACAATGTTCTGGAATGGCCATCCCAGTCCCCAGACCTGAATATCATTGAACATCTGTGGGATCATTTGAAGAGAGCTGTCCATGCTCGGCGACCATCAAACTTAACTGAACTGGAATTGTTTTGTAAAGAGGAATGGTCAAAAATACCTTCATCCAGGATCCAGGAACTCATTAAAAGCTACAGGAAGCGACTAGAGGCTGTTATTTTTGCAAAAGGAGGATCTACTAACTATTAATGTCACTTTTCTGGTGAGGTGCCCATACTTATGCACCTGTCAAATTTTTTTTGGATGCAGATTGCACATTTTCTGTTAGTACAATAAACCTCATTTCAAGGCAGAAACATTACTGTGTCCAATTATTAGATATATCAAACTGAAATAGCTGTTGCAAAAACACCAATTTTTATCAAACATTAAGCTTAAGATTAATAGGGGTGCCCAAACTTTTTCATATAACTGTATACCCACTTAGTGCATACAGTATATAGCAAGAACCCAGGGTTGCCTGGTGTAATAGAAATGTGCATACTAAATTGTAAGTATTCCGGACAGTGATAAGACATATTGGAGCAGATATTCCCTCTGTTTCGTTACAGTGATATGGTATTTGGCAAGTCGTGTAATCCAGGAGAGGCCTAAAGAAATGGACTAAACTTTAAAATGCAATCTATATATACACATTACTGTAATTTTGCATAAAAATTGCAACTTAAAGTTATCATTTTGGCCATAAACCTTCTGATATTTTCAACATTAATATTTTATAACCATGCAGGTGGTTTAAAATAAAAAAAAGATTGCTAGGAAATACAATCTAACAATATTATGACAAATTAAATCATTTTGAGACAGAAATAGTTAAAAGCAGCGGTTTCGCAGAGTAGTGTATCTTTTTCCATAGTAACAGGGTTGCTTGGCAACCAGGGAAGGGTTGCTAGGCAGTGTAAGATACAGCTTATACCCATAGGTTTGTACTATTAGTTATAGGCAGCGCTGTTGCTGTGCAGATAAGGACGTGAATGTTGTGAAGGATGAACGTTTATTTACATCAGCAGCGAGAAAACTCTGCCAAAGAATCATCGCGGGGTCATCATGAGAGACGAAGAGAAGAGTCATAGGAATAATACATTGTGTAACACGGCACAGATCCTAAAGCTCCCGGCATAGAAGAGAAAACCTGCCGGCATGAGTCACACATTTGGGAACATCTGTGTCTGTTCTCAGAAGTGAAAATATGACAAAGCAAAGAAGGTGGGGGCAGGGATGATCTATAGACTTCCTGTTACCAATTCATTCTCCCTTATCACTTCATCTGAAATAGTAGAGTTGGAGCAAATAACATGGCAGAGGTTTTTGGAGGGGCACATGCCCCAAGTGCCAATAAAATACTGGCCAAAGTAGCTCAAGGACTGCTGCATGTGAGTGCTGATGGATTAGGAGAATGTAGAACATCTATAGTCATTAAAGGGTTATTCCTGACTTTATAGATAGACATTGTCAGAAGTAATTTTGACATCTACTGCTTATTTAAAATGTACAGTAGATTTTGAAATAAACACTTTTGTTTTTTTTACAATTTGTTTCCTAAGAGACTGACCAGAGCGACCATTTAGCTTGTAAGCACTGCCCTAAAGCTGGCTGGCATTAAGGCCTCTTTCACACATCAGTTTTTTGCAATCAGGCACAATCCGGCGAATTGTTTAAAAGATGGATCCGGCGTTGATTGTAAAAAACTGATGTGCCGATCCGTTTTTTAGCTGGATCCGTCTTGGTCTTTTTAACCTGGAAAAGTAGTAGCAGTACAGAATCCGGATCAGTCTTTTGCTGGATTGCACAAAACACTGATCCGGTACCATAGACTTCTATTGTTTCCGGCCGCCTGATGCGCTGCTTCAGGCGCTGTCAGGCGTTTCCGGCACAAAAAAAAAAAACGTTACATGATGCGTCCTGTCCAGCCGCCGGAATTAAAATCTATGACGGATCCGGCAGAAAACGGACTAAACGCAATGACATGCGGCGCAATCCGGCGCTAATGCATGTCAATGAGAAAAAAACGGATCCGGCGGTAAAAAAAACAATGCCGGATCGCGCCTGACGGCAAAAAACTGATGTGTGAAAGAGGCCTAAGCAGTAAAAGCACATACCAGTCGTCCTGGCCAGCTTAAAGGTAGTGCTTACAAGCTCATTAAAGGGAACAGGATGTTGCACAGTAACCTACAGATAGTGTCAGGTCGGCGCCGTTACACTGATTACAGTGATACCTGGTGATGAAATCCGTCTTGTAGTTGTTATGTAACCTTTCTTTTCAGTTTTGAGTTAATGATATGCTCGTGCTCTAGGGTGGCCTGTGGGGGGGGGGCTTTATGTGGTGCTCTGATCAGGTATTCATAATGCAGACAGCTAACAGGTCACTGGTCCCTCACTGACCTGCCCCCTAGTTTGCATACTGAATATTAGATATATTAAAAAAAAATCACCTTCAGCAGGCAGGCGGCCCCTGCGCTGCAGCATGATCACATGTATAATGTGCATAAATAAATTCAGACAAAAAAAAAATTCTGTCTCAAAATGGCGCCAGCCGTGCCTGTGCAGCAGCATCTGTCGGCGATCTGATAGATGCTACTGCGCAGGCGGCGCCATCTTGCTAGAGAAAAAAAAAATGGTCTCCGCCTGCGCAGCAGCATCTATCAGATCGCCAATAGATGCTACTATGCAGGCATGGCCAGCGCCATTTTTAGACAAAATTTTTTTCTGAATTTATTTATACCAGCAAATAAAATAATTAAATGCACATTATACATGTGGTCATGCGGCGCCTGTCTGCTGAAGGTGATTTTTTTTCCATATAATAAATATGCACGGCTCTGCAGGTGGAGAGAAGGTGGACATCCTCCCACTCTATGGATGTCCACTTAGAAGCCAGCCCATTATGTAACTTAGCTCAACCCTCACAACACTTACTGTACTGGAAGAAAAACTCTGGGTTATATGTAACTGTTGCCATTAGGCGTAGTGAAACACGTCTCCCCACAAGCAGCTTGCCTGTGACTGTGTCACAAAATATAATTATATATACACATTATATTTTGCTGTGGTTTGCCTATACAAGTTTTAGCTTGCCTGATCTCACTTACACAGATCCTGCAGTGTGCGCTGTCCCTGTACGCAGGGGTCTATAAACATTTCAGCTTGTCGGAATCTGAACTATTCTTGTCCATGTCTGTAATGTGGTGCAATTGTATTAACAAAGTATGTATATATGCAAATAGCTAAGAAAACTTGTCTGTCTGGGAGCAGAATGCATGCAGGTTTGGGGTGTAGTCACACTATATTTGCAGTGCACATTGGCAAAACTCCCAGCGTACAGTACAGACCAAAAATTTGGACACACCTTCTCATTCAATGAGTTTTCTGTATTTTCATGGCTATGAAAATTGTAGAATCACACTGAAGACATCAAAACTATGAATTAACACATGTGGAATTATACATTACACTTTACAAAAAGTGTGAAACAACTGAAAATATGTCTTATATTCTAGGTTCTTCAAAGTAGCCACCTTTTGCTTTGATTACTGCTTTGCACGCAGAAAAGGTGAACGGATGGACTCTACATGCCTGGTTCCCACCGTGAAGCATGGAGGAGGTGGTGTGATGGTGTGGGGGTGCTTTGCTGGTGACACTGTTGGGGATTTATTCAAAATTGAAGGCATACTGAACCAGCATGGCTACCACAGCATCTTGCAGCAGCATGCTATTCCATCCGATTTGTGTTTAGTTGAACCATCATTTATTTTTCAACAGGACAATGACCCTAAACACACCTCCAGACTGTGTAAGGGCTATTTGACCAAGAAGGAGAGTGTTGGGGTGCTACACCAGATGACCTGGCCTCCACAGTCACCAGACCTGAACCCAATTGAGATGGTTTGGGGTGAGCTGGACCGCTCACCGCTTCAATTTTGAATAAATCCCTAACAGTGTCACCAGCAAAGCACCCCCCCACCATCACACCACCTCCCCCATGCGTCACGGTGGGAACCAGGCATGTAGAGTCCAGCCGTTCACCTTTTCTGCGTACAAAGCAGTAGTCAAAACAAAAGGTGGCTACTTTGAAGAACCTAGACTATAAGACATATTTTCAGTTGTTTCACACTTTTTTGTAAAGTGTAATGTATAATTCCACATGTGTTAATTCATAGTTTTGATGCCTTCAGTGTGATTCTACAATTTTCATAGTCATGAAAATACAGAAAAATCTTTGAAAGAGAAGGTGTGTCCAAACTTTTGGTCTGTACTGTATATATCACACATATCCATAGATCCTTATTCAGTCACCAAAGGCCAAGACATTGTCCTTTTGGTCTTTATTGTGATAATTTATGCCAGCATCTTCAGTTTTTTTTTTTGTGCTGTATAAAAGGGAAGGTTCATTACAATATTCTATACAGAGGTATCTAGTAAGAAGCATGTACCTACCACTGGGTATTTCTAACACTATAGCCTGCGGACAAATCTTGAAGTGAAGTGTTGGCTTACACTGAGAGAAATCCCACTGACTCTAAATCTCCGATGCACACTGCACTGTTAATGCACCTTAAGGGGGCTATCAGATGTGACCTTAATGAGGTGTTCTAGTCAATTGATGAACCCAGTGATCGGATGAAGAGGTACTGCAGAACGGGACATCATCGATTCTGGTGGTGCTACTGACCACTGAAGTGGACTGCACTAGATTCACAGGGCAGACAGCAGGTGAGTGGGCCCAACTATGTCGTTATTAACACATTTATGCTCACTGTAAAGTTTTTATGGGAGTCAGATTTTATTTTTTTTATTATTAAGCATAGCACCCAACCAAAATATCTGCTCAATTCCCAGGATTCAAGTGCTGATTTGGACATGTAGCCTTTCCAGCTCCACAATTGGATGTGTTAAAAAAAATGTCCCTGTGCTGAGATAATCTTATATCTGTGCCCCTGCTGTGTACTGTGTAATGACTGTGTCTGACCGTACAGGAACATGGTCTGATCATAACACAGCTCCTGGGCAGGGGAGGGAGCAAAAGAGTGTACAGAGGACAACAGGGGATCGGAGATGATTCTTTGTTGAAGTAAAACATTGCTTAAAAATAGGCAGTGAAATGTTTTACATCACAGAAAGAAAGAATCAGCAGTGATTCCCTGCTGTAATGTCTGTATACTCTTTTTCTTCCTCCCCTGCCCAGGAGCTGTGGTATGATCAGACCATGTTCCTGCACGGTCAGACACAGCCATTACACAGTACACAGCAGAAACACATTTATAAGATTATCTCAGCACAGGAACATTTTTTTAAACACATCCAATTGTGGAACTTGTTATTATTCCAAGATCTATTAATTAAAATGTACTTTGTTCGAGGGGAAAATTCCTTTATTTTCACTCCAAAGGCTGTACAAACTTACAGTGAAGGATCTCTTGCATTGGCACTTTCACATAGGCTGTATCAGAGATAATGTGAAAAGCACCACTTTCTATGTAGACATGTGCTTTTATTAATACATATTGTGATTAGTTGCTTGCTATGAAATAACATATCAATGCATTCATGGACATCTTGACAAGAAGTCAGATAGGACAGCTGCTTGAAGACCACTGGTTCACTTTCTGGTTTATAAACAATGTGTCAAGAACTGTACCAAAAGTGGATCAATTTTCTCCTGGCAGTATGTTTTTCATCTATGGGCACTTTTCCATAACAATTAAAGAGAACATACAGTATATACCATAGACTTACCTCTGCAGCATAGGACTCATTGTCTTCGGGCTGATAGCTCTTATGGCCTTTGCTCTGGTCCATATTATGTTCATTTTCGGTCTTCTCCCAACAAGTTGCCTCCTTCTCTCGACAGTTCCTACACTCAGGCTGCTGCATGCATGGGCAAGTTAATGAAGAACAGAACGAGAAAGGCCAAGGGAAGGAGTAAAAAAAGGAACACAAACGACAACATGAAATAAAAGGGGATCAAACGAAAAATAAACAAAATCAATGATAAAAGGGAAACAAAATTACATAATAAAATAAAGGAGGAACAGAAAGAAGAGTTTGGTCACAGAGGAGAAAGACAAGGTGGAGAGGAAAAGAAAACACGCAATGAGTAGACACGTGGGCTGGGGGTTTGTTAGGGAAAAAAGACAGGAAGAGAAAAAGAAGGGAAGAAGAAGATGTGCAAACACCGGTTATGGTGCCCATGCAGTGAACAAGGGGGCGAGGTATAGGGAGCAGGAGGTAGAGGAAGATTAGCTCTGAAGTCTAGCATCATGCAGGAAAGTAGAGCATGCACCGAACAGTCTCAAACCCACTCGTCACTGAACGCCCTGAAACTGGTCCTAGATCCCAAATACTAGAAGGCACGGCCACACGTGGGAGCGTGCACATGCACCACGCACACTCTGAGCCACCCTGTACCATTACAATTTATAGTGCTACTTTGATGACAAATGTTCCAGATGGACAAGAATATAGTAAATGTCCCCAACACATGGAAACCCCCTAAATAAAGCAAACCGTACACAGTCGCCACAGCCTGCATTCCTGTGCTTGGTTTAGAGATCTAGTACAGCGCTAGTTCTCAGAAAACAGCAGAAGATGGTTTACAACTAATCCACTGAGACCTTACCATAACTAGCCAAATAAGGCTACTTTCACACTTGCGTTTTTTTGCGCTGCGTTTCGAGCGCACATGAAGCGCATTAAAAAAACGCGTGCAAACGCTGCGATATTTAGTCGCATCAGCATACGCATTACGACAAAAAAACGCAGCGTTTGTCTGCGATTTCATGCGTTTTTGCATGCGTTTGCGTTTTTTTTGGCGCATGGGTTGTCTATGTGTCACATTTCTATCATCTCTGGATCTATCATCTCTGGCTCTATCATCTCTGGCTCTATCATCTCTGTCTCTATCATCTATCATCTGTCTCTATCATCTCTGTCTCTATCATCTATCATCTGTCTCTATCATCTCTGTCTCTATCATCTCTGTCTCTATCATCTATCATCTGTCTCTATCATCTCTGGCTCTATCATCTATCTCTATCATCTGTCTCTATCATCTCTCTCTATCATCTATCATCTGTCTCTATCATCTCTGGCTCTATTATCTTTGGCTCTATCATGGTTTAAACAAGTGTTTAGACATTATTTACAGAAAAATCGCGTGCGTGCAAAAGCGCTGAGGAGCGCAAAGCCATGCGCACGCCAGCGCCCCCATAGACTGCAATGTTATTTTTTGCGCATAGCGCGCGCACGCGTTTTTTTTAAAGCAATTGGGCGAAAAAAAAAAATGCAACATGTAGCGTCTAGCGCGTATGGGCGCACACCGGGAAAATACGCAGCGCACGACAAACGCACATGAACGCGTGCAAGCGCTAGACCCTGCGCCCGCCATGTTAAAGATAGGGGAACATTGCGCATGCGTCCGATAGCGCACAATGCGCTGCACAAAAAAACGCAAGTGTGAAAGTAGCCTAAGATGGTATTGCTGGGGTTGTTTACACCAATCTATTCTACTTTCCTGGTTGTTTTTTAACATTGGGAACAGAGTCACTCTTCTCATTCCTATACAGTCTGGATGTATAGTATGGAGAAGGATGTACAGTTGCCTGCAGCAGGAGCCTCCTCCCTCTGCAAATAGCTGCGACTAAATCTGTGTCTTTTTAAGTTGTTTCTAAGCCTTCCCATCACACCGCCATCAGTTCCCGCAAGGGAATGGTGAGAAATAACTCCTGCTTTCTGTAGGGTTTTTGCAAACTGCTTTAGGATCAATCAGAAAATCCTACAGAATGACAATGTGGGCAAGTTTATATTCAGCTTACTTTTAACATTCAATTTTTAGGTTTAGTGTTGATTTTACAGTGAATCTGTCACAAATTTTTTGCTATTTAATCTGAGAGCAGCATAATATAGATACAAAAACCCTGATCTCAGCGATGTGTCATTTACTAGGCTGCTTGTTGCAGTTTCAATAAAATCAGTGTTTTATCAGCAGGAGATTATCACTTGGTATATTGTGCCATGTTGACCTCCTGCTCTGTGTAATCCCGCACCCACCACCAATTGGCAGCTTTTTGCCCATGGACGATATACAATCAGTGATGTGGATGGGTTTATACAGAGATCATCATTCAGAGAACTATTAGATCTGCAGCAGAGAAAACGGTGATTATCAAAATGACAGCAAGCAGCTTGGTTAGTGCTTCATCACTGGAATCAGGGTCTCATCCTTAGATCATGGTGCTCTCGGCTTAAATAGCAAAAAACCTGGTGACAGATTCCCTTTAAGTAAGGTCCCTCAATTCCTAGTCTGTTAGGACGAAGTAAGAAGCACTGAATACTACTAAGGGTTTTATGATATGCTTGTATCTCTCAGAGGTCCATATAGGAGACAGATTTGCTGCCTACAGGACATTATGTGCATGGTGTGTATTTTGATGCTTGTTTTTCACATGTACACTGGCTTTATTTAACTTACAGCAATGGCTGCGACGTTACAGACTAGAATATAATATGTGGCCTCCAATATTATGAGATATATTACAATATAACCTCAATTAGCTTGGTCTGCTTTCACACCAGAGATCAGTAATGGCTGTGAAAGGAGCAGACATCTGTCGTTGCACATAGAGGAATATACTCCTTGTGGCTTCCAACAAACCTAGTATGGCATGTGAAGTTTTCAATATGCCTTATTAAAATTACATTACAACTAGACGAGTGCAGAACTGCAAACGAGCCGGAGAGACTTTCACAATATGGTGTTGAAATATGGGCCAAGGTTTGTAGACAGTCTCTTGAGCAAAATTAAGCCATTGTGTAGTACGAATGAGGAGCAAAAGTGGCAGACATACGGTATTACCCCTCATACAAAAAGAGCAAGTTAGTGAAGGCAATGGATTCTCTAGCATTACAGTGACCATCAGCCAGAATATGTCCATGCTAAATCTGTTAGTCAACTATGATTAAAGGGTATGTGAAAGAAAAGTTGGTCCCCAGAGACTTTGAAGATTGGGGAAAATTCCAACACAGACTTGCTTAAAATCTGTCATTGTGCATTAAGTCAGCGACAGTGGGTGATTTTAAACACCTAATAAAGCCAAGCACACATTTAATATGGAACATTGTATCTGCATCCCTCATGTTCTGAACATAGGAGATTCAGAAAATTATGCAAGGATTTCCTACACGTAACGTGTGACGAGAATGCCATTGACATCCATGCTTTCTATTTTTCGGTGGATGAGATAACACTTGGGCTACTGTCACTATCATACTGATAAACTTTGACAGAGAAATATTGAGGACTACGCAGAAAGAATAAAATAAAAAAGGCCCTATAAAAAAATAGAAATAAATATAGCAAAAAGAGGCTGAATAGGATCAAAGAAGAGGAAAATGTGAAAGGAGGAATTGTGTTGATTTCTTTTTTTCCTGTGTTGACGAACCTTTTATGTAGGAAACAAACATACTCTAAATTACTAGAAAATGAGTGAACATCCAGTGGAAGGCAGATAGGCAACCATAGGAAGCTGGGGACCAGTGTCTATGCAATTTAGGGTATGTTCCCACGGTCAGTAACCGGCAGCATATCCGCTGCGTCCAAAGCGCTGCCGGCTTTTGAACGCAGGTGATTCCGCATGTGTTCATTGAACCGTGCGGAATCACCGCATCCAATACATTGTACGGGTCATTTATCTTGTGGAGACGTGAAAGACGTGCCGCATGTCCGTCTCTGCAGGTGAGCAGGAGGCGGCCGTGCAAACATAGTGGGTATGGGATTTCTTGAAATCCCATCCACTATGCTGTAACATTTGGCCACTGCGGGTTGGACGCTGCAGATGTGCGCAACGTCCAACCCGCAGCGTTTACTGATCGTGGGAACATACCCTGGCTCGTCAGATCAGAACATTGGTTACTGAACAATATAATCTCCCATCATACCTGTCACTTTATAAAGAAGAGGTACAAAACAAGTATACCTAAACAAGGCTAGTTACATGATCATCTCAAATCATGTTTTCATAATATATAAAATAAAAAATATACAGTGGGGGCTTAATAGGTTTTTCGTAATATTAGACTAATTTTGGACGCACCCACCAATATCGACGGAGTCAGCCGATACTGCATTTAGGAAGAGTGGCTGATTGTCAGAGAGATGTTGATCGAGCTAGGGTTTTAGTGTTAAAAGCTGATGGGTGAAGGTCCCTGGAATCTTTGAGTCTACAGAGTAGGAGAACAGTGCGGGCCAGCTCTTGGCGCTGACTGTCAGTTTAGTTCTGAAGCCCCACCCTACTTGTAAGGCACCTTTCAGCCCAAGAGCTCACCCCGCACTGTCCACTTCTACAGGAGACTACTGTAGACTCAAAGTTTCCAGGGACCCTCGCACTTTCCCACCCCCCGGTCTTGTTTAAGGAGAAATGACTCTCAGCCAATCACTAGCTGAGGCATAGCAGCTCTGTGGCCAGTCATTGGCTGAGCACATTTTCTCTGTATCCAGAGGGACAAGGAAGTAGAGGCTAGTGGGGAACCCAGGATTACTTCTTTTGCCATGCTGGCCATTTTAAAATAAAATTGAAGGGTGCAGAGCCCTTACATTCTATTTTTATGAAATGTCAAGAAAATGGGATACAACCATATAAGGCAGTCCACCACACTATGAATGTATGCACCACCATTTTCATGTATTACCACCATTATTAAGTGCCATTATTGCAGCTTCTTCCCAGGAAGAATTTATAGGTACAGTGGCATGTAAAAGTATGGGCACCCCTGGTCAAAACTACCGTTATTGTGAACAGTTAAGCAAGTTGATGATGGAATGATCTGTAAAAGTTAAAGATGACACATTTCCCTTGTATTTTATGCAAAATACTAATATATATTATATAATCATTTTTTTCTCTCATTTGTTACATTTTAAAAAAGTACAGAAAGGAAAATGGGCTGATGCAAAAGTTTGGGTGCCCTGCATGGTTAGTACCTAGTAGTACCCCCCTTTTGGAAGTATCATAGCTTGTAAATGCTTTTTGTAGCCAGCCAAGTCTTTATTTCTTGTTAGAGGGATTTTCATCCATTCTTCCTTGAAAATTTCGTCCAGTTGTGAGATTCCTGGGTCGTCTTGCATACACTGCTGTTTTGAGGTCTAGCCACAGATTTTCGATGATGTTCAGATCAGGGGACTGTGAGGGCCATTATAAAACCTTCACCTCTTGCCTTTTGGGGTAGTCTACTGTGGATTTTTACATGTGTATAGGATCGTTATCCATTTAAAGAAGCCACCCTCTTTTCAATTTCAGCTTCTTTTATAGATGGTGTTATGTTTGCATCAAGAATTTGTTGAAATGTCATTTGAATCCATTCTTCCCTCCACCAGTGAAGTGTTCTCAGTACCATTGGCTGCAACACAACTCCAAAGCATGAATGATTCACCCTCATGCATAAAAGTTGGCGAGATGTTTTTTTCCTGAAATTCTGTGCCTTTTTACTCCACACATGTCTGTGAAGAGTTCCATTTTAACCTCATTGGTCCACAGGACTCGTTTCCAAAATGCATCTGGCTTGTTTAGATGTTCTTTTGCATACTTGTGACGCTGAACTTTATGAAGAGGACATGGGAGAGGTTTTCTTTTGATGACTTCCATGAAGGTCATATTTGTGCAGGTGATTCTACCACGACTCCAGACTCTGCTAAAGCTTTCTGATGGCCTTTCGCAGTCAAGCAGGGGTTCTGATTTGCCTCTCTAGCATTCCTACTAATAGCTTTCACTGAAATTTTGCTTGTTCTTCCAAACTTTATCTTTACCTTCACTGTTCCTGTTAACGGCCATTTTTTAATTATCTACAATCCGAACTGAGGAAAGGGCAACTTGAAAACACTTTGCCATCTTTTTATAGCCTTCTGCTTTTAGAGCCTCCACCATTTTTATTTTCAGAGTGCTAGGCAGCTGCTTAGATGAATCAATGGTTGCTGTTTTTTGGGACAAGGTTAGAGGAGGATGGGTTTTTATAAAGCTAGTAAATTTCCATCACCTGGCTTTTCCTAACTATGATAGGGAACAAACCATAACCCTAAAAAGCTAAATAACACCTTTCTAACATATGACGTAGCATCCCATCCACGTGACCTTGGCCTTAAGTCCCAGTGACGGGATAGTACGTCATATAGTATCAGCCGCGATCAGGCTCGTGTCAGACGATTCTCACAGCTGACACCCGGCACTAAGTACCAGGAGCAGTCACGGACCGCTCCCGGCACTTTAACCCCCGGCACACTGCGATCAAAGATGATTGCAGCGTTCCGGCGGCTGCAGAGGGACTGAAAGCCCCTCCGCTTTTGGATAGGAGACCCGGCGGCATGACGCGAGGTCCCGATCGTTCCCATGGAGACCCGGATGTTGTCACGACAACATCTGGGTCTCCAGGTCAAAGAGACTTCCTAACATGCGCAATGCATGTCAGGAAGTGTCAGGTTAGTGCACGGAGAAGCTGCAGCGCTGCAAGCTTCTATAGCATGCAGATGCTGCTTCATCTGCATGCTATAGAAGCGATCATCCTGCAGAAATGAGTGTCCCATAGTGGGACAAAGCGTAAAAGTAAGAATTAAATTAAAAAAAAATGTAATAATTGTAAAAATATTTAAAAAATAAAAAAAAAATGAAAAATCAATATTTATATCAATAAATAAATATTTTAGTGAAAAAAAAATTCTAAACAATAAAAGTAAACATATTTAGTATCCTGCGACCGTAACGACCCCCCTATAAAACTGTCCCACTAGTTAACCCCCTTAGTGAACACCATAAAAAAAAAGAAAAAACAAGGCAAAAAACAATGCTTTCTCAGAATACCGCCAAACAAAAAGTGGAATAACACGCGATCAAAAGAAGGATATAAATAAACATGGTACCGCTGAAAACGTCATCTTGTCCCGCAAAAAACAAGCCCCCGTACAGCGTCATCAGTGAAAAAATAAAAAAGTTATAGCTCTCAGAATAAAGCGATGCAAAAATAATTATTTTTTTTAATATAAAATAGTTTTCATTGTATAAAAGTGCCAAAACATAAAAAAACTATATAAATGAGTTATTGCTGTAATCGTACTGACCTGACGAATAAAACTGCCTTATCAATTTTACCATACGCGGAACGGTATAAACTCCCCCCTCCCCAAAGAATTTCATGAATTGCTGGTTTTTGTTCATTCTGCCTCCCAAAAACCGGAATAAAAAGCGATCAAACAATGTTATGTGCCCGAAAATGGTACCAATAAAAACGTCAACTCGTCCTGCAAAAAACAAGACCTCACATGACTCTGTGGGCCAAAATATGGAAAAAGTATAGCTCTCATAATATGGTGATGCAAAAACTTTTTGGCAATAAAAAGCGTCTGCCATGCGCCCAAACAGTGGTTCCCCCCACATATGGGGTATCGGCGTACTCAGGACAAATTGCACAACAACTTTTGGGGTCACATTTCTCCTGTTAGGCTGGTTTCACACCAGCGTCTGACTGACCTCTAAGCTCCGCCCCCGGCCACGCCTCCTCTCGATCGCTCCGCCTATGGGCGCATGACACTGCATGCGACCTGCGCACCCTATCTTTAGCATTTGGTTCGCAGGCCGTATGCAGGTCGTGCACAACTATGCGTTTGCCGGCGCATGCGTCCTTTTGATGGTGCGCCGACCTGCGCCCAACGAACCGTGTTGCATTTTGGTGCGTTCGGCGCACGATCAAAAGGACGCATGCGCCGGCAAACGAATAGCTGCGCACGACCTGCGTACCCAATGCTAAAGATAGGGTACGCAGGTCGCATGCAGCATCATGCGCCTATAGGCGGAGCGATCGGGAGGAGGCGCGGCCGGGGGCAGAGCTTAGCGGCGGCTGTGCACTGACCAACGCAGGTCAGTGCAACGCTAGTGGGAAACTAGCCTTACCCTTGGGAAAATAAAAAATTCGGGACGAGAAGATCATTTTTGTGGAAAAATTATGATTTTTTTTCATGGCTCTACATTATAAACTTCTGTGAAGCACTTGGGGGTTCAAAGTGCGCACCACACATCTAGATAAGTCCCTTGGGGGGGTCTACTTTCTAAAATGGTGTCACATGTGGGGGGTTTCCACTGTTTAAGCGCATCAGGGGCTCTCCAAACGCAACATGGCGTCCAATCTCAATTCCAGCTAATTCTACGTTGAAAAAGTCAAACGGAGCTCCTTCCCTTCCGAGCTCTGCCGTGCGCCCAAACAGTGGTTCCCCCCACATATGGGGTATCAGCGTACTCAGGACAAATTGCACAACAACTTTTGGGTCCAATTTCTTCTGTTACCCTTGGTAAAATAAAAAAATTGGATCTGAAGTAAATATTTTGTGAAAAAAAGTTAAATGTTAATTTTTTTTTAGAAAAATATTTAGACTTGAGAGTCCTCAGTGGTTGATACCTTTTAATGGCTAACTGAAAAGATGGTAACAAATTGCAAGCTTTCGAGACTACTCAGGTCTCTTCATCAGGCATAGACTAATACAACATCTGAAGAATCACATATTTATACACAAAATAGCACAGAAAAAATGCAATAGGTAGGACAAGTGACATGAAGCAGAACTGTCATTATGGCAGAGGGATTAACATAAATATGACTAGTTCATAGATAAGGAGTGAAGGTTTTATTACCCTCTGATTGGGGTCTGGTATTGTGTTGTGATGACCCTAAAAGGTCAGGGAGGCAGATTCCTTAATTGTTGTAGAACGACATAAAACTCTGGGATATATTCATCCCAGCACTAAGAGTGTCAAAGGTCATCATAAGTTTATATTCCCAGACTTTTCTATCCTTCTCAGATTTGAAGTTAGATTTTAATACAAGTAATTCCATATCTGTCATGCTATGACCGGGCATACAAAAGTGTTTGGCCACAGGTAAATCCATTCTTTTTTCTCTTATCGTGTGGCGATGAGAATTCATCCTTGTTCTCAGTTTTTGCCCGGTCTCCCCCACATACAGACCCCCAGTTGGACATTTAGTACATATAATTAGGTACACCACATTAGATGTGATGCAGCTGAAAGTACCTGGTATCTTGTAGTCCTGATGGGAGTTGGGGATCTTTATCCTGTCCGTGGTCATTATAGATGTACAGGTCTTATATGTTCCAACCCCATGGATAGAGATGAACACCTTGGTCGCCTCAGAAAGACTTTTTTGAACCAGGGCTACCATCCAAGAACAATTGAAAACCAAATTACAAGAGCCACCAGAATATCAAGGAATCACCTGCTACATTACAAAGCTAAAGAAGAAAATAACCGGGTGCCTCTAGTGGTCACCTACAATCCAAGTCTGGAGATGCTAAGGGGAGCTGCACGGAAACTACAACCTTTACTACAAAAAGATGCCCGATTACAATCCATATTTCCAGACCCCCCACTACTATGTTTTAGGCAGCCCCCAAATCTAAGAAGCATCATTGTCAGAAGCTCCCTGTCCTCCCCAACAGCTGCAGGAACCTTTCCTTGCAGACAAAAGAAATGCAAGACCTGTACATCTATAATGACCACGGACAGGATAAAGATCCCCAACTCCCATCAGGACTACAAGATACCAGGTACTTTCAGCTGCATCACATCTAATGTGGTGTACCTAATTATATGTACTAAATGTCCAACTGGGGGTCTGTATGTGGGGGAGACCGGGCAAAAACTGAGAACAAGGATGAATTCTCATCGCCACACGATAAGAGAAAAAAGAATGGATTTACCTGTGGCCAAACACTTTTGTATGCCCGGTCATAGCATGACAGATATGGAATTACTTGTATTAAAATCTAACTTCAAATCTGAGAAGGATAGAAAAGTCTGGGAATATAAACTTATGATGACCTTTGACACTCTTAGTGCTGGGATGAATATATCCCAGAGTTTTATGTCGTTCTACAACAATTAAGGAATCTGCCTCCCTGACCTTTTAGGGTCATCACAACACAATACCAGACCCCAATCAGAGGGTAATAAAACCTTCACTCCTTATCTATGAACTAGTCATATTTATGTTAATCCCTCTGCCATAATGACAGTTCTGCTTCATGTCACTTGTCCTACCTATTGCATTTTTTCTGTGCTATTTTGTGTATAAATATGTGATTCTTCAGATGTTGTATTAGTTCAGCCTGATGAAGAGACCTGAGTAGTCTCGAAAGCTTGCAATTTGTTACCATCTTTTCAGTTAGCCATTAAAAGGTATCAACCACTGAGGACTCTCAAGTCTAAATATTTTTCTATCTACTGGCTAACACGGTACGAAGATACACATCTTTCCTATATCAATTTTTTTTTAAACATTCCAAAAATTCCTGTGAAGTACCTGAAGGGTTAATAAACTTCTTGAATGTGGTTTTGAGCACCTTGAGGAGTGCAGTTTTTAGAATGGTGTAACTTTTGGGAATTTTCTATCATATAGACCCTCAAAGTGACTTCAAATGTGATGTGGTCCCTAAAAAAAATGGTGTTGTAAAAATGAGAAATCGCTGGTCAACTTTTAACCCTTATAACTTCGTCACAAAAAAAAATTTGGTTCCAAAATTGTGCTGATGTAAAATAGACATGTGGGAAATGTAATTTAGTAACTATTTTGTGCGATATGACTCTCTGATTTAAGGGCATAAAAAATCAAATTTGGAAAATAGAAAAATTTTCAAAATTTTCATTTTTTTTTTCATAAATAAACACAAGCTATATCAAAGAAATTTTACCACTAACATGCAGTACAATATGTCACGGGAAAACAGTGTCAGAATCGCCAAGATCCATTGAAGTGTTCCAGAGTTATAATCTCATAAAGGGATAGTGGTCAGAATTGTAAAAATAGGCCCGGTCATTAACATGAAAACAACCCTCGGGAGTAAAGGACTGAAACTTTGGTCAAAGTTATTTGAGCACACAAATCTCCAAGGGTGCCCAGACTTTTGCTTAGGTGAGTTCTTCTTTTTGTAACTTTTGAAATGAAAAAAAAAAAAAAATAGACAATATATTTTTTTTTGCCTAAAATACAAATGAAATGTGTCATCTTTTACTTTAGGCCTTTTAGAGATCATTTCATTTTCAACTTGCTTAACTGTTCGCAATAACGGAAATTTTGACCAGGGGTGCACAAACTTTAATATGCCACTGTAGCACAAAGCTGGATTAATACTATACCAGTCAACTTTCTAGTTAACAAATCCATACACGCAACACATTATTATGGTTAATCTTTCACGCCTTGAAGAACAAAGAGCTGCAGAGTATAATGCAAGTTCAGCCTCAGGGCATAAAGGGTCTGAGTGAATGAGCTGAGATGCTATTATTGCAGTACAAGGATTTTATTGCTGTAAACCAATTACACCTCAATCTCCTGATCATAAAAAGTAGTACTGACTCAGTACAATCAGAAAAGGGATATTTAGTAGAGGTCTTGTTACTCCACAGTATCTCGCATTACGTTCCTTATAGTCTACTTTGCTCCTGTCTTTCAAGACATTCATAGAACACATTGTATTCTGGTTATATGCAAAAATTGATGTATAGAAATTGGAATCTGCCCTGCTTGACTATTCGGTTGTCCGGTTTTCCTTACTGAATATTACGCCTCACTTGACTTTGTAGAATTTTAAAAATCATGTCAGTAATCACATTCTCGCCCTCATCCCGGTTATTAGTAGTAAAGGACTCACTATCATGGTAGCTTTGCAGTAATCCGTACGACAATTAAGAGCTCTGAGGCTTCGCTGATGCAGTTTATGCTGCTGTGATCACCAAATGCCCTCAATTTACAGCCCAATGTCATTTAGGCCAATCCAATACCGCAGGCAACAATATTGATATTCTGCCAAAAAGGAGAGAGGGGAAGAGAGTATAAAATGGCTTCTCATCGACCCTTATTTCTGGACTCCGGTCTCCTTTTTTTAATTTGCTTCAGTTAGTTCCTTTATGTGGTCTAGAATTTGAGCATTCAATAAAATGGCTAATGAATGCACATCTGGTCCAGTGTCCCATTATGACAAATGGGTCTTGAAAATGCTTTTCACATCCATACACTGCTGGCTAACCTCAATTTTATATACACACACACAAAATAAAAATAAAAAGTTCCACCATTGTCTCATACAGAAGTTGTTTTTTTTTTATGTAGAAGAATAATAAACGGTAACGATTCTAATTTCTTACGTGCAAAACATAAGAAAAAGTCTCAGTTTTGCCCTCCCCCTGACTGCACTCAAATGGCATCCATTTTTTTCATGGACCCATAGATTTGCATTACCGATTTTGATTCAACATTTGATCTAAAATGCACCGACCCCAGAGATTTTGCATTTTTTTCGGAAAATCACAGACATGACAGAATTATCTTGGATCTCGTCATACCTAACAGACCGGACATTCAGCGTCTCCCACTCGCACACCACCTCCTCACCTCGCCCCCTATCTGTCAGAGTCCCGCAAGGTTCAGTCCTACGGCCTCTGCTCTTCTCCATTTACACCTTCGGGCAGCTCATTGAATCTCACGGCTTTCAGTATCGCCTCTAAGCTGATGACACACAGATCTTCATCTCTGGATCAGATATCACCTCCCTGCTAACCAGAATCCCACAATGTCTGCCTGCTATTTCATCCTTCTTCTCGCTAGATTTCTAAAACTTAATATGGAAAAAACAGAATTCATCATCTTTCCCCCATCTCACTCGACTCCACCAACGGACCTATCCATTAAAGTAAACGGCTGCCCACTCTTCCCAGTCCCACAAGCTTGCTGCCTCGGGGTTATCCTTGACACTGATTTCTCTTCAAACCACATATACAAGACCTTTCCACTTCCTGCAGACTTCAACTAAAAAATATGTCCCGGATCCATACATTCCTCAACCAAGAATCTTCAAAAACCCTAGTCCATGCCCTCATCATCTCCCGCCTTGACTACTGCAACCTCCTGCTCTGTGGCCTCCCCTCTAACACCCGCACACCCCTCCAATTCATTCCAAACTCTGCTGCCCGACTAATCTACCTGCCCCCCCCGCTATTCCCCGGCGTCTCCCTCTGTCAATCCCTGCACTGGCTCCCCATTACCCAAAGACTCCAGCTCAAAACCCTAACCATGACATACAAAGCCATCCACAACATGTGTCCTCCATACATTTTGACCTTGTCTCCTGGTACTTACCAGCAAGTAACCTCCGATCCTCACAAGATCTCCTTCTATACTCCCCTCTTACCACAATCGCATACAAGATTTCTCCCGTGCATCACCCCTACTCCGGAACTCTCTACCCCAACACATCAGACTCTCGCCTACCATGGAAACCTTCAAAAAGAACCTGAAGACCTACCTCTTCCGACAAGCCTACAACCTGCAGTAACCACCGATCGACCAAACCGCTGCACGACCAGCTCTACCTCGCCTACTGTATCCTCACCCATCCCTTGTAGAATTAATAGTGATATATAAATGAGTAAAAATAAATAGTGAGCCCTCGCGGGCAGGGTCCTCTTTCCTCCTGTACCAGCCATGACTTGTATCATTTAAGATTACTGTACTTGTTTTTATTATGTGTTAAGTGTTAAGCCCCTTCTCACATAGCGAGATCGCTGCTGAGTCACAAGTTTTGTGATGCAACAGCGATCTCCCCAGCGATATCGCTGTGTGTGACACGCAGCGACAATCAGCCCCCCTGCTGGGTATCGCTGATCGTCGCTGAATGTCCTGGACATTTTTTTGATCGTTGGTCTCCCGCTGGCCAGCATGCATCGCTGCGTGTGGCAGGCGGGAGACCAGCGATCAGCGAGCTGGTAACCAAGGTACACATCGGGTTTCTTGGCGCCGCTCGGCGCCTAGAAACCCGATGTGTACCTTGGTTACCAGCTCCCTGCACCAGCGCGCTGGTATCTAAGGTACACTGCGGGTAACTAAGCAACATGCATCGCTTGTTACCAGCGTAGTCGCTGTCCTGATCGCTGCTGAGAGCTGCCTGTGTGGCAGCTCACCAGCGATCATGTAAGGTTCTATGTATATATTCCTGAAACTCAGTTTGTTCGTCAGCCATTTTACTTTCTGTCTTGCTGCAGCTATCTTGCCCTCAGTCAAAATGGAGTTTCCAGCTTGCATGTTCCCGCCCTGATTCTCTCCTTTGCTTCTTAAGCAGCCACAGCTGAGCAATCAGTGCTTCAGAATCTAGCCTGCAGTGAACCTGTGACTTGACTCCTGTAAGCCTTGGACCTTGTACTCCAGCTATTCCTACTGAGGAACTCTGAAGCACTTGTGGACTCTGAACCCTGCTCTTTGAAAGACCCACGTTTGCATGGACTTACGGTAACAGAGAAGAAGATCCTGAATCTGTATTGGAGAGTGATTGCTGAGCTTGGATTACTCTGGCCTGCTGTGTCTCCTGTTTCTGTGTCAGCAAACTGTGTGACTATTTCTGCCAACTTGTATGAAGTAATACAGGACTTTTCTATATCAAACCTGTGACTCCTGTGTTTTCATCGCACCCAAGCACAAGACGCTATATGAACTGTACTACATACATTACAAGATTCTGAAGCCAAAACGTTAGTGTCTGCTGGGTCTGGAAGGCTGTGTCTGCTGTACTGTGGATATCAGACGTCCGGTTGTACTTTCTGTGATGACAGTGGTTGTGACTTCTCACAACCATTCCAGGTGAGCAATTCCCTTAAGTTTTTTCTTTTTGCAGTGTTACCACAGGTAAACACTATTGTTTTTTTTTTTCCTTTCTTTTCTCTTTTTTGTCTGCTGTAACTCTGGATATCAGATGTCTGGTTGAAACTTTCTGGGATGATAGTGGTTGTGACTTCTCACAACCATTCCAGGTGAGCAGTTCCCTTAATTTTTTTTTCTCTCTGCAGTGTTGCCACAGGTGAACACTATTGTTTTTTTTTCTCTCCTCTTCTTCCAGTAATCCTGTCTTAAAAGATCTGGAAAATGGAGGCCCGCATAAAGGAACTTTGCGGAGTGACTGATAATATCCTTGCAGATTTGCAGAATATAAAGACCCGTTTTACAAATCTACAGGACCTCAATAATCACAATTTGCAAGTGGTTGGACAGACTACCCAGGATTTGCGAGCCAGGATTGAGGTTCTAGAGGGGCGAGTCCAGGCTCCTGCCGTAGCCCCGAGTGCTGGGATTCCCAAGTTGCCCCCTTTTTGTTTTGGCGGTGAACGTGAGAAATTCAGGGGATTTATTAATCAATGCAATCTTTTTTTTTCTGCACATGCTTCACAATTTCCCACTGAACGATCTAAGGTGCTTACTATAATTATGTTGCTTACCAACAAGGCTTTAATGTGGGCAAACCCCCTGATTGAGACTGAGGATGATTGTTTGAATCACCTTGATGATTTTATTTCAGCCATGGGGCAGGTGTTTGATGACCCCAATCGAGGTGCAACAGCTGAAGCAGCCATGTTAGCTTTGCGCCAAGGTAAGCACTCGGTAGCTGAATATGCCTTGGATTTCAGGAGATGGGCCCTTGATACCACCTGGGACAGTTCCGCCAAAAAATCTATTTTTCGAAAGGGGTTATCTCCACTGATTAAGGATGAACTTGCTCGTGCCGACCCTCCCACTGCGTTAGGTGACTTTATTAACTACTGCATCCGTATTGATACTCGTCTGACTGAACGCAGGCAAGAGAGATGGTTCGAAAGCAATCGTACTAACCTTTTCCTACCTTCCTCTCCAGCTAAGGAACCTTTGAGTAGGATTACACGGGAACCTGAACCATGCAGGTAGACTCTTTACAACGACGGGTTAGTGATGCACGCAAGGAACATCGTTTAAGGAGAATCTATGTTTCTATTGTGGTAAGTCAGGGCACTTCATTATAAACTGCCCCAGCCGTTCTCGTAAGACTACTGCAGCACTCATTCATTGTG
>JARQOD010000003.1:180099899-180156884 GCA_033576555.1 Oophaga sylvatica | reverse complement strand
AAAAAATGTCAATTATGGCAGAGAAAAAAAAGCAGATATGATTTCTCTGATAACATATATTACAAAGTTGCTTATTTTCATGTGTACTACTGATTTATGAAATAAAAATTAAATCAACGGATACTCGTTAAGCACGTTTGTACCACAGATCAATGTGGCGTCGCTTATAAATGACAGCCATGATGCACAGTGAACAAATTTTGAACATACAAAAGTGAGGGTCTATAACTAGTACCTAATATAACATGTATCTAGTGCTGTTGTGTGTAAATAGTTTAAGGCTATGTGCACACGTTGTGGTTTCTTAGCGTTTTTGGCGCAGTGGAAACGCCGCGAAAAACGCGGCAAAAACACTTACCCAACGCAAACTCATTTATTCTATGGGATTCCGCAATGCAGTGCACATGCTGCGTGTTTTTCCACGGCGGAATCGCTTCGCGGAAAAATACTCAGCATGTTCATTCTTTTCCGGAATCGCGGCGATTCCGCCACCATCGGAATGCATTGAACTGCTTACTTTCCGCACGTGGCTATTGCCCACCATGCGCAAAGTGAGCGGTTCATGTGCGGATGGTACCCAGGGTCTGGAGGAGACTCTCTTTCCAGGCCCTGAGTACCATAATCCCTGATAAATAATAATTAAAATAAAAAAGACGGATTTTGGTAAAACTTACCTGTAAAATCCTTTTCAGTGAAGGAAGGAAGAGACACAGTATTCATTACTGATGGGTAGGCGGAGCCCCAGATAGGATTGACACTCAGATTAAAAGCGTGTTGATCGGCCCCTCCAGCTCGGGCTCCTCCTACTCAGCTCTTCAGTGTACCCATGCTTAAAGGAAGAGTAAAATCACCAGCGGAGCAACATAACCCCTTCTGAGGATAAAGAGACAGGTTGCGTGCAATATGAAGAAAACCACAGAGTTTCGGTACTACTCACGAAGACCTATACTGCGATAAGCTGGCGATGCTGGAACAGAGCCTTAGCGCGTTAACCTCAGCCCAGATAACGCAATCAGAGGAGGTCACGCCGCATCTGAAAATACCAACCACTCTGCCATGGGAGGGTGCTGTGTCTCTCTTCCTTCCTTCGCTGAAAAGGATTTTACAGGTAAGTTTTACCAAAATCGTCTTTCAGCTGCAGATTGAAAGGAAGGAGCCACAGTATTCATTACTGATGGGACGTCCCAAAGCAGTTCAAAAATAAGGTGGGAAAATCCAACAAAAGGCAGAAAACCCAACAACCTAAATAAAAGCGCAACAAGCGCTCAACATAAGTTCACTGAGAACTTTAAACTACAGCTGCATGCAGAACCCTACGCCCCAGGGGCTGCATCAGCAGAAGCACTGACGTCCACCTTATAAAACCTTGTAAAAGTGTGGACGGAGCGCCAAGTCGCCGCCCGGCAGAGTTGAGCTGCCGAGGCCCCTTGATGAAAGCCCATGATGAAGCCACAGCTCTCGTGGAATGAGCTCGAATCTTAACTGGGCAAGATTCACCCTGAAGACGGTAAGCTTCCAAATGGTGACCGAATCCAACGAGCTATAGAGTCCTTGGAAAACTCGGTGACCAGCCGACGACCTGCTGGAATCAAAACAGGGAGTCAGACTTGCGAAAAACTTGAGTAATAGACAAGTAAAACTTCAAAGCCGCACTAAATCCAATGTGTGCAAGGCCGCTTTTTTCGCATTCTTTGGTTCCGGACAGAGTGAAGGCAACACAATATCCTGGTTAACATGAAATTGTGACACCACCTTAGGTAAAAAATCACCCCGTGTACGAAGTACTACACGATCCGGAAAAAACTCCAGAAAAGGAGGTGAGCATGAAAGAGCTGCCAACTCAGAAACCCTTCTCAAAGAGGTGACTGCCACTAGGAAGGCCACCTTCCAAGAAATTAAAGAAAGACTAGCAGAGTCCATAGGCTCAAAAGGCTTATGCTGAAGAGCCCCAAAAACAAGGTTGAGCCGCCAAGGAGATACAGGTGTTATCCGCGGCGGAAACTGACGGGTTATTCCACGAAAAAAAGGAACGTACGTCTCTGCGCGAGGCGATAGCCCTCGAAAAAGTAAGGACAGAGCAGAATACTGACCCCTCAGGGTGCTAACTGCCAAACCTTTATCCAACCGGTTTGTAAAAAAGCTAAACAAAATTGGGAATAGAAAATTTTCTCGGGTCCTTTGAAGAACTCGAACACCACAAAAAGAAGGCTTCCCCAAATCCTGTGGTAAATCTTAGTAGTAGCCGGACTCCTAGCCGCTCGCAGAGTAGCAATGACTTTGGCTGAGAAAACCTCTAGGGTCAAATATTCGGTCTCAAGAGCCACGCCGTCAAACGCAGAGACTCCAAGTCCGGATGACAAAACTGGCCCTGAGACAACGGTCCGGTCGAAGAGGAAGTGGAAACGGAGGTGCCGCTAATAGCGACATTAGTGTCGAGAACCACGTCTTTCTTGGCCAATCTGGAGCTATCAAGATAGCTGAGATTCTCTCTAGTCTGATCCGACGCAGCACCAGAGGAAGTAGGGATATTGGAGGGAACACGTAGACTAGCTCGAACTGGTCCCACTGAGCAATAGACATCCACCGCCAAGCCTTCGGGTCCTTGTACCTGGACATAAACGTCAGTAGTGGCATTGGACCTGGATGCCATCAAATCCACTTGGGGAGTTCCCCATCGGGAGCACAGCAGTGCAAAAACTTCCGGATGAAGACTCCATTCTCCGGGATCCATCTTCTCGCGACTGAGAAAGTCGCCGTAACATTCTGAACCCCTGGAATGTGGATCGCCGAAATGGTGTACTCTGGCTCGGCCCACATCAGGATCCGGGACACCTCCAACATGAGCCTTGTCCCGCTTGGTGATTGATATACGCGACCGCCGTCGCATTGTCTGTCTGCACTCGGACTGGCCGAACACTCAAAGGGACCGTCCAGTGTTGGAGGCAAAGAAAAAAGCCCTCAATTCCAGGTGTTGATCGGTAGAACAGACTCTTCCGATGACCACACCCCTGAATCCAGAGATCGTTCCAAACACCCCCCAGCCCGTCAGGCTGGCATCGGTGGTTAGACCGACCACTTCGGAGGGAGGAAGGACTTCCCCAGGGATAACGCTCCTGGACGTAACCACCATCCTAGGGATTCTCGCACCCGCGAGAAATGTTGACACTGCAATCCAGTGATTGCGACCGATTCCAACGACCAGTAATGAACCTTTGGAGAGCCCTGGAATGAAACTGGGCAAACGGAATTGCTCCATGGATGCCACCATTAATCCCAGAAGACGTATACACTCGAAGAGACATCGCTGTCGAGGATTTCATGATCTGTACATGTCGAAGAAGACAGACTGTTTGTCCAGAGGTAGGTAAACTATCGCCCGTACCGTGTCGAAATGCATCCCCAAAAAGAGGATCGCCCGCGACGGTTCCAGAAACGACTTCTCCCATTTGACCAGCCAACCGAAGTCCTTCAGAAGCTGAAGAGACAAATCGCGAGCCGTCACTGCCTCCTCCTCCGAGGAAGCCACGATCAAAAGATCGTCCAGATAAGGAAGGATCGTAATCCCCTGTCTTCAAAGAATTGCCATGAGGGGCGCCAGAATTTTTTGTAAAGACTCTGGGCGCTGAGGCTAAGCCGAAAGGCAGAGCCACGAACTGGTAGTGATCCTGACCTATGGCAAACCCGAAGAAAACGCTGATGAGCCCTTCCGACGGGAACATGCAAATAGGCGTCGCGAATGTCGATTGACACCAAAAAATCGTTCTGTGACAGAGCTGCTACAACGGAGCGAAGCGACTCCATGCGAAATTTCCGGGTGTGGACATGCCGATTCAATCTTTTGAGATCCAGAATCGGACGAAATTTGTTCTCCTTTTTGGGAACCACAAAGAGGTTGGAGTAAAAACCTTTTCCCCGGTCCTCTGACGGAACCGATATCACCACACCCTTCTGTAGGAGAAAATCGACCTCTCGCTGCAGAGCGACAAAAAGCTCGGGCTCTGACGGAATGCGAGACTGGCAAAAAGTGTTTGGGGGTCGAGAAGAGAGCTCTATGAAATAGCCTGCCGACACGACCCGCGTTACCCAGGAATCTGGAACGCGAGACATCCAAGTCGCCTTGAACTGGAGCAGGCGACCACCCACTCGAGAGTCCTCGAGTGGACCCCTGGCGTCAGTCCGTCTTGGCGAGCTTCTTGTCAGATTCCCACTTGTCTTGACGAAAATTCTGCTTCCAGGGAGTGCGAGATTTCTGGGTTGACTTTTTCCCGAGAAAAAAGAACGACCCGATCCCCAAGAGGACTGACCGAATCGTCCCGGCCCCGAAAGGACCGTCGACCACTATAGACACCAGGCTTGCTAGATACAGAAGCCACGGCCCTACGCTGTGGTAACGCTGCTTCTTTTGCCTTTGCTTTGGTAATCAGCTCTGTGAGGTCAGATCCAAAAAGATGACCACCCTTATAAGCTAAGGCCAGTAAACCTTGTTTGGAGACCGCGTCCCCGGTCCACTGTCTGAGCCATAAAGCTCTTCTGACTGTGACCGCTGCAGCTTGCGCCCTGGACAGAAGAGACGCCGTATCCAGACCCGCATCATAGATATAACGGGCTGCAGTATCTAACCATTCGACAATCTCCTCCATGTCAGATAACGGAGATCCATTTTGCAACAATGTCCTTAGACGTTCTAGCCAGCCTAGAGAAGCCCTAGAAGCACACATGGATCCTAGCACCGCTCGGAAACCATGACCCGCGGCCTCATAGTTTGATTTTGCCGCCATCTCCGTTTTTCTGTCCAACGGTTCCTGCAAACTCGCCTTCCCTTTGACAGGAAGCAATGAGGTTTTGCTAAGCTGTGATAACGAAACATCCACTTCAGGAGAAGGAGTCCAATTATCCTTCAACTCCGCAGAACACGGATAAAGTGCGTCAAAGAACCGCGTTCCACGAAAACGTCTATCTGGACACAAAAATATTTAGAGTTGAGAGTCCTCAGTGGTTGATACCTTTTAATGGCTAACTGAAAAGATGGTAACAAATTGCAAGCTTTCGAGACTACTCAGGTCTCTTCATCAGGCTGAACTAATACAAAATCTGAAGAATCACATATTTATACACAAATAAGCCATTAAAAGGTATCAACCACTGAGGACTCTCAACTCTAAATATTTTTCTATCTACTGGCTAACACGGTACAAAGATATACATCTTTACTGTATCTGGACACAGACGTTCCTTCTCTATTACACTATTAAGCTCATCCAGAGCTGGCAATGTTGATCTCGAAGTACGGTACTCCTGGTACATTCGTGCTGATTTTCCAGGACGACTAGTTACCACCTCCGGTAACTGTAAAACCTCTCTCACGGCTTCAATAAATGCCTCCGTACGTCTCACAAGAGAAGAACGCCCCTGCCGTTCCTCCTTGTCTGAATCGGATATCTCTCCATCCGAACTTAAAGGGGAACCCTGTCCACCATCCAAATCAGAAGCGTCTGATTCGCTACGCGGAAAAGACGGTAACGGCCTGTGTCGCTTCCTATCCTGAGAGGATCTAGCTGACACATATTGACCTAAAAGGTTAGACAAGCTATTTAGCGAACGAGCAATATCATCCAATTTTGCATCACTGCGACCTTCAACCGCAGCGCTGGACGCTGTTGAGGTCTGCGTATCAGATTGCCGAAGCGGAACTGGAACATGGTCCGCGGCTTCTGAACTCTGTTCAGACTTTTTTTTTTTTTTGCAAAAAAGGAGGCGCTGAAGGGTTAAAGCTCTCTAACAGATGGAGCTACCCCAACGGTATTAGTAAAGAAAAAACGCTGGCAGAAATAACCCTCAGGAAGGGTTAATGTCGCAGACTCCCCACAAATAATATTGTGTGAGTCCCAGCTAAAAATCAAGGTCTCTATTGAGACCGCAGCTGCAGGATAGCAATCTCTGCGCTGCAGGGTGAGGAATTAACACTCACCCAGCTGGCCGTGGTGACTGGGACGAGAGGAGCGTCTGAGGAGCCCGGGAGCCTTAGTAATGGCCGCCGCAGAGAGGGAGCCGGAAGAGAAGCATCAGAGCGCGCGTCTTCCTACACAAAAGACCGGGAAGCGTTAGGCCACGCCCCCCGCCGGCTCAAAAAATGAGCGCTAACTCCCTCGCTCCTGCTCCCCCCCTGTCCTGCAGGCATCTGCCTGCGGACAAAAGTAAGCACAAACACCACATTTACATGTAACAGCACTGCCACCGCAGCGCTGAAAGTCACACTGATAAACATGTAATAGCGCTGCCACAGCAGACGCTAAAGCACTCACACAATAATAATAAAGATTGCGGAGTACTCACCAGCTTAGCGCCACAGGGACCCCTCAGGATTTGTGGCGCTTGTGCCCATGCTTCCCCCCAGGGCGAGGAACGCAGTGACCCCAGTGTGCGGTTTGCGCCCCCGCAGGGAAGCTCTCCTCATCCCCCAGGGCCGGCAGGGTTCTGCAGGGACCACCTTACAGGTAATACAGATCCGCCAAGGGAGAGGTTGGGGTACAGCAGCGCTGAGACCCCTGAGACCTCTAGACCACCTCTGGTGATCCAAGTCTCTGTCCGATATAAAATAATAAAATCTTCTGAGGAGCTGCATCAGCAGCGACTATCCTTTGAGACCTCAAATCTTAGACTGAAGAGCTGAGTAGGAGGAGCCCGAGCTGGAGGGGCCGGATCAACACGCTTTTAATCTGAGGTGTCAATCCTATCTGGGGCTCCGCCTACCCATCAGTAATGAATACTGTGGCTCTCTTCCTTCAATCTGCAGCTGAAATAATGATATTCTCACCTTCCGGCGGCCCCTGCAGCCTTCCCGCCTCTCAGTGACGCTCCCGGCCAATCCAGTTCCCTGTGATGCCTTGCAACAATGACCTGTGATGATGTAGCGGTCTCGCGTGATGCTACGTCATCGGGGTCATTGTCGCTAGGCATCCCTGGGAACGGGATTGGCCGGGAGCGTCACTGAGAGGCGGGAAGGCTGCAGGGGCCGCCGGAAGGTGAGAATAGCACGATTTATTGATGCGGAATAGGCAGCATCAATAGTAAAAAGTTGCTCACACTTGTCATACACTATGTGTGACTCGTGTGACCAACCTGTCAATCAGTTTTCCAAGTGATGCTACAGATCGCTTGCAAAACGCTAGTTTCTGGCGGGAATACGCATACCTATAAAATGCGTATTTCCCGCGGCAGGGAGGTGCAGGATTGCCGCGGAAATTTCCGTGGCAGTTCTGCAACGTGTGCACATAGCCCAATAATTACCGTATATGCTGGAAAAAAAGATGTCTGACAGAAGTGGTTCACCAGACTCAAGCAAATCTGAGTGTATCAGCGATAACCCCTATGGCAGCCATTTGCTTTCCTCAACTTTAGAATGAGAGACTGCAAGGATAATGACCTCTGATAAAAACTTAGTGTCATCTTTACAATCCGCGTTTTCATTAAACTAGTAAAAATTTCAAGGCATTTCAATGCAAAATTGGCACACATTAGAAATGCCCAAGTGCCACCTGAAAACACGCAATCAAGTGCATTTCTTCACTCAATAGTATCGTCCTCCCCTTCACTTTGACGGTTCGCACAGCACCGGCCTCCTAAATACTGAGTGTCTGTTTGCAAGAAGCAGAAACTGCCAGTAGAAATGCAATAATGGAAAATGGAGCCATGTGAAATCGGAAGGTTGAAGTCAGCAATGTAAACACAGGCCGGAGCCTGCTCAGAGTTGCTAGGCAACAAGGGTAGAACCCCGGCTTCCTGCAATACACTGGAGACCGATATACAGCAGCGCTCTACCAAGTGCAGAACAGAGAATAGCACAACACTGAGGCCTCGTGTATCCATGTGTCGTGAGGCAGCGACATCTTATAGTTGCCAATGATACTGCCTGGTTGTGCTCACTGACAGTCTAAGGCTACTTTCACACTTCAGGCTTTTTGTATCAGGCGCAATCCGGTGTGCTTTTAAAAAAAAGCATCCGGTACGGATGCGTTTTTTTAGCATTGACTTTCATTTGCGCAGGATTGCGCCTGATGTCATTGCGTTGCATCCGTTTTTGTCCGGATCCGTCGGAAATGTACATTCCGGCGGCCGGACAAGACGCTGGCTGCAACGTTTTTTTTTTTTTTTCCGGAGCCGCCTGATAATGCCTGAATCGGCGCTTCAGGCGGCCGGAAACAACGCAAACCTATGGCGCTGGACCAGTGTTTTCACAAATCCGTCAGAAAACTGATCCGGAATCCAAAGTCAGTCTCTCTCTATTGCATGTAGCGTCTATATGTAAACACGTCTAACATACACCCAGCGCAGTATCTCTATCCTCCTGATTGCCAAAACATTATTTTCTGCATGAAGGACATAAGACTGTTAGACCACATGCACATGTTGAGTTTTTGGTGACCTTTTTACCTCCCCATTTGTAAGCTAGAACCAAGAGTTCAGAGGATAGAAACGTCACCACTTCTGTACTTTTTACCCACTCTGGTTTGGCTTACAAATACTGAGGTAAAAAAACCTCACCAAATACTCAACGTGTGCACGTGGTCTTAGACAGCTGGCTTTGTATGCACAGGAGTCTGTTGATGCTACCTGCAGCCCAGAGAAAGCACATACCATAACCACACAACTGACATCAGTGCAGAGGTTAGGGTCAGAACAGCAGGGGAAAATCCTGTGATTTTCAATGGAGAAAAAGCACAAACTAGAAAAACTACAGTCTTGGTGTTTTAGGTATCAAACTAGGAACTTTATAATGCTATGTTTCATTATGAAAATGCTTTGTGAAGCATTCACAGGTGAGTGCCAGCACAGCCAAGACTCTATTTAAAAAAAGCACTATCTTTTCAGATGCCGCTGTGGTAAACGTTACATTATACACCCCCACTTAAACTAATGGCCATCCTGTGATGCACGGGCATTGCCGGTTCCTTCTCCTATGGCGTGCATACACACTAAAAGTGGTGGCATTTTGAGACATCAGTACTGTCTACTAGTGGCTCCTCTCAATGCATTGCTGGCTAGGCACAAACCAGTCGCACTCTTCTTGCTGTGTGTATATATAATATATATATATATATATATATATATATTGTGAGACAGTGAAGGAATATGTGTCGAATGGGGGTACATTTCACCTAGGTACTGTGCTGTATGGTATAAGGGAAATGTGTGGCTTTGTAAACCTAGTGGTAGAGAAAGGTCACTACACCTTACATTCATTACACACTTGCAGCTCAGGCCTGAAACTACTCAGGTGTTAATTAGGAGACCAGAAGTAGGTGTCTGCGAACACAGTCAGAGAGCTCGCTTAGTCTGGACACAGGAGGGGTCCAGGCACAGAAGGTGTCTCCAGGAGTTTGAGCTATCTCAGTCTGGGTGCTCGATGTACCCCGGACACAGGAGTAGTCTCTGTGAGAATCCATGCGGATAGCTGCTGAATAGGAGGGGAGCTCTCTCAAGTCTGGACGTTGAAGGTGCCTTCAGACACAAGGAGGAGACTCTGTGAACCTACATGCTGGTAAATGCTGGTAAATGCTGGTAAATGCTGAACATATGTGTTGTTTTGGCCCCGGCTGTTAGAGTCGGGACCCGGATAGATAGGGAAATCTATCTATGTGTAGTAAGTGGCTAGACAAGCCCAGGTCTTCTGTTTATGATTTGTTTTTATCTGTTTGCTGTGGACTTTAAATAAAACTGGTTGCGGCCAGTTGCACCAGTACTGCTGTGAATGAACTGTTTCCGTGCCACTCTGTCTACCCAGACGGCGATCCCAGAGCTATATCCCCTGAAAAGCTTACAATTGGCGGAGAATGCTGGGGCAGCACAGTGGCTGATACAATTGGTGCTGGAATGTGCGTGCAGCACAGTGGCTTAGAGACAGCAATAAAGGTGAAGTCTGTTGAAGCAGCAGTAGAGAAAAAAAAAAAAAGTGTGTCAGCAAAAACGTCTGATTGGAGCAGTCTTAAAGAGACAGTAGCTCTAATAGAGTTTGCAAAAGAGGAAAAAAAAAAAAAAAAAGTGTGTCTGCACAGCAAAGCTGAACTTGTTGTGGAAAAGACTGTGGAGTGTGCAGCAGCAAAGGAAAAGTCTGTTGGAGCAGTCTTAAAGAGACAGTGGCCCTAATAGAGTTTGCAGAGAAAAAAAAAAAAAAAAAGTGTCTGCACAGCAAAGCTGAATTTTCTGTGGAAAAGACTGTGGAGTGTGTATGTCTTGAGTGAAGACTGCCGTTGTTGAGACAGAGAAGTCTGACAGCATGGATGACAGCATGGAGGCGCTGTTTGAACAAATGGCGCAAGTTAATGTGCAACATAAGACTGCCGTGGTTGAGACAGATAAGTCCGGCAGTATGGAGGAGCTCATTGAGTACCTGGTACAGGCCCAGCAGAGCATGCAACTGCAGTGCCAGCAGCAGCAGCAGCAGCAGGAGAATAACCGGTTGTTGGAGCAGATTGCAGCTCTCAGCACCTCGTCCCAGAGTAATGTTGTGAAGGCACCTGCGTTGTCCGCTGTAAAGAAGGCGGTAAGACGGTCCCTGAAAAAGATGACACCTCGTGATGATGTGGAGGTATATCTCACTAGGTTTGAGGGACTGGCAGAGAAGGAGAATCTGCCCCTATCTGAATGGGCCATGATGGTCACACCCTATTTGATTGGAGAACCCCAAAGGGCCTATGCTGACCTGAGCGAGCAGGAAAGCCAAGATTATGCCAAGCTGAAAGCGGAGATTCTTACCCGGCTGGGTGTTACGGTGACAGCCCGTGCCAGGGGAGTTCATGACTGGAGATGCAGTTGGGAGTCTGCAGTCAGCAAACCTGATTATGGAGTTGGAAAGGTGATAGTGAACCGCTACACCCGAGCATGTCCTCCTGAGGTACAGCCAGAGGTCGGACAAGGAGACCACCAGGACGCCAATCGTCTGGTCAGCCTGATGGAGAAGGCCTTCGCCAGCAAAGACTGTCTCCGTGACCAGCCGTCTGAGAGGTCGTCACTTCAGAGTTCCCGGATGCTGAACTCTCGCGGTAAGAGCGTTCCAGCTGTTGGGGACATGGGGTATGCTGATGAGCGGGTTCAGGCCCGAGGGGACATGTGGGTGGAAAAGTGTGATGGACAGGGTTGGAGATGTCGTGAAATTGCAGCCAACTGTCCAATAGAGGGGGAGCCTATGTATTGTGATGTTGGCAGATCCCTCTCTCTCTGCGCAGAACCTGTGTGTGTGTCCACCTCAGCCGAAGAGACTGGACCACAGGGGTCCCCGGTGGTTGTAAATGACTGCCCAGCACAGGCCCTCTTGGACTCAGAGAGTCCAGTGACTTCCGTATGTGACAGCCTGATTGATAGGGACTTCATCCCTGATAAGCACCTGAGTGTGGTGTGCGTCCATGGAGACACCAAAGTCTACCCAGAGACTATCGTGGACTTGATCCCCAAACGCGGGGAGGTTTCATGTGAAATGGGGGTAGTGAAGAACCTGGTGCAACCCGTTATATTGGGTAATGACTTTCCCCGATCTAAGGATCTCTGGGGAAAAATGTTTCTGATGGACAGTGTGATGAAGCTCCTATTGAGGGTGCGCAGTCCCGAGGGGCGGAACACAATGCTAGTGGGCCGTTAAACTTATATGATAATGATGATGATGATGATAATGATAATGATGATGATGATGATGATCATGATCATGATAATGATGATGACCATGATAATGATGCTGATGCTGATAATGATGATGATCATGATAGTGATGATGATACTGATCATAATCATGATAATATTGATAATAATGATGACTGCGATAGTGATGAAATTCCTTTGCAGGTGATGTTGGGAGACGAGGATGGTGGTTCTCGGGAACCGAGTGTCCCTGACTTACCTGTGTCCTGTGACAATTTTGAGAGTGAACAATGGCGAGACCCCACTCTTAAAACGGCACAGGAAAATATAATTGTTCTAAATGGGGTTTCCCAAGAGCCTAGCTCTGAGGAGAGGTTACCTCATGTTGCCATAAACACTCACCTGTTGTATAGGGACACTGAAGTCCAGGGAGAGGTCGTGAGCCACTCCTAGTACCTGAGCTATATAGAAGTATAGTGCTGGGGTTGTCACATAGTCACATACTTGAGGGACCAGATGGTGAAGTTAATGTTGTGGATGACATGTTAACTAAGGTTCCAGATCAGGATGTGAATGAGAATGAATTGTATACCCCTGAAAGTGAGCAGGATGAGAATGAGAATGAATTGTATAACCCTGAAAGTGAGCCGGATGTGGCTGAGAAAAAGGGGTCAGACATGGATAGTGGTAGTGATAGTGAATCATCTGATGACAATAAAGCAACCAGTGCAAATGAGGAAGGCATGGTAGCAGAGGAGGTTGAGAGTCCTGAGAAGAAAGCTGATGCTGACCTTACAGCCGGACAGAAGATGGCATCTGAAGATGTTTTACAGTTGGCCGGTTCCCTGGCGAAGACTAAGGTGAAAGGAGGAGAGCTGAGCTTTAAAGGCAGGACTCTGAAACTGAACACAGCACAAGTGGATGCTGTTGAAGATGAGAAGTTATCAATGTATGGTATGGAGCTGCATCATGCCCAGGACTCTGAAGGTAATGCTGCAGAGGTGGAAAAAGCCATGGAAGTGGTGGTCACCAAGCCAGATGCCTCATCAGAAGCTGAGGTCTCAAGTGAAGCTGTGAGGAACAAGACTGAAGATATGGGGACTGACTCTGTCCAGGAATCTGTTTCTGCCGAAGACAGCGGCGTGGACGGGTTACGGTCCGGATCAGTAGCTGCAACTCGTGAAGCTCAGGCTGGAAGTTCGGCGCCCGGAGCCCCAGCAGTGTTCCTGAGTGATACCAAGGATCTGGATAAATCACAAGATGAGATTTTGAGACATCAGGCTGGCGTTGGTGAGCTCAAGCGCACTTTCATGGAGTCTACATCGGAGCCACGTCCCAAGAAATGGGAAAAGCGATGTGTCACTCCGTTGCCGCTGCAGACACACGGGAGCTCAGATGGGATGCAGAACGTGGTGGAAGAGAAGAATCCGGCGGGTTCTGAGTATACAGATGCAGCTATCAAGGAGAACTTGAAAGCTGGAATAAATGGAGATATTGGAGACCATAATGATGTGAATGAAGAAGTAGAATGTAAGACTGACGGTAGGGCTTCTGAGCATGTCCTACCAGAAGAGCCTGAAGAAGGGGCTGAAGACATAAAGGACGACCAACAGGTACAAGATGAATTGATTACTTCTCAGAAAAAACTCCAAACTGTGATGAAGGAGCGTGATGAGAGCCATGAGCATCTTCTGGAGAAGCTCAATGAAGTAAAGAAGGTTCAAGGGGAACTGGAGAAAAGTGAAAAACCCCCTATACCTTCTGTGATAGTTGGTGACACATGGTCAGTGCACCAGGGACAGGAGGTACGTGAGTTTCTGAGAAAGAGTCAGCAGAAGTGTTCTGATGTGCCGGGTCGTACTTCTCTGGCCAGGCACTATATCGAAACTGAGCCCGGCCCTAAGGTCAAGATGAAACCGTGCAGGATACCTGAGGCCCGCAGAGAGCATAGGCCTGGGAGGGTACAGGGTAGTGCGGATGCTTCAGATGAAGAGAAAGCTGATGTTGGCTATGGCTCAGGTGAAGATACAGATGACAGTAGTGAAGATGAAGCTGATGAAGGCCATGACTGGTCCAGAGTTCACTGTCTCTTTTGGATTGTTGACCAGCCCTCCGGTCTGGATGACCAGCCCTCAGGTCTGGAGAAGAGGGAGGGGATATGTGAGACAGTGAAGGAATATGTGTCGAATGGGGTGTACATTTCACCTAGGTACTGTGCTGTATGGTATAAGGGAAATGTGTGGCTTTGTAAACCTAGTGGTAGAGAAAGGTCACTACACCTTACATTCATTACACACTTGCAGCTCAGGCCTGAAACTACTCAGGTGTTAATTAGGAGACCAGAAGTAGGTGTCTGCGAACACAGTCAGAGAGCTCGCTTAGTCTGGACACAGGAGGGGTCCAGGCACAGAAGGTGTCTCCAGGAGTTTGAGCTATCTCAGTCTGGGTGCTCGATGTACCCCGGACACAGGAGTAGTCTCTGTGAGAATTCATGCGGATAGCTGCTGAATAGGAGGGGAGCTCTCTCAAGTCTGGACGTTGAAGGTGCCTTCAGACACAAGAGGAGACTCTGTGAACCTACATGCTGGTAAATGCTGGTAAATGCTGAACATATGTGTTGTTTTGGCCCCGGCTGTTAGAGTCGGGACCCGGATAGATAGGGAAATCTATCTATGTGTAGTAAGTGGCTAGACAAGCCCAGGTCTTCTGTTTATGATTTGTTTTTATCTGTTTGCTGTGGACTTTAAATAAAACTGGTTGCGGCCAGTTGCACCAGTACTGCTGTGAATGAACTGTTTCCGTGCCACTCTGTCTACCCAGACGGCGATCCCAGAGCTATATCCCCTGAAAAGCTTACAAAATATATATATATATATATATATATATATATATATATATACACACACACACACACATACATATACATACAGGGGTTGGACAAAATAATGGAAACACCCAATGTTTTGGCATCATAATCTTCGAACATGTTATAAACATGCAAACCGTGACATATGTTAATGTTTTGTAGTTGATAATTTGTATTATGTGATATGTGTATGTAAATTAACTGTTTGTTTTGCATAACTGTAAGAACATTGATGAGAACCTGATACCAATGGCAGACCTCTCGGATTTTCAAAGAGGCCAAATTGTTGGTGCTGGTATGGCAGGCGCTAGTGTAACCGAAAGTGCCCGAATGCTTGGCGTGTCAAGAGGTACTGTCTCTAAAGTAATGACTGTGTTTGAAAGATAAGGAAAAACGTCCGCAGCAAAGCACAGGTCCAGCCGAAAGTCGAAGTTGACTGAGAGAGACTGTCGGACTCTAAAGCGAATTGTGAGAGAGGATCACAAGACCACGGCTCCGTAAATCACTGCTGAGCTCAATGAACACCTACAAAACCCAGTTTCCACGAAAACTGTTCGCCGGGAGCTGAACAAATCTGGATTCCACGGAAGAGCTGCAATTCAAAAACCGCTGCTCTCAATGACAAATGTTTCCAAGCGTTTAGAGTGGTGAAGAAACCTCCAGAATTGGTCCCTCGAGCCGTGGAAACATGTGATATTCTCAGACGAATCATCGTTTACCCTATTTCCGACCTCCGGCCGCGTGTACGTTTGGAGACAGCCGAAAGAAGCATTCCATCCAGACTGCCTTCTCCCAACCGTAAAACATGGCGGAGGTTCTGTGATGACCTGGGGTGCTATTTCGTGGAGATCCACCGGGCCAATGATATCCCTTCATGGAACAATTAACAGCCGTGATTATTTAGGCATTTTGGGAGACCAAGTGCATCCTATGGTTCAAGCACTGTTCCCGGAGGGGAACGCCATCTTTCAGGATGATAATGCACCAATTTATACAGCTAGAATCGTTAAAGCATGGCACGAGGAACATATAATGAAGCTGAGCATCTCATCTGGCCCCCACAATCCTCAGACCTCAACATTATTGTGCATTTATGGTCGATTTTAGAGATTCAATTTAGACGTCGATTTCTGCCGCCATCGTAGCTCAAAGAACTGGAAGGTGTTTTAACTGAAGAATGGGCTAAAATTCCTTTGGAAACAATTCACACGTTGTATGAATCCATACCTCGGAGAACTGAGGCTGTAATTGCTGCAAAAGGTGGACCTACACCATATTAAACTAAATTTGTTGATGTTTCCAGGTGTTTCCATTATTTTGTCCAACCCCTGTATATATAATACACACACACATTGTGAGGCGTTGACACGCTTAGCTGCTTCTTCACTTCTTCAGGTAGACACAGGAACACTTGGATAGTGAAACACCTGCTGGTTTATTAAATTCAGCATAGACCAAGGCAGGGTCCACAAAAACAAAAGCAGAGCCTTCCTGGCTTAACGAAAAAATAAAACAAAGTGCAACAGAGTCCTTGCTCTGCAGGTTCCACCTAAAGACACCAGCAATGTCCTCCACTCCTCCTGGAGCCACGTGGGAGTGTTCCCTCTCCCATCACACACACAGACTATCTCATATCCAGGTATTTAACCAGGACCATGTGATGATCACATGATAGTGACATCACCGCTGGTCCTGCTAGTACACATGCCGGTGTCAGCTCTGCAAGAGGAGATACATTGAGCACCCTCCCACGCTATGGGTGCTCACAAAAAAACAGCCCATTGTAAGTTTAGGATTAACCCTCTCAGCACTTAGCGTGCTGGAGGCAAAAATAATCTGGTTCTACATCACTGACTGTAGTATACGCAACACCTGTATCCCCCTTCATACACTGTGCCAGTGACCCTGTCACAACATAAAAAAATCTATATCTAAAAATATACATTCAAAAAAATTTCCTGTCATCAAGATTCCAGATTGTCCCTCAGTAAAACAGGCAATGGGCATTTTACCACCCCCATCGCTATACTCTCAGCAGGTGAAGTCAAGGAAAATGAGTAAGAATAAAAGATCAATCCAGAAATTCAGAGAGGTTGGAGAAGAACCATGCAACTATCTAACGAACAATTAAATTTAATTATTACCTTGACATCTTGCTCGAGGGTACTGATGAGCTCACTATCCACCTGTCCTGTCTGTGCCACCTAGTCCTCTGCGCTCTGCTTTCTTCAGCGGTACTGCAAGGATTCGGCAGGTTTTGTGTACTTGCTCCAGCTGCTGCCTGAGTTCCTGAAGCTGATAGACATCTTCTTCCATGTAGACATCCCTCATTTCCAGCATCTCTGATCTCAGCTCCTCGATCTCATCTGCATGAATAACAAAAAGGTACGTATAAATATTTTGATTCATTTAAACTATTATATTCTAGGTATCAAGTGACAGCTCGGTGTAAAGAAATCACTTTGATGAGCTAATAGTACTAGATGTTGTCTCATTTCCTGATGGCATGTCAAGTGACATGGAGGAAGTGTGTTGGGGGAGGGGGTTAAAACCCGCAAAAATAATGTTTACATAATATAATTAATATAACCAATGGGACTTATCTAAAATTCCAAGTATTAAAAATGCAGCTATTTGGAAAAATGTGAATAGAACCATATGTAGTATTACTGCGCATCCGCATTCTAGTGGTTGGGCTGAGCTACAATACAAGACACAGCCTGTAGACCAGGATGAAAACAGTTTCCGGCTGTGGCCACACTGTCACCTTGAACTAATCCCAAGGGGTGAAGTAAAATTACCATCAGAGGCATTTATGGCATATTCAGAGAACACAGCATAAATATAATATTGGATGGACTCCTAAAGTGGGTACTGGCACTTCAGGACAATGAACGTCTCCTAACCCAATCAAACTCCAGAAAGGACGATCATGCACACAAGTAGTTCCATCTTTAGTATATATAGTATATAGTTGCAGAAATAGCCAATTGCTTCAATATTCCATAAAACTACAAAATGAAGATAGGTGCACCCCTCGTGGCACCGCTTTATTTCACCTACTCTACAAGTGGAGTGGCATGCTGGGTAAAACACCAGATTATACAATATTTGGTATCCTCAAAACAACCACACAGTGCACATTATTACTGATCCACCTCAGATCCTGTCTATTGCTACTTATCTCTGTCTGACAGGGAAGATACATGCAGCAACCAGACATGGACAAGCTTGTCTTTCACCAGACGTTTGAGGACTCCACAGAAAAGCAATGTGACCCACATGTAGTTACGTGATGAAGGTTTGTGGTGCTTTTCTAGAGAAGTGAGGGGAAACAGAACCTTATTCCTAATCCAGAACAAATTTCTTTAAAGGAACTGTTCCCAGGATTTTTTGGCAGCCGTGCACCACTCCACAGCCTGAAGGGTTCCTCTTGACTGACCGACTGGACCAGTAGCATCATTGCACCACTGCCAGAACTGTGCACTCATGATTCTGCTATATATACCACTTTTCCTCTGCTGCATCAGAGAAGTGGCACTAAAGCAGGCCGGTATGGGAATACTAACAATGGCAGCAGGCTGATTCAGTACAGTATTTACAAGCTCGACTGGAAAGAGCTTGTAAGCACTGACCATGTTCGTTGCTAGACTATAGTAGTAGCTGGCAAGGAGCCATAAAAGATTAAAAAGTATGTTCTTGAAGACAGAGGAATTTTAACAAGTGAATTGCAAAGTTGCTAGTTTTTCCAAACACTTTAATGATAAGCTTTCAAAAGTTAGTGATTCTTGACTACATTTATGAAAACTGGCACAGACAAAACAAAGGTGTTGCCGAAACAAAGTGTTCAGATACCATCTGAACAAACCACAGAAGAACATCACTGGTTATAAGCCCTAGCTGTCACTCGTATGCTCCCTGGTGCCCATGACAAGTCCACTTCATTCAAGTGGATTATTTGGGGAAGTATATATTCAATTCATTTGATGAATGGATGATAAAAATTTATTAAAAAAAAAAAAAGATGGAAGCAAGCATGGCAGATGAGTGATGTTTTTCAGGTATGAACAGAATACAAGAAAAAAAAACTGTAAACTAGTTCTGAAAGTCTACATAAGAGACATTCTGCATAGGTAATCACACAACTTGAACACACTGCGCTCAACATTACCATGTCTGTTGGCAAGCCATTCCCCCGAGCACCTGAACTCTAGACAGAACCATGATCAAACACAAAGAGATTAAAGTCTAGGGTCAGGAAGGGCTCTTCACGCATGGCGGAGTAGGAGCAAGAAAAGGAGAAGTGACAGCTTGAGAGGAGGCCCAGGCAGCTGTCCTACGCAGGCCGACAGCCCCTCACCTCCCGGACAGGGACGCTCTTTTTATTGTGGATTTGGCACCGCACTAAAATTGTTGAATACGGCATTAATAATTCAAAGGAAAGTAACATGTCCAATCTGCCTGACACGTCCACTGCCCATCCGCTCTGTACTCATCAAGTGTTCATTACATAAGGCATAGGAGGAGAACACACTAGGATTGGCTCACTAAATGGATACTTATCTCCTAAAAAAGTCACTGGCAGCAAACATGGTTACACCCAAAGATCAAAATGAAAAAGAAGAGAAGGGTGACAAATTGTTGCTGTCACTGTATGGATAGAATATAGATGTTTTAATCATTAACAGGAAATTACTATTCCGAGGCATCTTCGCTTATAACTGCATTGTGACGTCCCTCTATTATTTGACAAGTATTTGGACAATGGGCCATTATGTCTGTAGACAGTGTGCAGGGACAAAGTTGACAGAGAAGGGAGTGGGTAACAACCAGAAGTCAGTTTTTTTATTTTCCAGGAGGAATAACAGCTCTAAAAAAAAGATAAAGGGCATACCTGTAATTATGATCTGGAACAAATGCAGAATCTGTGGTGGCACTGTACAGAAGCGCCTGGATTTGGTCACCTAGCCAAATCAGATCTCATACTTTGCACTGACGAGGGCCAATAGCCCGAAACACTGTGTCTGCAAATTGAGATACTGATTTGGCTTTTATCCTAAGTCACATTACAAGACTCGTTAAAGGGTTAATTGTGACTTGTAGGATCGCTACTTCCAATAGGTGGCGCTATAGAGTTCAAGTCCTCTTTTTCTCTTAAGAGGCAATTTGCATATTGGATTTGGTCGATGAGTCTATGGGATATTTTTACTCCACGAGAGAAGGTCTTTCTAAAGGTGATGTGGTACCAATATTTTGGAGACCATAACACCGGCATAATCTATACATACTAGGAATATTGAGGCTTTGCATGGAATGTAGAGAAGACGTGACTATTCTGAAGTGCGGCCTTCACTCCGCTTCATACAGTACGTTCATTTCCTTGTAATACTGTAATTGTGACTGGACTGCACAGTCAGCATATGATTATTCATGTCCCAAAAGCTCACATTATCTAATGCCATACCAACGCATGGCACAATTGTACCCGCTGGTGATCCTTTACCATCAGGCGCGAAAATGTAAAAATATCTAACCATACATGTCCCATTCATCGAGACCCCTTATCCACAGCCACACCACTCCCATTGCTATAAATTGCACTTTTATTTCACATTTTTTGTAAGTGAAATTGCATTGCAACATCTGCAAGGAGTTTGTATGTTCTCCCCGTGTTTGCGTGGGTTTCCTCCGGGTACTCCGGTTTCCTCCCACACTCCAAAAACATACTGATAGGGAATCTAGATTGTGAGCCCCATCGGGGACAGCGACGATAATGTGTGCAAAACTGTAAAGCGCTGCGGAATCTGTTAGCGCTATATAAAAATAAAGATTATATTATTATTATTATTATTATGGGAAATTTATAGGTTCCCTATTATGAATATCCATCTTGAATTGCACACGCGCAGTATGCTTTGCCCGCAGATTGCAATGTGCAGGCGCGTTATATGGAGGGCAACGACTACAATTCCCAGAAATAATGGAGACAGCGGCGAACAACATGTTAAGGCAAGTACCCAAAACACCGCCCATCTGACCTGACTGCCATCATTTAAATATCCCGCCAATTTAGGGTGACAGATTCCCTTTAACCAAATCCGATCTTCTGCTTTGCACTGAGGAGGGGCAAATACCTTGAAACAACTGCAAATGGAGTTCCTGTTTTAGCTTCTTATCCCAAGTCATGTGGCATGGCTTATTAAAGAGTCCACATTAACTATTAGGATTGCTACACTTTAGGTCTATTCCTGTTTTTCTCTGAAGGCTACCTGCATATTTAAATTCACAGAAGAGGACTGCATGGCCTAAATCTTCTTACAATGGCATGACGCCCTCCACAACAAGAAATGTTCCCCTTATATAGCCTGTATCCCAATATAAAAATTCAATCTGTTAATGGGTTTTATATCAACCCCATCTACATTGCAATAAGCAGCATCTTAAGAGATATACAGAGGGCGTTAAGATGTGTTGCTGGAACACCAAGCAGAGTCTGAATGCTTACACATACACTTTCATTTGTATCCCATACAATGTACAGGAGATATGGTGTAATATACATCTCCATACAATAGCAAAATCACTGCAAAGTCTAAACTAATAATAGCTTTGACTTTCCAAAAAAAGTTGACAGCAAAGAATGACCCCCTCCCCGAACATCACAAGAGCTAACAACAAGACTTCATGCCTCAGATCTTGAGAATTACTAGAAAAGTTCAAAGACTGAGTAGAAAAATGCTGAGCACCACAAATACAGGAAAAATGCATCCCCCATGTCTAACTAGCATAAGGGGGAAAGAGGAGGGCATGATGGCAGCTTTCAAGTACATGAGATCATTATACAAAGCTCAGGAAGGAAATGGGATTGCTTGAAGGAGCCTAAAACAAGAAGTCATGTGCAGAGGGCAGAAGGTGGGACACTCCACTATTTACATTCAGCAATGTATGGAGGAGGATGAAAAAGACGGACAGTGGCCCTTAGGCAAGATCTACGAATCTACAGGGTCTGAGAGGAATCCTGCCGCACTACAGAAGGGACATTATTACCCTTTAATGCAAACTAATAAAGCAGAACAGCTCTCCTACAGAGATTTTTTAATAAATACTTGAATTCCCAATAAACTAACAATTTTGGACCATCTTATAAATCTGTGTTGTTCCTCAGTTATTCCTCCTGACAGCAGCGTGTCACCATTATCTACACAAAGTGACAATGTCAGCACCGCGTAGACAATGTGAAGGGACGCCCTACCTACTTCCCAGTTGTCAATTTATTCATAAATAAATAACAGAGGAACGGCATATTACAAAGTAATACAAATTATAATATTCAGTTTGCTATATTTTGAGGAATGTAAGCATTTACTTTCTTATTAATATGATAGGCACTAGTGGGGTGCAGGGGGGCTCACTAGAGTCTTCACAGAGCGGAGCCCAGGCATCACAGATTTCCTATTGAGCCCCCTCAAGTTTCCTAGCTACCTGACTCCTCAGATAACACAAACTGCACAGGTGCCCGGAGAAACCAAATCCCAGTACACTCTCTAAGCCCCTTTATATACACCATCTTACATCTTTCCAGTGACCGCAAACACTAGGGAACATCGGTAATAGCATTATCACCATCACAATGCTTTCCTGGGGCTTCATGACATCCATGTCCCTAAATTGTCAGTAGACTAATTAAGCAGCAAGTGTGCCTGGCACAGTACACCAGTACACCACTGTACACAGACGGGCGGGCAGGCACAAGTTGCCAGTGTGTGCCTACAGAAACCTCCGGAGAGAAGATGCTTCTCCTTACAATACGCCACTATATAAACCTACTTTCCACAAGTACCTGTCACCAGAAATGACGCTATTAACCTGCAGATATGGGGTTAATCTGCAGGTTAACAGCGTTATGATGCTGTCCGATGCCTGCACGCAGCCGAATGCAGAGGGGAGAAAATCATCTTTATTCTCCCCGCCAGCATTCGGTGTTCAGTCATAGGGGCGGTGGGGTGCTGGTTCAGTCACTGCTCTGAGTATACAGAGCCGCCGCTGTAATCGCGCCCCCGGCCCTAACTGACAGCCGGACGCTCTGTATACTCAAAGCGGTTACTGAACCAGCGCCGCCACCCTATTGACTGAATACCGACTGCTGGAGGGGAGAATAAAGTTCATTTTCTCCCCATATCTGTAGGTTAACAGGGTTATTCCTGGTGACAGGTTCACTTTAATGCTGGAGTCACACTAGTGTATAAAAAAAAAAAAAAAAACATTGGTCCGATGTTATTCCAGATCATTAGTACAAGTGTCATGCGACTGCAGAGAAATTTTTCTCAACTAGCATCCGCATGACATGCGTACACAATGCGTTTTTGTCATCTTTTACATACTGTAATTCTCTATGTAATTTAAAGCTAGTTTTAAAACTAATAAAGCTATCTTATATACAGATATATAGAATTAATAAATACAATAGGTGTCTGTGAGATATATAACTAGAGCTGTGTGTAGTTTATTGTACATGAATTTAGTTAATAAATTAAAGAAAAAAAAAAGACCAGCTAAGGCAAAGCAGACAGCTGGCGGCTGATATTAATAGTCTGGGAAGGTCCATGGATATTGGCCACTTCCCAGTCTGATAAGACCAGCTCTCAGCTACCCCTGAAATTGAGCATCTATTAGACGCGCCAATTTTGGTGCTTATAGCCTCAGCTTTTCCCAAATGCCCTAATGTGTTGGCAATTGGGGTAATGGGTTTGTGGGGTTGATGTTAGCAGAAGAGTTGAGCAAATTTGATCAGGTCTCTGTTTATTCGGCAAGCTATAGCGCTTACCGAATAAGCTGCAGAGGAAACCCGGATACATGGAGAGCGCCGGCTGATCAGCTTATTCGGTAAGCGCTATAGCTTGCCGAATAAGCAGGGACCCAATCAAATTCTCTCATCTCTAATCAGCAGTTGTCGCTGACATTAAGCCCTGAGGTTAGTAATGGAGAGGTGTCTGTCAGATACCCCTATTAGGCCGGGATCACACATGCGACGAAAACGTCCGACGCTCGCATGTGAAATCCCAGCTCTGGCGCCGGCACTCAGGAGTGGAGCGAGCGGCTGCATAGAAATACATGCAGCCGCACACTCCACTCCCGAGTGCCGGCGCCAGAACTGGGATTTCACATGCGAGCGTCGGACGTTTTCATCGCATGTGTGATCCCGGCCTTAATAACCCTGTAGTCAAAAGAAAAACACACACAAACATCCCTTTATTTGTAAAAATCACTACCTGACAATTTCACTCTTCAGTGCCTTTCACCCATTTATGAAAAAAAAATAATAATCCACATGGGTCCGCCATAATCCAAAAAAACAGAGGTCCCACGATGATTCCCATCTTCTTCATCCAGTGTAGCAGCCGCGTTCAGAGAACGAAGCTCAATAGACTGGAGCAGCAGCCACTGCCGCTTCTCATGCTACATTCCAAGAGAACCCACCATTTCTGGGTCGGCTGAGGGCTGGTCTTATTAGGCTGGGAAGGGGCCAATATCCATGAACTTTACCAGCCTATTAATATCAGCCTGCAGCTGTCAGCTCAGCCTTCACTGGTTGTTAAAAATAGGTGGGACCCTACGTCATTTTATTTTTTTAGTGTCCCTCCTTTTTAATAACCAGTAAAGGCCAAGTAGACAGCTGTGATCTGACATTAATAGGTTGAGAGGTTCCATGGTTATCGGGCCCTTCCCAGTCTGATAATATAAGCCCGCAGCTGTCAGCTTTTCCTAAGCTGGTTATTAAAAATATGGGGGACCCAGTGTCTTTTCATTTTTTTTTTTGTATAAATTAGCTTTATTTAACCTATCAAAAATTAACACCCTTTAGTGCCACATGAAAGGCACTAAAGGACGCTACTTTATTATATGTAGGGGGATTATAACATTAAATTTCTACATTACATCTATTTTATATCTGTTCTATTTGAACGGTTTGGATTGTAAATTTACTGTACTTGGCTGATGAAATGTCGGGTTTCCTTTGAAATAAATGTGTAAAAACGAATGACATGCACATGGTCCGTTTGCCGTGCGATTTTTTTTCTCACACCCAGTGACTTGCATTGGCAAGTGCGATCCAATTCTCGCATACAATCGTAGCACGATGAGCTTATTTTTTTCTCAGTCCGATCCAAGCTGATGAGCACTGGCTCATTTAATAACATTGCTCAGAGTGCAATGCGATGTTTTCTTCTCCGTATTATACGCCAGTGTGAGCGAGCCTTAACCCAACATGTCGCGCTTAAGACAAAGCCCCATACACTATCATGTGAAACGCAGGAACAGATATTTATACATTACACTTGGAATTACTGTCGTTTCCGGGTTACTTCATGGAAATATAAAAAATACACAGAGGGGCTGTGTGAGAGTTTCGGGTCACACACTGTCCCAAGCTCCAGAAGTCATCTGGAAGCAATTATGACAGAAATCACCAAGTGGGGGAGAAACATCCTGTGTGTGCTGTCTGTATACAGAAGGCGGTCCAATCCCAGAGCGCAGGGCAGATGAATGGATGGTTTTGAAAGTAAGCAGTGAAAAATGAACAAAGAACTGAACGAAAAAGGGCAGGTAATCCTGGATTGGAAGAATCATCCAGCACTTACAATGTAACCATAGACCTGCTATGGATGTGACAGCCAAGTCAGAAGCATGATAAAGATGGCGATTACATTTTTGCAATTGGGTTTCATTAAACATTTGGCACCGTTTTGCTTTTACAGGCTTTGTCTCCCTGAACATTCAGCTTTGATCTGGTGTTGTCTGAAATCATAAAGCAGATAAGAGGAGCTCAGAGAAAGTTACAGCTTCCCCCTCAGACCCTATTCCATCTGAATAGGGGACAGATGTGCAGGATTTGGCTGCAGCCACTATACACTTGAAGGAGTTCGCTCTGCAGTGCTGCAAATGAGCCTATTCGGGAGCGGGTGTCCTACCCCCACCAATCAGATATTAATGGCTTATCAGAAGGCTAGGGAGTGGGACACATAACTATATATATTCTAGAAAAATATTTAGACTTGAGAGTCCTCAGTGGTTGATACCTTTTAATGGCCAACTGAAAAGATGGTAACAAATTGCAAGCTTTCCAGACTACTCAGGTCTCTTCATCAGGGTGCGGTACATTCTGGTATCCTCCATTTTGATATAGGAAAGAAACTTTCCTATATATATATTCTCTCATCCGAGAGAAATCAGGTCAATTATGCAAATCACTCTCTGATCCAATTTTCTCAGATAAGGAAAAGATGGAGGAAAAAAATTTCTCAATCTTCTCCACTGTGTCAGTGTCATCCGATGTTTTACACAGACTCCCTGACTTAGGGCCTGTGCACACGTTGCGGATTCCTAGCAGTTTTGCCGCGGTTTTTCCACCGCGAAACTGCGGTAAAACCGCTTACACAATACAACTCACTATAGCCTAGGGGATTCCGCAATGCTGTGCACATGCTGCGTGTTTTTCCGCGGCGGAATCACATCGCGGGAGAATCCGCAGCATGCTCATTCTTTTTTGTGGAACCGCAGCGATTCTGCCGCCATAGGAATGCATTGAACCGCTTACTTTCCGCATGTGGCTGTGCCCACCATGGGAAAGTAAGCGGTTCATGTGCGGATGGTACCCAGGGTCTAGAGGAGAGGAGACTCTGCCCTGGGACCATATCCATGTAAAAACAATAATTAAAATAAAAAATAGAGATATTCTCACCTTCCGGCGGCCCCCGCAGCTTTCCCGCCTCAGCGACGCTCCCGGACAATCCCGTTCCCAGTAATGCATTGCGAGAATCACCCCAGATGACGTAGCGGTCTCGCGTGATGCTACGTCATCGGGTGATTGTCGCCTGGGAACGGGATTGGCCGGGAGCGTCGCTGAGAGGCGGGAAAGCTGCGGGGGCCGCCGGAAGGTGAGAATAACATTATTTATCATTTTTTTTATTATTTTACATTAGATCTTTTACTATTGATGCGACATAGGCGGCATCAATAGTAAATAGTTGGTCACACTTGTCAAACACTTGTTTGACTTGTGTGACCGACCTGTCAGATCGCTTGTAAAACGCTAGTTTTTAGCGGAATACGCATACCTATAATATGCGTATTTCCCGAGGCAGGGAGGTGCGGAATTGCCGCGGAAATTTCCATGGCAATTCCGCAACGTGTGCACATAGCCTTATATGGCTGTATGCAAATCATACTTGGGCATGCTGCAATTTTTTAATATCGGACACGTGCACGGCCCCATAGAATAACATTGGTCCGAACGCGATCCGATGTTTTGTTGGATCACACTAGGATCGAAAATACGGTCATGTGCACAAGCCCACAGCATAACCCATCAATATAAGTCCTGGACAACCGCTTTAACTCGATCTGCAGCCAATACATTGGAGACTATATAGCCAGTGCAACATGGAGGCTACAGATCGCAAAAGGTGCAAACTTTTTCGTGAAACCACAGTTGCAACAATTATTTTTAGCCCAAAATGAATGCACATAATAAAAAAGAAAGAACACAAAACTCCTGAAAATGTGGACAAGCATTTAGACCTTGATTATATGAATATTGTTGCTGGCCAATAATCAATGCTTTTGGGAGTGAGTCTTCTATAATATATGATGAGCAGCGGAACGTTCTACAGCTATTTGCTTATTAATTTTTTTTACATATTGTTATTTAGCCTTTTTCCCCCACATATTCTATGTAAAGGCATGTGAAAAAAAAATCTGTATGACAGCATAGATTTCTATGGGCACTATACTTAACTTAGATCCAAAACATGATTGTGGCCATGACACCCTAGAGCTAATAGTGGTGAGATCAGACAGGAGTATACAGGGGAAATACAGCTCCCAAAAGGGAAGCATGGAAACAATTGGTAATAGCGATGCTGCTGAAGGAAGACAATACGTCTGGGCTAAACCAGAGGAGATTAACTAGAGAGAATAACGTGCTCCAGTACAGTGACACCTTCTATGCAATGTCTGTACACAAAGTGCTCCAGGAGCTAAAGGGTCTGCAGTGCCGTGTCACCCCAAACTACCATGTGTGGGGTACAGAGCGGGTTATGGATCGGCCAATATTTGCTCCTCTTCACATTAGCCGCTACCATCTGCAAAAAAAAAAGCAACACATGCTGCAAAAACTGCTTTTAGCTGCAGTTTAAAATTTGTGCCAACTTGCAAATCGCATGATGACTGCAGTGTGTGAACTCAGCCCAATGACTGCAGCAATTGTTATCCACCAACCCCAAAATGTGGCGCTCGATAGTAGTCAGGGCTTCGCCAGCCCGCTGTCAGGCACACGTCACTGCAGATCTGCACTGCCAACCACTCATTTCTGGGTTCTGGGCTCAGTGCTGCCTATCTCCAACATTGTAACATTTTTCCCTAACTCCAAACATGGTATAAACATTCACACTTGTCCTCAGAAAACACCAGTGGAGACACCTGGTGCAAAGGCTCAGCAGACAGCTGACACAACAGTCCGAGCGGCCAACGCCAAAGTTCACCACACCATGAGAACGTCTGACCGTTACCCAGACAGCGTAACATACACCGCCACTGTAGCTAGGGTGGGATGCGTCCCTGACGCTCAGCCTGAGACTGATGATGCAGACCCCACAGCCTGACGTCTAGGTGCCAGTGCACCACCCTTACAGTCCACACATCAGCAGTGCCCCAGCACACACACGGGGTCCTCCGCTCTCATGGCTGCAGCTTGTGATTGGTCAAAGCTACACAAATGTCCGCGTCCCGTGGTGTTGTAAGGGTGACCCACAGGCTGCGCACAGGCAGGACCACTAGGCCTCACATTGTGCAGCAGCTTGGTACAACGTGGAGTGGCAGCCATGAGCTCACTGATGGTCACCAGGCATCCACTACTGAGACAACCGCTCCTCAATCCCCATGTTCCCCCTTTTAAAATGATAAAAACTACACTCAACTCCGACGCTGTTCCAGCAGTGTCAGCACTGGCTCTCCCAGGGATTCCATGGCTATTCTATGTCACACGATCCCTGCGGTCAAGTCAGCGCCTGCTTCGCTCTTCCTGCTTTCTGGAGGAAGTGACAGCTGCCACAGGGATCACATGACACAATGTCAAACAATCAGGGGGAGAGCCTGTAACAGAAAGGCAGTGGTGCGAAGTATAAGTGTTATTATCAAGGGGGGATACAGAGATTGAGAAGCAGTTGTCCCAGTAGCGGCTGCCCCTGTAAGTAGCCTAGACCTTGATTACGTCCAGTCTTGTAGATGCACTGCCTGTTGGAGTAAATGTTTGGGAGGCGCTGACTCCGCCCCCGCCACGCCCATGCGGAGCCTCACCTTCAGGTAGTCGTTCTCTGAGCGCAGCTCGTCCATCTCCCGCAGGAGGCTCTCGGTGCCCCCGTCCAGCAGCTCCTCGGTCAGGTCTGAGAAGGCCATGGAGGTGCTGAGGGGCAGTCGGCTGGAGGCCGCAGACACCCCGCCCTCCTCGCTGCTCGCCCGGCTGCTGCTGTTCTCCTCCGAGGCGCAGGACCCTTCAGAGCTGCTGTCCGTCCCCCGCCTGGTCCCCGGAGCCGCCGGGACCTTCCCCTTCCCTCCGGTTCGGGCAGCGGGGACTGCCTGCTTCTTGGTGCCCGGAGAAGGGAGCGGGCGGCGCGGTCCTGGTGGGATAACGCTGAGGGACACGGGGGAAGATCTGCGAGGCTTAGACAGAGACCACCCGGTCAGGTCCTTGGGGCGGGCAGGGGATGGCGCCCGGTTTAGCTTCTTCTTTTCGGGTACCGGGGGAGGAGCACCCCCTCCGGGCCCCGCCGGCTCCATCACTGCCCCGGTAAGCTCCGGATTTCTGCGGCCCGGCTGTGAACGGATATTCCGCTGATGGCGCCGGGGTCCCGGACTCACGATGGGAATCCCACGGCCGATACGTCCACCCTCCCCGGGGCTGTCAATGGTACTGCCCGCTGCTTGCTCCAGTATAACGGACGCTGATGTGTCTGCTGTGCGCATCGGAATCAGCTACTGCTGGGAGGAGGAGGCGCCGGAGCGGAGGACCGGCCCAAACCAGGAGGGGGCGCCTCCTGCAGCAGCTACAGGCTGGAGACTGCTTGTGTATGGGAGGCTCGGCTCATACAGGGGGTGCACATACTGGGGGGCTGTGTATGATTGGCTCAGCTCATACAGGGGTGCACATACTGGGGGGGCTGTGTATGGGAGGCTCGGCTCATACAGTGGGTGCACATACTGGGGGGGGCTGTGTATGGGAGGCTCGGCTCATACAGAGGGTGCACATACTGGGGGGGCTGTGTATGGGATGCTCGGCTCATACAGGGGGTGCACATACTGGGGGGCTGTGTATGGGAGGCTCGGCTCATACAGGGGGTGCACATACTGGGGGGCTGTGTATGGGAGGCTCGGCTCATACAGGAGGTGCACATACTGGGGGGGCTGTGTATGGGAGGCTCGGCTCATACAGGGGTGCACATACTGGTGGGGCTGTGTATGGGAGGCTCAGCTCATACAGAGGGGGAACATACTGGGGGGCTGTGTATGGGAGGCTCGGCTCATACAGGGGGTGCACATACTAGGGGGGCTCTGTATGGGAGGCTCGGCTCATACAGGGGGTGCACATACTGGGGGGGCTGTGTATGGGAGGCTTGGCTCATACAGGGGGTGCACATACTGGGGGGCTGTGTATGGGAGGCTCGGCTCATACAGGAGGTGCACATACTAGGGGGCTGTGTATGGGAGGCTCGGCTCATACAGGAGGTGCACATACTAGGGGGCTGTGTATGGGAGGCTCAGCTCATACAGGGGGTGCACATACTGGGGGGCTGTGTAAGGGAGGCTCGGCTCATACAGGGGTGCACATACTGGGGGGGCTGTGTATGGGAGGCTCAGCTCAGTCATACAGGGGGGTGCACATACTGCGGGGGGCTGTGTATGGGAGGCTCGGCTCATGCAAGGGGTGCACATACTGGGGCGCTGTGTATGGGAGGCTCGGCTCATACAGGGGGTGCACATACTGGGGGGGCTGTGTATGGGAGGCTCGGCTCATGCAAGGGGTGCACATACTGGGGGGCTGTGTATGGAAGGCTCGCTCATACAGGGGAGCACATACTGGGGGGCTGTGTATGAGAGGCTCGGCTCATACAGGGGGTGCACATACTGGGGCGGCTGTGTATGGGAGGCTCTGCTCATACAGGGGGTGCACATACTGGGGGGCTTTGTATGGGAGACTCGGCTCATACAGGGGGTGCACATACTGGAGGGACTGTGAAAGGAAGGTTTATAGTCCTACAGGGGTGCACATACTGGGGGGATGTGTATGGGAGGCTCGCTCATACAGGGGGTGCACATACTGGAGGGGCTTTGTATGGGAGGCTCAGTCATACAGGGGTGCACATACTGGGGGGCTGTGTATGAGAGGCTCGGCTCATACAGGGGGTGCACATACTGGGGGACTGTGAAAGGAAGGCTTATAGTCCTACAGGGGGTGCACATACTGGGGGGGATGTGTATGGGAGGCTCGGCTCATACATTGGGTGCACATACTGGGGGGGCTTTGTATGGGAGGCTCAGTCATACAGGGGGTGCACATACTGGGGGGCTGTGTATAGGAGACTCAGTCATACAGGGGGTGCACATAGTGGGGGTGCTGTGTATGGGAGGCTCGGCTCATACAGGGGTGTACATACTGGGGGGGCTGTGTATGGGAGGCTCGGCTCATACAGGAGGTGCACATACTGGGGGGCTGTGTATGGGAGGCTCGCTCATACAGGGGGCACATACTGGGGGGCTGTGTATGGGAGGCTCAGTCCTACAGGGGTGCACATACTGGGGGGCTGTGTATGGGAGGCTTAGCTCATCATACAGGGGTGCACATACTGGGGGGGCTGTGTATGGAGCTCGGCTCATACAAGGGTGCACATATGGGGGCTGTGTATGGAGCTCGCTCATACAGGGAAGCACATACTGGGGGGCTGTGTATGGAGGCTCCTCAGTCATACAGGGGTGCACATACTGGGGGGCTGTGTATGGGAGGCTCGCTCATACAAGGGGTGCACATACTGGGGGCTGTATATGAAAGGCTCGGCTCATACATGGGGAGCACATACTGGGGGCTGTGTATGAGAGGCTCGGCTCATACAGGGGTGCACATACGGGGGACTGTGAATGGAAGGCTATAGTCCTACAGGGGGTGCACATACTGGGGGGCTGTGTATGGAGGCTCGGCTCATACAGGGTGTGCACATACTGGGGGGCTTTGTATGGAGGCTCGTCATACAGGGGTGCACATACTGGGGGGCTGTGTATGGAGCTCAGTCATACAGGGGTGCACATATGGGGGTGCTGTGTATGGAGCTCGCTCATACAGGGGTGCACATATGGAGGGTGCTGTGTATAGAGTCTCGGCTCATACAGGGGTGCACATACTGGGAGGCTGTGTATGGGAGGCTCAGTCATACAGGGGTGCACATACTGGGGGGGCTGTGTATGGGAGACTCAGTCATACAGGGGTGCACATAGTGGGGGGTGCTGTGTATGGGAGGCTCGCTCATACAGGGGGTGCACATAGTGGAGGGGCTGTGTATATATGAGTCTCGGCTCATACAGGGGGTGCACATACTGGGGGCTGTGTATGGAGGCTCATAGTCTACAGGGGTGCACATACTGGGGGGCTGTGTATGGAGGCTCAGCTCATACAGGGGTGCACATACTGGGGGGGTATGTATGGAGGCTCTGCTCATACAGGGATCACATACTGGGGGGCTGTGTATGGAGGCTCGGCTCATATCCTACAGGGGGTGCACATACTGGGGGCTGTTATGGAGGCTCAAGTCTACAGGGGTGCACATACTGGGGGCTGTGTAGGGAGCTCAGCTCATCATACAGGGGTGCACATACTGGGGCGTGTAGGAGGCTCGGCTCATCAAGGGGTGCACATACGGGGGCTGTGTATGGAGCTCGGCTCATACAGGGGAGCACATACTGGGGGCTTGTATGGGAGGCTCAGCCATCATACAGGGTGCACATACTGGGGGGCTGTGTATGGGAGGCTCGGCTCATACAAGGGGTGCACATACTGGGGGGCTGTGTATGGAGGCTCGGCTCATACAGGGGTGCACATACTGGGGGCTGTGTATGGAGGCTCATATCCTAGGGGGTGCACATACTGGGAGGCTGTGTATGGATGCTCGGCTCATACAGGGGTGCACTACTGGGGGGCTGGTATGGAGCTCGCTCATACAGGGGGTGCACACTGGGGGGGCTGTGTATGGAGCTCGGCTCATACAGGGTGCACATACTGGGGGGGCTGTGTGGAGGCTCAGCTCATACAGGGGTGCACATATGGGGCTGTGTATGGATGCTCGCTCATACAGGGGTGCACATACTGGGGGTGTGTATGGAGCTCGCTCATACAGGGGGGAACATACTGGGGGCTGTGTATGGGAGGCTCGGCTCATAGTCTACAGGGGTGCACATCTGGGGGCTGTGTAGAGCTCAGCTCAACAGGGGTGCACATACGGGGGGGCTGTGTATGGAGCTCAGCTCATACAGGGGGGACATCTGGGGCTGTGTATGGAGGCTCGGCTACATACAGGGGCACATACTGGGGGCTGTGTATGGGCTCAGCTCATACAGGGGTGCACATACTGGTGGGGCGTGTATGGAGCTCAGCTCATACAGAGGGGGAACATACGGGGGCTGTGTATGGAGGCTCGGCCATACAGGGGTGCACATACTGGGGGCTGTGTATGGGAGGCTCGGCTCATACAGGGGTGCACATACTGGGGGCTGTGTATGGGAGGCTTGCCATACAGGGTGCACATACTGGGGCGTGTATGGAGGCTCGCTCATACAGGGTGCACATACTAGGGGGCTGTGTATGGGAGGCTCGGCTCATACAGGATGTGCACATACTAGGGGGCTGTGTATGGGAGGCTCAGCTCATACAGGGGGTGCACATACTGGGGGGCTGTGTAAGGAGGCTCGGCTCATACAGGGGGTGCACATACTGGGGGGGCTGTGTATGGGAGGCTTAGCTCAGTCATACAGGGGGTGCACATACTGCGGGGGCTGTGTATGGGAGGCTCGGCTCATGCAAGGGGTGCACATACTGGGGCGCTGTGTATGGGAGGCTCGCTCATACAGGGGGTGCCATACTGGGGGGGGCTGTGTATGGAGGCTCGGCTCATGCAAGGGGTGCACATACTGGGGGGCTGTGTATGGGAGGCTCGGCTCATACAGGGAGCACATACTGGGGGCTGTGTATGAGAGGCTCGGCTCATACAGGGGGTGCACATACTGGGCGGCTGTGTATGGAGGCTCTGCTCATACAGGGGGTGCACATACTGGGGGGCTTTGTATGGAGACTCGGCTCATACAGGGGGTGCACATACTGGAGGGACTGTGAAAGGAAGGTTTATAGTCCTACAGGGGGTGCACATACTGGGGGGGATGTGTATGGGAGGCTCGGCTCATACAGGGGGTGCACATACTGGAGGGGCTTTGTATGGAGGCTCAGTCATACAGGGGTGCACATACTGGGGGCTGTGTATGAGAGGCTCGGCTCATACAGGGGGTGCACATACTGGAGGGACTGTGAAAGGAAGGCTTATAGTCTACAGGGGTGCACATACTGGGGGGATGTGTATGGAGCTCGGCTCATACATTGGGTGCACATACTGGGGGGCTTTGTATGGGAGGCTCAGTCATACAGGGGTGCACATACTGGGGGGCTGTGTATGGAGACTCAGTCATACAGGGGTGCACATATGGGGGGTGCTGTGTATGGGAGGCTTGGCTCATACAGGGGGTGTACATACTGGGGGGCTGTGTATGGGAGGCTCGGCTCATACAGGAGGTGCACATACTGGGGGGCTGTGTATGGGAGGCCGCTCATACAGGGGTGCACATACTGGGGGGCTGTGTATGGGAGGCTCATAGTCCTACAGGGGGTGCACATACTGGGGGGCTGTGTATGGGAGGCTAGCTCAGTCATACAGGGGGTCACATACTGGGGGCTGTGTATGGAGGCTCGGCTCATACAAGGGGTGCACATACTGGGGGCTGTGTATGGGAGGCTCGGCTCATACAGGGGAAGCACATACTGGGGGGGCTGTGTATGGGAGGCTCAGCTCAGTCATACAGGGGGTGCACATACTGGGGGGGCTGTGTATGGGAGGCTCGCTCATACAAGGGGTGCACATACTGGGGGCTGTATATGAAAGGCTCGGCTCATACATGGGAGCACATACTGGGGGCTGTGTATGAGAGGCTCGGCTCATACAGGGGGTGCACATACTGGGGGACTGTGAATGAAGGCTTATAGTCCTACAGGGGTGCACATACTGGGGGGCTGTGTATGGGAGGCTCGGCTCATACAGGGGTGCACATACTGGGGGGCTTGTATGGAGGCTCAGTCATACGGGGGTGCACATACTGGGGGGCTGTGTAGGGAGACTCAGTCATACAGGGGTGCACATAGTGGGGGGGCTGTGTATGGGAGGCTCGCTCATACAGGGGGTGCACATACTGGGGGGCTGTGTATGGGAGGCTCGGCTCATACAGGGGGTGCTCATACTGGGGGGCTGTGTATGAGGCTCAGTCATACAGGGGGTGCACATACTGGGGGGCTGTGTATGGGAGGCTCAGCTCATACAGGGTGACATGGGGGCATTATGACTGGTGCATGTAATACAGGGTGTGCCTATGGGGGGTTAGCTCATACAGGGGTCACATATGATGGGTCTAGTATAAGGACTCAGCTCATACATGGGTGCATTAGTGGGGGGTGCAGGGGTATGGGAGGCTCGGCTCATACAGGAGTGCACATATGTGAGGGTGTCAGGTATGGAGGCTCAGCTCATACAGGGTGCAATAATGGGTGGGCTGTGTATGGAGGCTCAGCTCATACCAGGGGTACATAATGAGGGGGGTGTGTATGGAGGCTCAGCTCATACAGGGGTACATATAGTGTGGGGGTGCGCTGGTATGGGAGGCTGAGCTCATAATGGGGGTGCACATATGGGAGGGCTGTGTATGGGAGGTCAGCTCATACATGGGGTGACATTACTGGGGGTGCTGTGTATGGAGGCTCTGGCTCATCAGTGGGTGTCACATATGGGGGGGCGTGTATGGGGCTCAGCTCATACAGGTGCAATACTGGGGCGTGATGGAGCTCGCTCATACAGGGTGCCACAAAATTATGGAGACCTGTGTTCGTGAAGTCACAGACAAAATCACTGACATGACTTGGGAACTGTGTAATGAGTGTAGCAAAAATCATGGATATTGGATGCCAACTGGGAGCTTGTAGAGCTCATGCATCTCCAAAGGTGTGCAATAATGTGATTGGCCTTATGATTTAGGTCTCACTAGGCCATACAGAGTGCACCCTGCATGGCACATAGGCAAAAAGAAAAGTGCAGGGTAGAAAAAAGCGCCATATGGGGGTAACTGTAAGGCTAAGTGCACACGTTCAGGATTATTTGCATTTTTTCCGCGGGAAAAACGCATCAATTAAGCATCCTATCATTTAGAATGAATTCTGCAATTTTTGTGCACATGGTGCGTTTTTTTCCGTGAAAAAAACGCATCGCGGAAAAAATAGCAACATGTTCATTAATTTTGCGGAGTTATAGCGTTTTTCCCGCTATATTATTGACCTAGAAAGTTCAGGAAAAAATCGCGGTAAAAACGCGTCAAATCCGCGCCAAAAACGTGCGTTTATACAAAGAAAAAAGTCAGTTTTTGCTCAGGAATATTCTGCAAACATTCCTGAACGTGTGCACTTAGCCTAAAGGTCCCCATGTACAAAAAGATTCCTCTGGAATTACTCCTGTGTGGATGTTATAATGACGCGCAAACCTACCTAGATATTGTACAGGCCAAGGAAACCCTTTATTAGCATGGTATTGCTAGCCAGTGACCTTTTTTCAGCAAGATAACCTACGTCTGCCACACAATAAAAAATTTAGATTGGTATTTCCATTAGGCCGGGATCATAGGCCGGGATCACACATGCGAGAAACACGGACGAGTCTCGCATGTGAATTCCTGGTACTGCCGCCTGCACTTGGGAGCGGAGCGATCGGTTGCATTGAAATACATGCAGCCATACACTCTGCTCCCGAGTGCAGGTGGCAGTGCTGAGAATTCACATGCGAGACTCGTCCGTGTTTCTCGCATGTGTGATCCCGGCCTTAATCTATGGCACATTCACATAAATGTTGAGTGGATGTAGATCCCATGCCTCAAGAACCAGACCCTAAGGCCGGTGTCACACTAAAGAGGAATACGGACGAGTGAGGCGTGAAAATAACGCATTACACTCTGACCAATATTTCTCTATGGGCAGCTCTGATCATGCGTATATTTCTTGCCCGTATTTCACGGTGCGAGACACCCGCAGCATGCTGCGATTGTACGCGTATTACGCCCGTTGTACACCAATGAAAGTCTATGGGTGCGAGAAAAATACGGATTACACACGGACCAGACGTGTGACTTGCGAGAAATGCGCAAGACTTCTGCAGCTCACAGGAAATGGTGCAAGCCATGAATCAGGAAGCTTACACATGCAAATTAGCTCAAAAAGAGCGCCAGACATCCTGGAAGAACGCCTCCACAGAGTCCACCGTCATGTCTACACACATAAATGTGGAGATGCTGATCGTTTTGGTCCAGGATAGGCCCGAAATTTGGGACCAACGGGATGTACACTACTCAGACCATGCCAGAAAAGACGCGGCATGGATGCACATCTGTGGGCAGATGTTTCCCCACTTTGGTGACAGCCCACGCGAGGAGCAGCACCAAATGAGTAAGTTACCAGATTTTTTCCTAAACATCTTAAAGGGCAGAACGTAATAATTGAGCAGAGTTTCCCTAAAATATAATATTTTGTGTAAAAATGTTTCTTTTTTTAAGCGCCAAAATGTTAGTATACTGACATCCGACTAGGCCCCCATGACTATGTGAAATGTATGTGTAACAATTTGGCATTGTGCAGCTAGGTAAATTATGAAATTATATGTCACAATTGCAGTGGATGATGTAATGAGACGCTGGCAAAGCATCCGCGACCAGTACCGGCGGGAACGTCAGCAGAGGTCCAGGAGTGTTTCTGCAGCACCGACCAAGCGGAAATATGTGTATTTTGACCGCCTTGGGTTGTTGGCTCCTACTTTGGATCTGAGACCGTAAGTACATACATCACACCACATAACACATATGCTGTTTAGGCTGACATCTCCAACATGTTCTAATCCCATTTAATTTCCTAACAGAACTCAGTCCAACCTCACTGAGAGGGAGACAGGCTCCGACTCAGAGGCCAATTATAGACCCGGTTGGGGAGGTGAAGAGGTGGCTGGCCCATCTTCTGACCCTCCCAGCTGCATCCCCCAAGCTTCCCCAGCACCAGGACCTGACCAACCAACTGCACCTCTACCTGTACCTGACCCACCAGCTGCAGCAGCAGCCTCCAGCGTTGAGGAAGCAGCAAACAGCAGCAGCCCTACTGTACCTCTGGCGGTCTCCCCCCAGCCTGCTGCAATATCCCACCATTGGAGAAGACGGCGAGACAACACTGCCTCTGAAACCCAGAGGCATGTGGACACAGGGGTCCTCAGTTATCTTTCAAGGGCAGCTGTGGACGAGGGTGAAGAGGCTTATTCGCGTAGCCTTGCCCGCTACCTACATCCCCTACCCCGTGAGGTCAGGCTCCGTGTGCAAGGATCAATTCAGATCCTAATTGATTCTTGCACACCCCCCAATACTCCATATGAGGTGATTGAATTCCTTGAGAGGTGGCAGCTCTCACCCCGTAACCTTCTGCGCCTTACCCCCCACCAAAATGTGCATGCTCAATTAGGATCTGAGGATCCTCCTGCACGTGCGCCTACACCTCAACCCATTCACCCACAAAACCAACCTTGGCAACAACAGGCTCAAATGGCAGGCTATAACCCAACTTCCCAATATGGCCACTTGTACAGATCCAGTGTTGGAGGCTGGTCCCTACCTGGATTTGGTCAACATGGTCATATTGGGGGGTATGATTCTCATGGGTACCAGCTTCCCAGGAGTATAATCTCCATTATCTTTATGGCAATGAGCGCACACAACAACCTGACCATGGCCAGATGTTAGCTCAGGGCCCAGACAATCCACCCCAACAGGGTGATAGTCAAGGTGATCACCCAAGCCAACAACACAGACGCTGGTCACCTGCCAACCCCACCACCCACATACCACCAACTCTGATTTGGTATTTTTCTTATATATTATTATTTAAAACTCAGTTTGTTATTTTTTTATATTTATTTTTACAACATGTGTAAAGCAGATTTGCACTAATCTGAACGCCTCCAAAAACCATATGGTACAAATATGGTCTTCAGTAAGCAAAGTGAGAGTTTATTTTCATTATCTGTTATTATTTATACCAATGTTTATTTTTTTATCTTTACTTTTACTCCATGTTGTCTAATGCATATTTGCACTAGTCTAATCTTACAAATCCAACATATGGTTCACATATGGTGTTTACAAGGCATAGTGAAAGTTTGTTATTTTGATTATGTATTATTATTTATTCAAATGTTTATTTTGTTATGACTTATTTTGATACTTGTTGTGTAATAATGCAGACTTACAGTATTGTGCTTTTAAGACATATATCATATGACAAAAATATGGTAGTCACTACCTCAAGTGAGAGTTTGCCCATATAAAAAAATATTTTTATGGCAAGTTTGGACTCTTCTTCATAACTTCTTTAAAAGAAACCCACCTACACATCTGTTATGAACATTAACACCAGACACAGACTGTGTCAGTGAAAAAACATATTTATCTATAAACACAAACCAACATTACAGCATTGCTAATGCCTCATCTTGCCAGGTTGTAGTACCTTGAGGTGACACAAAATACTGGGTAAATATATCACGGGTTTTCAGTCCTGAGAGTGGACGACGTAAAGGGATGACGTGGACCTAGGCATATCCCCATTGGTCACCACACTTTCACCAACATCAGATGAGCCACAATCATGCATTCTTGTGAAATTATGTAGGACAACACATGCTTTGATGACCTCATTGACGTTGGCTTCACTCAGCTGAATAGCAGACTGGAGGACCCGCCATTTTGCACAAAGAATGCCAAAGGCACACTCCACCAGGCGCCGGGCCCGTGATAGGCGCAAGTTAAAGATTCTACGCCGGTGGTCAAGGTTTCGTCGTGGATATGGCTCATTACATTCCTTGATAGTTGGAAGGCCTCATCCCCAACTAGAACATACGGCACAGGTTCAAGATTGGAGCCAGGAAGTTGACGTGGTGGTGGTAGGTGCAACTGGTTATTGCGCAGCCGCCAACCCATAATGGAAGAATTGAAGACTCTAGAGTCTCCAGTTCTTCCATAGGCCCCAATGTCTACAATTATAAACCTGTAGTTACTGTGAAACAGAGCCAACAGCACTACAGAAAAATATTGTTTATAATTATAGAATTGGGACCCTGAGTTCGGCGGCTTACGCACACGGATGTGCTTCCCATCCAGGGCTCCTATACAATTTGGAAATTGGCATTGCTCCTCAAATCCCTTGGCAATCCTGATCCAGTCTTCCATCTTGGGCTCAGCCATGACCACTTGATGAAGACTGTCCCAGATTTGGGAACATGTATCACGAACAATGCCAGATATGGTGGATCTCCCAATCAAAAACTCCAGATGGAGTGCGGCATATGAAATGCCAGTTGTCAGAAACCTACAATTAAACAAATGTAGAGAGAAATAACATTACACCAGGTTTCACATATGCACTATAGATAACCATAAAAGGATGTAATTTACAAACAAGCCTAACTAAAATTATACACAAGTTAAAGGTCTATGTGAATTTGACATACAGATCATAGTTCTGGTAGTTCGAGCTGATTTTTGAGATATATGATGAAGATAATTCAGCAAAAGGCATACGTGTAAAGGAAAAGTTGTGGGAAAACACATCATCAACAGACAGTATGTAGGTGAGGAATACATAACGTAACGTAAGGAGAAGTCGCTCCTCTGCAGAGATAGCTTTGCGCATCCTGGTGTCCTGGTAGGTGATCCCTGGGCGTACGATCTCCAACAAAACATCAAATGTGGCAATGCTCATCCGACAATAGAGAAAAACTTGTCGGGATGTGTCTGAAGAGATGCATGAAGGCGGTAAAAATGGCCTTAAGTGAGGCATTGACTCAAATGCGGATGCACCCACATTCGCTTCCTCCTCCGCGGAGCAACTATCACTGGGTATGGCTGCCCAAAGCGGCGGAACAAAACCCAGTTGTACAGAACTCGGTCAGTTGGGGTGAACTGAAGAGTGTCAGACATTTTGGCAAACAAGCAGCAGTACTCCAACACAAGCACAGCACCAAAATGGCCAGATTGGGGGCTGCCACCTGATGCAGAGGCAATAACTAGGCTTGCTGATGATGGTTTAAATGATTTTCAGGCCTAAAAACCGTTATATGTCCATTTTGCAATGCTGCGAGAAAATCTCGCCGTACGGATTACAAACCGATGCTTACATGCGCAAAATACGCAGCCACACCTTGACTACTGTGCCGGGAACATTTCTGCGTATCACGGCCGTACAATACGGTCCGTATTTTTATACGTTGGGTCTGACGCCGGCCTAATATGCGCCGTCATCAATGGTGACATTGCCATAAATCCCTTTCATTGACTCTCCACTGACGACAGTGAGTAACTGGGAACTTTTCTCAAGACAGATGCAGGATATGCCATAAAACTGCGAGATGGGAATACTTCATTAAGGTTATGGCTTGGCCTCCAAATCATCAGATCTCAATCTGACCGAGTGTCTGTTGGAAGTACTGGAAAAACAAGTCTGATCCATGCAAGCCCCACCTCTCAACTTATAGAACGTAAAGGATTTGCTGCTAATGTCTTGTTGCCAGATATCACCGGACCCCCTACAGAGGTCTTTTGGGGCCTATGGGTAAGAGCTGTTATAGAAGCACTAAAAGGGATCTAGATAATATTAGGCAGGTTGGTTTGTGCACATATTTGTAATACCTTCAACTCATTTTTACCTTTATTTTTAATTTCGTTAAACGCCACAAACTTAGGTTTATCACAATGTGCCATATTGGTCATATAAATAACCATGGCCATATGTGGAACTCCGTTATTAGGCCACAATGATAAGCACGGTGCAATATCACACTTATTATATTCCTATGGCATAGTGCGACTTCACATGTCATGTACCAGTGATATAAAAAGAAAACAACAGTATTGGTCTTTTTGAACCAAGAGATAATAATTTAACAATTTTATTTCTGTAGTGCCAGCATATACTGCAGCAATTTACAAATCAGAGGGGACGTGTACAAATAATATCAGATATTACAGAGTAAGGCCGGTTTCACATTTGCGGTTGTGTCCGCAGCGTTTCATATCTTTTACATTGTGGTCGCAGGTACATGCGTTTGCATGCGTTCACCTGCGCTTGCTTACGCATGCATCGTTTCGCGGCGGGGCGCGGCTAACGCAACATGTTGGCATTTTGGAGGCGTCAAATTTCTGTTGCCATACGCATGCGGACGCTTCCGGAAGGAGTGCGTCAAAACAACGCATTACAGTCTATAGAAACGCAAGGACATGCATTATACAGAAATCCCATGAGACACGCCCATTTGGCGTGGCTTGTGTCAAAATTATTCTGGAAAATCTTTTTCCTATAGAATGCATGCGCATAAAAAGCGCAAATGCAGCGTTTTTTTGCCGTCATGCGTAAGCTGATACGGATAAAAAACGCAGCATTAGCATGCATTTTTGCATGCGTTTGCGGACAATATACTGCGGACTCAACAGCAAACGTGAACCTAGCCTTAAATTTCTACAATTTAAACAAGGCATTAGGATGCTGGTCATAAGCTTACAGTCTATAAGAAAAGACATCACATAGATCTGATCCATTATATGAATTCCATACAGAATTCTGTAACTGCACTACAATTCGTGGAGCTGCACTAACTGCTCTGTCAAATCAATGTGTACAGTAGTCAAGTGACAGACACAGAGCACTGTTTTTGCGGCCCTATAATCTAGGGAACAAAAGGGGATCTCCTTGCTCCTGTGTCACATATTAGTGCAACAGCTCCCTCTGCCTTTCTCCGCCTAGCAGAGATCCTGCCATTCATTGCCAATACTGGATGTTTCACATTCATAGGGAACTTTAAAGGGAATCTGTCACCCCATTTTAGCCATATCAGCTAAAGATATGGCTGAATAGTGCGTCCATAGGTACGCTATCGGTATGTTGCTTATATCCTGATACCCCCGTTTTGATGCCAAAATACCTTAGTAAAGTTGGGATTCTTTTCTGAAAATGAGGGCGGTCAGGTCGGGTGGGCGGCATTTTCTCTGTCCTTCTCCCCCCCCGCTACTCGGCATCACTTGCGTATCGCCGTCTGTGAATCCCACAGACGGCGTTCTGCTTCACGCGATATCGCTTTTCAAATTCGGCCCCGCGCATGCGCAGTGTGCTTTGCCCAACAGTGGGCAAAGCAGAAAATCATTACAGCGCATGCGCTACTCTTTCCTTGCCCCGGAAATGACTGCTTGGCTTGGACGACTTCCGGGGCAAGGAAAGAGTAGCCAATGCGCTATAATGATTTTAAATCCGTTTTTCATAAAAATGTTACTTTAGCCACAAAATTAACACCCAAATTTCTCCTGAGTATGCAGATACCCTATTTGTTTAGGCACACGGCAGGACTCGGAAGGAGCACCTTTTGACTTTTTGAAAGCAAAAATAGCTGGAATCAAGAGCGGACGCCATGTCATGTTTGGAAAGTCCCTGATGTTCTTAAACAGTGGAAACCCGAACAAGTGACCCCATTTTGGAAACGACATCCCTTGAGGATTTTATCCAGGGGCATAGTGAGGAAGTTGAACCCAAAGGTACTACACAGAATTTGATAACATTAGGTCGTCATATTGAATATATGGTCGATCGTGTTGAGCGCAAGTGCTCGCTACTCCAGTTTGCATCAGGTTCTAATTATTGGCTTTTCATCACTGCTATAGGGTCTATTACAGTGATCAAAAGGAGCCAATAGGAAAAATCCACGCTGTTGCTGGGTGCTGCCTGACAGATGTCGGAGAGCGCACTGCGCATGCACCCGCCATTTTTTTTTTCAGAAAGAGGTTGCCGGGGCACGGAGCAGGAGGGACACGGAGATAGTGAAGGTATCGGGGGTGTTGCTTTTTTTTTTTTTACGTGATCGGAGACTGGAGAATTGTGTTCCCCAGGGTCTCGGCTACCCCCGGTAGCTGAAACTTTGGAGCTTTTTGGTCACTGGGATGTGCTATACCCTTATTCCCGAATAAAGCTTCTTAGCGGCCCCTGTTTTAATGTGTAATGGTGGTTGTTAAGGGGTTAACTGAGGATCTGTATTGTCATGTGCTGTACCTTTTTAACCCCTCTCAGCCATCTGACGTACTATCCCGTCCATGAAACCCGTGACAATCTAACCATGGACGGGATAGTACGTCGAAGTGATCGGACGCGCTTCCGGGGGGAGCGCGGCCGATCGCGGCCGGATGTCAGCTGATTATCATAGCTGACACCCGGCACTATGTGCTAGCGATCTGACCCTATACTGTAATGTCCCACCCTGGGACAAAGTAAAAAAGTTAAAAAAATAAAAATAACAAGTGTAAAAAAAAAATTTCAAAATAAAGGAAAAAAAATTTCCCCAATAAATTCATTTCTTCATGTAAATAAAAAAAACAAAACCATAAAAGCACACATATTTGGAATCGCCGCATCCGTAACAACCCCCCCTATAAAACTGTCCCGCTAGTTAACCCCTTTAGTGAACCCCTTAAAAAAAATAAATCAATGCTTTATCATCATACCGCTGAACAAAAAGTGGAATAACACGCAATCAAAAAGACCGATATAAATAAACATGGTACCGCTGAAAACGTCATCTTGTCCCGCAAAAAACGAGCCGCCATACAGCATCATCAGCGAAAAAATAAAAAGTTATAGCTCGCAGAATAAAGCGATGCAAAAATAATTATTTTTTATATAAAATTGTTTTTATTGTATAAAAGCGCCAAAACATAAAAAAATGATATAAATGAGGTGTCGCCGTAATCGTACTGACCCGAAGAATTATACTGCTTTATCAATTTTACCACACGCGGAATGGTATAAACGCCCCAACCCCAAAAGTAATTCATGAATTGCTGATTTTTGTTTGTTCATTCTAACCTCCCAAAAATGGAAATAAAAAGCCATCAAAAAGTCACGTGCTCAAAATTGGTACCAATAAAAACGTCAACTCGTACCGCAAAAAATAAGATCTCACGTGACTGTGGGCCAAAATATGCAAAAATTATAGCTCTCAAATGTGGTGATGCAAAAACTATTTTTTGCAATAAAAAGCGTCTTTTAGCGTGACAGCTGCCAATCATAAAAACCCGCTATAAATAGTAAATCAAACCCCCCTTTATCACCCCCTTAGTTAGGGAAAAATAATAAAATGTAAAAATGTATTTATTTCCATTTTCCCATTAGGGTTAGGGTTGCGGCTAAAGTTAGGGTTAGAGTTGAGGCTAAAGTTAGGGTTGGGATTAGGGTTAGGGGTGTGGTTATGGTTAGGGTAAGGGGTGTGTTGGGGTTAGGGTTGGAGTTAGAATTGGGGGGTTTCCGCTGTTTAAGCACATCAGGGGCTCTCCAAATGTGACATGGCGTCTGATCTCAATTCCAGCCAATTATGCGTTGAAAAAGTCAAACGGTGCTCCTTCACTTCTGAGCTCTGCCATGCGCCCAAACAGTAGTTTACCCCCACATATGGGGTATCAGCGTACTCAGGACAAATTGGACAACAACTTTTGGGTTCCAATTTCTCCTGTTACCCTTGTGAAAATAAAATATTAGGGGCGAAAAAATCATTTTTGTAAAAAATAAAAGCATTTTTTATTTTTACGGCTGTACGTTATAAACTTCTGTGAAGCACTTCGGGGTTCAAAGTGCTCACTACACATCTAGATAAGTTCCTTGAGGGGTCTATTTTCCAAAATGGGGTCACTTGTGGGGGGTTTACACTGTTTAGACGCATCAGGGGCTCTCCAAATGCGACATCACTCCCCCAGACCATTCCATCAAAGTCTGCAATCCAAAACGTCACTACTTCCCTTCCGAGCCCCGACGTGCGCCCATACAGTAGTTTACTCCCACATATTGGGTATCAGCGTACTCAGGACAAATTGGACAACAACTTTTGGGGTCCAATTTCTCCTGTTACCCTTGTGAAAATAAAATATTGGGGGCGAAAAAATCATTTTTGTAAAAAAAAAAGATTTTTTATTTTACGGCTGAACGTTATAAACTTCTGTGAAGCACTTTGGGGTTCAAAGTGCTCACCACACATCTAGATAAGTTCCTTGAGGGGTCTAGTTTCCAAAATGGTGTCATTTGTGGGGGGTTTCCACTGTTTAGGCAGATCAGGAGCTCTCCAAACACGACATGGCATCCAGCCAATTCTGTGTTGAAAAAGTCAAATGGCGCTCCTTCCCTTCCAAACTTTGCCATGCACCCAAACAGTGGTTTACTCCCACATATGGGGTATCAGCGCACTCAGGACAAATTGCACAATAACTTTTGGAGTCTTGTTACCCTTGGGAAACTAAAAATTGGGGTGAAAAGATCAATTTTGTGGAAAAAATATGATTTTTTAATTTTACGGCTCTACGTTATAAACTGTGTGAAGCACTTGGGGGTTCAAATTGCTCACCAAAGATCTAGATAAGTTCCTTAGGGGGTCTAGTTTCCCAAATGGGGTCACTAGTGGGGGGTTTCCACTGTTTAGGCACAGCAGGGGCTCTCCAAATGCAACATGGCGTCCAATCTCAATTCCAGCCAATTTTGGTTGGAAAAAGTCAAATGGTGCTCCTTCCATTCTGAGCTCTGCCATGCGCCCAAACAGTGGTTCCCCCCCACATATGGGGTATCAGCGTACTCAGGACAAATTGGACAACAAATTTTGTGGTCCAATTTCTCCTGTTACCCTTGGGAAAATAAAAAATTAGTGACTAAGAGATAATTTTTGTGGGAAAAAAATAGGATTTTTTATTTTCATGCCCGGGCATTATAAACTTGTGTGAAGCACTTGGGGGTTCAAAGTGCTCACCAAAGATCTAGATAAGTTCCTTAGGGGGTCTAGCTTCCAAAATGGGGTCACATGTGGGGGGTTTCCACTGTTTAGGCTCATCTGGGGCACTACAAACGGAACATGACCCCATCAATGTTTGCATTCCAAAACGTTACTGCTTCCTTTCCAAGCCCTGCCGTGCGCCCAAACAGTTTCCCCCCACATATGGGGTATCAGCGTACTCAGGACAAATTGGACAACAACTTTTGGGGTCCAATTTCCTTGGGAAAAATCAAAAATTTGGGACTAAAAAATCATTTTTGTGGAAAATTGTTTTTTTTTTTTTTCACACCCAGGCATTATAAACTTTTGTGAAACACTTTGGGGTTCAAAGTGCTCACAACAGATCTAGATAAGTTCCTTAGGGGGTCTAGTTTCCAAAATGGTGTCACTTGTGGGGGGTTTCCACTGTTTAGGCATATCAGGGGCTCTCCAAACACGACATGGCGTCCAATCTCAATTCCAGCCAATTTTAGTTTGAAAAAGTCAAACGGCGCTCCTTCCCTTACGAGCTCTGCCGTGCGCCCAAACAGTGGTTTTCCCCCACATATGGGGTATTGGCGTACTCAGGACAAATTGGACAACAACTTTATCTGCTGTGAGACAGTGAGGGTATGTGTGTTGAATGGGGTGTACATTTCACCTAGATACTTTGCTGACTGGTATAAGGGAAATGTATGGCTTTGTAAACCTAGTGGTAGAGAAAGGTCACTACACCTTACATTCAGTACACACTTGCAGCTCAGGCCTGAAACCACTCAGCTGTTAATTAGGAGACCAGAAGTAGGTGTCTGCGAACACAGACAGAGAGCTCGCTTAGTCTGGACAAGGAGTCCAGGCACAAGAAGGAGTCTCCAGGAGTATGAGCTGTCTCAGTCTGGGTGCTCGATGTACCCCGGACACAGGAGTAGTCTCTGTGAGAATCCATGCGGATAGCTGCTGAATAGGAGGGGAGCTCTCTCAAGTCTGGACGTTGAAGGTCCCTTCAGACACAAGGAGGAGACTCTGTGAAACTCCATGCTGGTAAATGCTGAACATATGTGTTGTTTTGGCCCAGGCTGTTAGAGTCTGGTCCCGGATAGATAGGGAAATCTATCTAAGTGTAGTAAGTGGCTGGACAAGCCCAGGGCTTATGTTTATGATTTGGTTTTGATTATGTTCTGTTTGCTGTGGACTTTAATAAAACTGGTTGCGGCCAGTTTTTACCAGAACTGCTGTCTGTGAATGAACTGTTTCCGTGCCACTCCGTCTACCCGGACGGCGATCCCAGAGCTATATCCCCTGAAAAGCTTACAATTGGTGCTAGAATGTGCGTGCAGCACAGTGGCGAGAGACAGCAATAAAAGGTGAAGTCTGTTGAAGCAGCAGCAGAGAAAAAAAAAAAAAAGTGTCAGCAACAACGTCTGATTGGAGCAGTCTTAAAGAGACAGTAGCCCTAATAGACTTTGCAAAGAAATAAAAAAAAAAAAGGGTCTGCACAGCAAAGCTGAATTTTCTGTGGAAAAGACTGTGGAGTGTGTATGTCTTGAGTGAAGACTGCCGTTGTTGAGACAGAGAAGTCTGACAGCATGGATGACAGCATGGAGGCGCTGTTTGCACAAATGGCGCAAGTTAATGTGCAACATAAGACTGCCGTGGTTGAGACAGATAAGTCCGGCAGTATGGAGGAGCTCGTTGAGTACCTGGTCCAGGCCCAGCGAAGCATGCAGCAGAGCATGGAGCGGCAGCGCCTGCAGCACCAGCAGCGCATGCAGCAGGCCCAGCAGCAATTCCTGCAGCAGCAGCAGGAGAATAACCGGTTGTTTTTTGAGCTGGTTGCAGCACTACAAAAGACTTGCAGCGCATCGTCCCAAAGTAATGTTGCAAAGTCACCTGCATTGTCCGCTGTAAAGAAGGCGGTAAGACGGTCCCTGAAAAAGATGACACCTCGTGACGATGTGGAGGCATATCTCACTAGGTTTGAGGGACTGGCAGAGAAGGAGAATCTGCCCCTATCTGAATGGGCCATGATGGTCGCACCCTATCTGACTGGAGAACCCCAAAGGGCCTATGCTGACCTGAGCGAGCAGGACAGCCAAGACTATGCCAAGCTGAAAGCGGAGATTCTTGCCCGGCTGGGTGTTACGGTGGCAGTCCGTGCCAGAGGAGTCCATGACTGGAGATGCAGTTGGGAGTCTGCCGTCGGCAACCCTGCTCATGGGGGAAAGGGGGTGATAGTGGACCGCTACACCCGCGCACGTCCTCCTGAGGTACAGCCGGAGGTCGGACAACGAGACCACCAGGACGCCACTCGTCTGGTCAGCCTGAGGGAGAGGGCCTCCGCTACCAAAGGCTGCCTCCGTGACCAGCCGTCTGAGAGGTCGTCACTTCAGAGTTCCTGGACGCCGAACTCTCCCGGTAAGAGCGTTCCAGCTGTTGGGGACATGGGGTGTGCTGATAAGCGGGTTCAAGCCCGAGGGGACATATGGGTGGGAACGTGTGATGGACAGTGTTGGAGATGTTGTGAAATTGCAGCCAACTGTCCAATAGAGGGGGAGCCTATGTGTTGTGATGTTGGCGGATCCCTCTCTCCCTGCGCAGAGCCTGTGTGTGTGTCCACCTCAGCCGAAGAGACTGGACCACAGGGGTCCCCGGTGGTTGTAAATGACTGCCCAGCACAGGCCCTCTTGGACTCAGAGAGTCCAGTGACTTCCGTATGTGACAGCCTGATTGATAGGGACTTCATCCCTGATAAACACCTGAGTGTGGTGTGCATCCATGGAGACACCAAAGTCTACCCAGAGACTGCCGTGGACTTGATCCCCAAACGCGGGGAGGTTTCATGTAAAGTGGGGGTAGTGAAGAACCTGGTGCACCCCGTCTATTGGGTAATGACTTTCCCCGGTCTAAGGATCTCTGGGGGAAAAATGTTTCTGATGGACAGTGTGATGAAGCTCCTACTGAGGGTGCGCAGTCCCGAGGGGCGGAACACAATGCTAGTGGGCCGTTAAACTTATGTGATAATGATGATATGATAATGATGATGATGATCATGTTAATGATGATGACCATGATAATGATGCTGTATAATGATGATGATCATGATAGTGATGATGATACTGATCATAATCATGATAATGATATTGATAGTGATGATGACTGTGATAGAGATGAAATTCCTTTGCAGGTGATGGTGGGAGACGAGGATTGTGGTTCTCGGGAACCGAGTGTCCCTGACTTACCTGTGTCCTGTGACAATTTTGAGAGTGAACAATGGCGAGACCCCACTCTTAAAACGGCACAGGAAAATATAATTGTTCTAAATGAGGTTTCCCAAGAGCCTGGCTCTGAGGAGAGGTTTCCTCATGTTGCCATAAACACTCACCTGTTGTATAGGGACACTGAAGTCCAGGGAGAGGTCGTGAGCCAGCTCCTAGTACCTGAGCTATATGGTGGTATAGTGCTGGGGTTGTCACATAGTCACATACTTGAGGGACCACCTGAGGGAAACCAGGGACCAGATGGTGAAGTTAATGTTGTGGATGACATGTTAACTAAGGTTCCAGATCAAGATGTGAATGAGAATGAATTGTATAACCCTGACAGTGAGCAGGATGTGAATGAAAATGAAGTGTATAACCCTGAAAGTGAGCAGGATGTGAATGAGAATGAATTGTATAACCCTGACAGTGAGCAGGATGTGAATGAAAAAGTGTATAACCCTGAAAGTGAGCCAGATGTGGCTGAGAAAAAGGGGTCAGACAGGGATAGTGGTAGTGATAGTGAATCATCTGATGACAATCAAGCAACCAGTGCAAATGAGGAAGGCATGGTAGCAGAGGAGGTTGAGAGTCCTGAGAGGAAGGCTGATGCTGACCTTGCAGCCGGACAGAAGATGGCATCTGAAGATGTTTTACAGTTGGCCGGTTCCCTGGCGAAGACTAAGGTGAAAGGAGGAGAGCTGAGCTTTAAAGGCAGGACTCTGAAACTGAACACAGCCCAAGTAGATGCTGTTGGAAATGTGAAGTTACCAAGGTATGGTGTGGATCTGTATCATGCCAAGGACTCTGAGGAAGATGCTGCAGAGGTGGAAAAAGCCATAGAAGTGGTAGTCACCAAGCCAGATGCCTCATCAGAAGCTGAGGTCTCAAGTGAAGCTGTGAGGAACAAGACTGAAGATATGGGGACTGACTCTGTCCAGGAATCTGTTTCTGCCGAAGACAGCGGCGTGGACGGGTTACGGTTCGGATCAGTAGCTGCAACTCGTGAAGCTCAGGCTGGAAGTTCGGCGCCCGGAGCCCCAGCGGTGTTCCCGAGTGACACCAAGGATCTGGATAAGTCACAAGATGAGATTTTGAGACATCAGGCTGGCGTTGGTGAGCTCAAGCGCACTTTCATGGAGTCTACATCGGAGCCACGTCCCAACAAATGGGAAAAGCGATGTGTCACTCCATTGCCACTGCAGACACACGGGGGCTCAGATGGAATGCAGAACGTGGTGGAAGAGAAGAATCCGGCGGGTTCTGAGTATACAGATGCAGCTATCAAGGAGAACTTGAAAGCCGGAATAAATGGAAATATTGGAGACCATAATGATGTGACTGAAGAGGTAGAATGTAAGACTGACGGTAGGGCTTCTGAGCATGTTCTACCAGAAGAGCCTGAAGAAGGGGCCGAAGACATAAAAGACGTCCAACAGGTACCAGATGAATTGATGACTTCTCAGAAAAAACTCCAAACTGTGATGAAGGAGTGTGATGAAAGCCATGAGCATCTTCGTGAGAAGGTCAATGAAGTAAAAGGAAGGATACAGGGAATCTCTTCGTTGCAAGAGCAAATGCTGCTCAATAAGTCTAAGGCTCTATATAAGAATGCTGTTGTCACGGTAGAACATTACAATTCAGCTGGAGACTTAGCAGATGAATTATGTGTACTGCAAAAGAAAAACGATCAGCTCCTTCTACAGTCCCAATCATTTGAACAGTGTAGCTTAAAATGGTCAGAGACCATGGCAGAGGAGCTTAAGGTCTGTGAAATAGACTTTATGAGTCAACCGATATTCAAGAAAATAGATGTGCTAAAGAGGGTTCAAGGGGAACTAGAGAAAAGTGAAAAACCCCCTATACCTTCTGTGATAGTTGGTGACAAATGGTCAGTGCACCAAGGACAGGAGGTACGTAGAGTTGAGCGATACTTTCCGATATCCAAAAGTATCGGAATCGGAATGGTATCGCCGATACCATTAAAATATCGGCGATACCCGATACCGATACCGGAAGTCCCATGTAAGTCTATGGGAACAAAATATCGCAACTAAAAAAACCTCTTTCTTTCCTTGTAAACACTAAATATACACACATAGAATACATATATATATATATATATACATGTCATTGTGACATATATATATACATATATGTATAGTTTATACACTTCTACATAGTAAAATAGACTCTGATTCAATTGCCGGGTAAAGTCGGCTTCTGTGAAAAGACAGAAGCACCCGACATGAAATGACACTTGGTGTACATAGGGTTAACCATGTCTTTTCATGTCGTTTGCTATCTGATTTGCACATACATTACATCAGTCTATGTGTGCAAAATTTCACACCTGTAGGGGTTAATTAAAGGTGTAAATTCGTTGTAAAAAAAACTGACTTTTTTGCTACGAATTTACACCTTTAATTAACCCCTACAGGTGTGAAATTTTGCACACTTACACTCATGTAATTGTTTGTGCAAATCAGATATCAAACTACATGAAAAGACATGGTTAACCCTATGTACACCAAGTGTCATTTCATGTCGGGTTCTGCATTTTCACAAAAGCCGGCAATTGAATTAGCGGCTATTATACTATGTAGAAGTGTATGAACTATAAATATAAATATATATATATGTGTCACAAATTCAATGACATGTTATATATATATATGAGGTGTAAAATTGCTGAAAAAAAATGCGTGGGCTCCCGCCCTATTTTCGCAACCAGACAGACAAAGCCAGTGAGTGGGGGCAGATAATAATAGCCCAGAGAGGGACCATTTTTTTTGGCCCCCCCCGGCTACTTAACATCTGCCCCCAGACACCCCAGAAAGGGCAAATCTCTAATTAGATTTGCCCTTTCTGGCACTTTGCCCGTCTATTCCCATTGCCCTGTAGCGGTGGCGAATGGGTTAATAAGGGGTTAAAATGACCTTGCAATTGAAAGGTCACTTTAAGCCAGGTTAATAATTGAGAGCTGTCAATTAGACAACTATCAATTATTAATCCTATTGTATGAAAGAAAAATCAAACACACACACTTTAATAAAAAAGAAGTTTAATGAAATAATCACACAGTTTTTGACCATATTTTATTTACCTGCTAAAACCATTTCCTGTAATAAAAATAAAATAATAAAGCAAAATTATTCTTACCAATCCGATGCACAGTCAGGTCCCATGGTGTAATCCTTCAGAAAGGGTTAATGTTTACTGCAGGGACCCAGCTAATGCTGCAGCCTCACAGTAAACCCCCAAATGAATGAGTTCCTCTCCTGGCTGACAGGAGAGGAAGTGGAAAGCTTAATTGATTGCTTTCCACTTTCACTTCAGGTCAGCCAGGGACACCATCAGTGACGTCAGAGGGAACTGATTAACAAAAATAGGGGTTCCCTTCGAAAAAAAAATGGCGTGGGGTCCCCCCTATTTTTGTTAACCAGCCAGATGAAGCAGACCGCTGAGGCCTGGATTTTCAGGCTGTTAAGGAGCCAAGATCCATGGACCTTGCCAGCCTGATAATACCAGGCCACAGCAGTCTGCATATCTTGGCTGATTAACAAAAATAGGGGATCCCTCGAAAAAAATTGGCGTGGGGTCCCCCCTATTTTTGTTAACCAGCCAGATGAAGCAGACCGCTGAGGCCTGGTTTTTCAAGCTGGTAAGGATCCAATATCCATGGACCTTGCAAGCCTGATAATACCAGGCCACAGCAGTCTGCTTAGCTTGGCTGGTTAACAAAAATAGGGGATCCCCTCGAAAAAAAAACGGCGTAGGGGTCCCCCTATTTTTGTTAACCAGCCAAGTAAAATGCAGACTGCTGCGGCCTGGTATTAAAAGACTGTCAAGGCCCATGGATTTTGGCCCTCAACAGCCTGATAATACCAGGCTACAGCAGCCCCACATTTGGCGCATCAAAAGATGTGCCAATTGTGGCACTTTACCCGGCTCTTCCCACTGCCCTGTAGCGGTGGCAAGTGGGGTAATAAGGGGTTAATGTCACCGTTGATTGCACGGTGAGAATAAGCCCGGTTAATAATGGAGAGGTGTCAATAAGACACCGATCCATTATTAATCCCAAAGTTTTTAAATGTGTAAAAAAAAGACACAGCAAGAAAAAAGTCTTTTAATGAAATAAAAGAGACAACACAGTTTTCATTTTTTTTATTACTCTCTCATTCCTGCGACGCCATCGATCTCCTGTAAAAAAAGAAAAAAAACAAACCAACAGTATACCACCTGTCCGACGCAGTCCATAACGACAGTCCCACGACGATCCAGCTCTGCTACATCGCAATGACAGGCAGAGCCTGTCATTGCAACGCAGCACAGCTGATTACCTGCTTCCCCGGCGGTGACGTCATCGGACTGACTGCTTTACGGCCGGGATTACCCAGCAGTCACTGCAGTTATCGCGAGAAACTGCATGTGACCGCCGGGGAGAAGAGGATGGCGGCCATGAAGCAGTCCAGGACGTGACCGCCGGAGATCTTCTGCCAGGTAAGTGCCGCTGACTCCTGACAGACCCGACAGACGGACACTGACAGTGACAGTGTCATCCCGATTCCGGTATCCGATATGATGAAAATATCGGAACTCGGAATCGGAATTCCGATACAGCCAATATCGGCCGATACCCGATATTTGCAGTATCGGAATGCTCAACCCTAGAGGTACGTGAGTTTCTGAGGAAGAGTCAGCAGAAGTGTTCTGATGTGTCGGGTCGTACTTCTCTGGCCAGGCACTATATCGAAACTGAGCCCGGCCCTAAGGTCAAGATGAAACCGTGCAGGATACCCGAGGCCCGCAGAGAGAATAGGCCTGGGAGGGTACTGGGTAGTGCGGATGCTTCAGATGAAGAGAAAGATGATGTTGGCTATGGCTCAGGTGAAGATACAGTTGACAGTAGTGAAGATGAAGCTGATGAGGGCCATGACTGGTCCAGAGTTCACTGTCTCTTTTGGATTGTTGACCAGCCCTCCGGTCTGGATGACCAGCCCTCCGGTCTGGAGAAGAGGGGGGGGATATGTGAGACAGTGAGGGTATGTGTGTTGAATGGGGTGTACATTTCACCTAGATACTTTGCTGACTGGTATAAGGGAAATGTATGGCTTTGTAAACCTAGTGGTAGAGAAAGGTCACTACACCTTACATTCAGTACACACTTGCAGCTCAGGCCTGAAACCACTCAGCTGTTAATTAGGAGACCAGAAGTAGGTGTCTGCGAACACAGAAAGAGAGCTCGCTTAGTCTGGACAAGGAGTCCAGGCACAAGAAGGAGTCTCCAGGAGTATGAGCTGTCTCAGTCTGGGTGCTCGATGTACCCCGGACACAGGAGTAGTCTCTGTGAGAATCCATGTGGATAGCTGCTGAATAGGAGGGGAGCTCTCTCAAGTCTGGACGTTGAAGGTGCCTTCAGACACAAGGAGGAGACTCTGTGAAACTCCATGCTGGTAAATGCTGAACATATGTGTTGTTTTGGCCCAGGCTGTTAGAGTCTGGTCCCGGATAGATAGGGAAATCTATCTAAGTGTAGTAAGTGGCTGGACAAGCCCAGGTCTTATGTTTATGATTTGGTTTTGATTATGTTCTGTTTGCTGTGGACTTTAATAAAACTGGTTGCGGCCAGTTTTTACCAGAACTGGTCTGTGAATGAACTGTTTCCGTGCCACTCCGTCTACCCGTACGGCGATCCCAGAGCTATATCCCCTGAAAAGCTTACACTGCCCATTTTCTCCTTTTACCCTTGTGAAAATAAAAAAAAGTTTGTAAAAGATCATTTTTGTGGCTAAAAAGTTAAATATTCATTTTTTCCTTCCACGTTGCTTCAGCTCCTGTGAAGCACCTGAAGGGTTAATAAACTTATTGAATGTGGTTTTGAGTACCTTGAGGGTGCAGTTTTTAGAATGGTGTCACGTTTGGGTATTTTCTGCCATATAGACCCCTCAAAGTGACTTCAAATGTGAGGTGGTCCCTAAAAAAATGGCTTTGTAAATTTTGTTGTAAAAATGAGAAATCACTGGTCAACTTTTAACCCTTATAATTTCCTAACAAAAAAAAATTTTGGTTTCAAAATTGTGCTGATGTAAAGTAGACATGTGGGAAATGTTATTTCTTAACTATTTTGTGTGACATATCTCTCTGTTTTATGGGAAAACAAATTCAAAGTTTGAAAATTGCAAAATTTTCTAAATTTTCGCCATATTTGCGTTATTTTTCAAAAATAAACGCAAGGTATATCGAAGAAATTTTACCACTAACATGAAGTACAATATGTCACGAGAAAACATTCTCAGAATCGCAAAGATCCGTTGAAGCGTTCCAGAGTTATAACCTCATAAAGAGACAGTGGTCAGAATTGTAAAAATTGGCCCGGTCATTAACGTGCAAACCACCCTTGGGGGTGAAGGGGTTAAAGAAGCACTCCCATGTTGTTTTTTTATTTCCCCCATATATTAGCTGTTCATAAAGTATGTTCAATGTGTACAATAAAATACTTACCGGTCGCTGTCTTTTGCCATTTTCAGCGCAGCTCTGGACAACGTGACCACAGTTGTGACCAGCCAGTTCACAACAACGTTTCTGTGTTATCAGGAAGTCTATGAGACTCACAACAAGGCTCTCATAGACTTGCATTAACAAAAGAACTAACACTTCGCGGTGTGAGCCCGCAAGAAAGACTAGTCACATGATGTTGGAAATAGCAAAAGATAGCGACCAGTAACTATTGCATACACTATACATACATTACTGGTAACTAACAAATGCTGAAATAAAAAAAATATAATGCTGTAATAGGACTTTAAGGCTAAGTGCACACGTCAGTAATTTTCGAGTTTTTTTTGCGTTTTTTCCCGCGGCAAAAACGCGAAAAAAACGCAAGCATTAAGCATCCTATTCATTTAAATGGATTCCGCAATTTTTGTGCACATGCAGCATTTTTTTCCGCGAAAAAAACGCTTTGCAGAAAAAAAAGCAA
>JARQOD010000003.1:180075123-180099799 GCA_033576555.1 Oophaga sylvatica | reverse complement strand
AGACGTGGTTATCTGCTAAAAAAGGGGCATGGCTCAATCCCCTCTAAAAAGGGTTTCCTTGGGGCCTTTTCAAATCTAGTATTTTTTTCGCTCATTAAAACCCCACGGGGGGAAATTTCCGGGGAAAATTTTTTTTACTGGGGATTTTTTTAAGTGCACATTGGGGAAATTTTTCAAATTCCTGAGAAAAACTGACTTTTTTTTTGTTGAAAAAAAAGCACGTTTTGGCGGGATTTACGGTTTTTACCGCGATTTTTTTCCAAAAATTTCTAGGTAAAAAATATAGCGGAAAAACCTAAAACCCCAAAAAAATTTAATGAACATTTGCATTTTTTCCCCCATGCGTTTTTTTTCGGAAAAAAAAACCCCATGTGCAAAAAAATTCAGAATTCATTCTAAATATGGGGTGCTTAAATTTTCTTTTTTCCCCCCGGAAAAATCAAAAAACCCCGAACGGTGCACTTGCCTTACAGTTACCCCTTTTGGCGCTTTTTTCACCCTGCATTTTTTTTTTTTGGCTAGTCCCTGCAGGGGGAAATAAATGAGTTTTTTGGGGGGCCCAGTGGACCTAAAATTTCATATGAGGGGCCAAAAACTTTAAATACTGTAACAGTTGGCAGCCTTTTGGAGTTTTGCATGAAGACTCACAATTTTTTGTTACCCCCAAAACCAATACAGTGTTTTTTTTCCCAAAAACAGATTTTAAAGTGATCATTTTTAAATCAGTGTTCAGTGTTTTTTTGGGGACTTCAATCAGAAACGGTACAGGTCCCCATAATTTTCTTGGGAACCCATTATCCCCTATATAAAGCTGAGCCCCCCAACACTCCCCCCCCTTTTTTTACCTCCATGCATGACCCGAGCCCCCGATAAACACACCACTTCCCCGTCATTATGTACACCCCTGCACGAGCCAATCCTCCCAGACACACCCTCCCCCAACATGTGCACCCCCCGTATGAGCTGATCCAAAAAATTAGCACCCCCCCTTTTTTGCTCAGCCTCCCTTCCCCTGCCCCCCATCACTAATGTACCCCATGTATAGCTGAGCCTCCAATGCACGCACACCCCCATCAATTATATGTACCTCCTGTATGACTAGAGCTGAGCCTCCCATACACAAGCACCACCATCCATTATATGCACCCTATGTATGAGCTGAGCCTCCTATACCCCTGCACACCCTCATCACTATATGCACTCCATGTATGAGCTGAGCCTCCCTATACCCCTGCACACCCCCATCACTACATGCACTCCATGTATGAGCTGAGTCTCTTATACGTAGCACCCGCAGCATCATTATGTGTACCCCATGTATGAGCGAGCCTCCCATACACGGCACACCCCTGATCATTACGTGCACCCCATGTATGAGATGATCCTCCCACATGCACCTCGTGTATGAGCTGAGCCTCCCATACACACCCCCCCAGTATGTGCACCCCCTGTATGACTATGAGCCGAGCTCCCATACACAGCACCCCCCAGTATGTAGCACCCCCTGTAGAGCCGAGCCTCCCATTACACAGCCCCCCCAGTATGTGCACCCCCCTGTATGAGCGAGCCTCCCATACACAGCACCCCCAGTATGTGCACCCCCTGTACGAGCCGAGCCTCCACATACACAGCCCCCCAAGTATGTGCACCCCCGTATGACTAGAGCCGAGCCTCCCATACACAGCACCCCCCAGTATGTGCACCTCCTGGATAGCCGAGCCTCCCATACACCGCCCCCCCAGTATGTGCACCCCTGTATGAGCTGAGCCTCCCATACACAGCCCCCCCCAGTAATGTGTACCCCCTGTATAGCCGAGCCTCCCATACACAGCCCCCCAGTATGTGCACCACCTGAATGAGCTGAGCCTCACATACACAGCTCCCCAGTATGTGCACCCCCCTGTATGACTATGAGCCGAGCCCCCATACACAGCCCCCCAGTATGTGCACCCCCTGTATGAGCTGAGCCTCCCATACACAGCCCCCCAAGTATGTGCACCCCCTGTATGAGCGAGCCATCCCATACACAGCCCCCCCGTATGTGCACCCCCGTATGAGCCGAGCATCCCATACACAGCCCCCCCAGTATGTGCACCCCTGTAGGACTATGAGCCTCCCATACACAGTCCCCCAGTATGTGCACCCCCTGTATGAGCTGAGCCTCCCCTACACAGCCCCCCCAGTAAAGTGCACCCCCTGAGAGCCGAGCTCCCATACACAGCCCCCCAGTATGTGCACCCCCTGTATGAGCCAAGCCTCCCATACACACCCCCCCAGTATGTGCACCCCCTGTATGAGCCGAGCCTCCCATACACAGCCCCCCAGTATGTGCACCCCCTTTATGACCGAGCTCCCCATACACAGCCCCCCCGTATTGCACCCCCTGTATGACAAGAGCCTCCCATAACAGCTCCCCCAGTATGTGCACCCCCTGTATGACTAGGCCGAGCCCCCATACACAGCCCCCCCAGTATGTGCACCCCCTGTAGAGCAGAGCCTCCCATACACACTCCTCCAATATGTGCACCCCTTATGAGCGAGCCTCCCAACACAGCCCCCCATATGTGCACCCCCCTGCAGACTATGAGCCAGCCTCCCAAACACAGCCCCCCCAGTATGTGCACCCCCTGTAGACTGAGCCTCCAATACAAAAGCCCCCCCAGATGTGCACCCCCCGTATGAGCCGAGCCTCCCATACACAGCACCCCCCATATGTGCACCCCCTGTATGAACTGAGCCTCCCATACACAGCCCCCCAGTATGTGCACCCCCTGTATGACTGAGCCTCCCATACACAGCCCCCCAGATGTCACCCCCTGTATGAGCCGTGCCTCCCTACACAGCCCTCCCCATATGTGCACCCCCTGTATGAGCCAATCATATATACACAGCACCCACATATGTGCACCCCCTGTATGAGACCGAGCCTCCCATAACACAGCCCCCCATATGTGCACCCCCTGTATGAGCCGAGCCTTTCCCCTACACAGCACCCCCCACTATGTGCACCCCCTGTATGGGGCAGTCATCCCATACACAGCCCCCCCATAATGTGCACCCCCGTATGACTGAGCCTCCCTACAAAGCCCCCCCAGTATGTGCACCCCCTGTATGCCGAGCCTCCCATACACAGCCCCCCCAGTATGTGCACCCCCTGTAGACATAAGCTTCCATTCACAGTCCCCCAGTATGTGCACCCCCTGTATGAGCGACCCTCATACACAGCCCCCCAGTATGTGCACCCCCTGTATGAGCCGAGCCTACCATACACAGCCCCCCCCGTATGTGCACCCCCCTGTATGACTGACTAGCTCCCATACACAGCCCCCCATATGTGCCTCCCTTGTATGAGCCGAGCCTCCCATACACACCCCCCTATGTGCACCCCTTGTATGAGCGAGCCTCCATACACAGCCCCCCCCGTATGTGCACCCCCTGTAGGACTTGAGTCTCCCATACACAGCCCCCCCATATGTGCACCCCCTGTATGAGCCGAGCCTCCCATACACAGCCCCCCATATGTGCACCCCTGATGACCCCAGCCTCCCTACACAGCACCCCCAGTATGTGCACCCCCTGTAGACCGAGCCCCACATACACAGCCCCCCAAGTATTGCACCCCCTGTATGACTGAAGCCGAGCCTCCCATACACAGACCCCCCAGTATGTGCACCTCCTGTATAGCCGAGCCCCCCATACACCGCCCCCCCAGTATGTGCACCCCCTGTAGAGCTTTAGCCTCCCATACACAGCCCCCCAGTATGTGTAACCCCCGTATGAGCCGAGCCTCCCATACACAGCCCCCCCATATGTGCACCCCCTGTATGAGTGAGCCTCCCCCTAAAACAGCCCCCCCAGTATGTGCACCACCCCGTATGAGCCGAGCCTCCAATACACGCCCCCCCAGTATGTGCACCCCTGTATGAGCCGAGCCTCCCCTACACAGCCCCCCCAGTATGTGCCCGAGCCTCCCATACACAGCCCCCCAGTATGTGCACCCCTTGTATGAGCCGAGCCTCCCATACACAGCCCCCCAGTATGTGCACCCCCTGTATGACTGAGCTGAGCCTCCCATACACAGCCCCCCCAGTATGTGCACCCCCTGTAGGACTATGAGCCTCCCATAAACAGCCCCCCCCAGTATGTGCACCCCCTGTAGGACTATGAGCCGAGCCTCCCATACACAGCCCCCCCCAGTATGTGCACTCCCTGTATGAGCCGAGCCTCCCATACACAGCCCCCCCAGTATGTGCACCCCCTGTATGAGCCGAGCCTCCCATACACAGCATCCCCAGTATATGCACCCCCTGTATGAGCCGAGCCTCCCATACACAGCCCCCCCAGTATGTGCACCCCCTGTATGAGCTGAGCCTACCATACACAGCCCCCCCAGTATGTGCACCCCCTGTATGAGCTGAGCCTCCCATACACAGCCCCCCAGTATGTGCACCCCCTGTATGAGCTGAGCCTTCCATACACAGCACCCCCCCAGTATGTGCACCCCCTGTGTGAGCCGAGCCTCCCATACACAGCCCCACCAGTATGTGCACCCCCTGTATGAGCTGAGCCAATCATACACAGCCTCCCCAGTATGTGCACCCCCTGTATGACTATGAGCCGAGCCTCCCATACACAGCCCCCCAATATGTTCCCCCCCTCTATATGAGCTGAGCCTCCCATACACAGCCCCACCAGTATGTGCACCCCCTGTATGAGCCGAGCATCCCATACACAGCCCCCCAGTATGTGCACCCCCTGTATGAGCTGAGCCTCCCATACACAGCCACCCCAGTATGTGCACCCCCTGTATGAGCCGAGCTTCCCATACACAGCCCCCCCAGTATGTGCACCCCCTGTATGAGCTGAGCCAATCATACACAGCCCCCCAGTATGTGCACCCCCTGTATGACTATGAGCCGAGCCTCCCATACACAGCCCCCCAGTATGTTCCCCCCCTCTGTATGAGCTGAGCCTCCCATACACAGCCCCACCAGTATGTGCACCCCCTGTATGAGCTGAGCCAATCATACACAGCCCCCCAGTATGTGCACCCCCTGTATGACTATGAGCCGAGCCTCCCATACACAGCCCCCAGTATGTCCCCCCCCTCTGTATGAGCTGAGCCTCCCATACACAGCCCCCCCAGTATGTGCACCCCCTGTATGAGCTGAGCCAATCATACACAGCCCCCCCAGTATGTGCACCCCCTGTATGAGCTGAGCCTCCCATACACAGCCCCCCCAGTATGTGCACCCCCTGTATGAGCCGAGCCTCCCATACACGGCCCCCCCAGTATGTGCACTCCCTGTATGAGCCGAGCCTCCCATACACATACCCCCCCAGTATGTGCACCCCCTGTATGAGCCGAGCCTCCCATACACAGCATCCCCAGTATATGCACCCCCTGTATGAGCCGAGCCTCCCATACACAGCCCCCCCAGTATGTGCACCCCCTGTATGAGCTGAGCCTACCATACACAGCCCCCCCAGTATGTGCACCCCCTGTATGAGCTGAGCCTCCCATACACAGCCCCCCAGTATGTGCACCCCCTGTATGAGCTGAGCCTTCCATACACAGCACCCCCCCAGTATGTGCACCCCCTGTGTGAGCCGAGCCTCCCATACACAGCCCCACCAGTATGTGCACCCCCTGTATGAGCTGAGCCAATCATACACAGCCCCCCCAGTATGTGCACCCCCTGTATGACTATGAGCCGAGCCTCCCATACACAGCCCCCCAATATGTTCCCCCCCTCTATATGAGCTGAGCCTCCCATACACAGCCCCACCAGTATGTGCACCCCCTGTATGAGCCGAGCATCCCATACACAGCCCCCAGTATGTGCACCCCCTGTAGGACTATGAGCCTCCCATACACAGTCCCCCTAGTATGTACACCCCCTGTATGAGCCGAGCCTCCCATACACAGCCCCCCAGTATGTGCACCCCTTGTATGAGCCGAGCCTCCCATACACAGCCCCCCAGTATGTGCACCCCTTGAATGAGCCAAGCCTCCCATACACAGCCCCCCAGTATGTGCACCCCCTGTATGACTGAGCTGAGCCTCCCATACACAGCCCCCCCAGTATGTGCACCCCCTGTAGGACTATGAGCCTCCCATAACAGCCCCCCCAGTATGTGCACCCCCTGTAGGACTATGAGCCGAGCCTCCCATACACAGCCCCCCCAGTATGTGAATCCCCTGTATGAGCCGAGCCTCCCATACATACCCCCCAGTATGTGCACCCCCTGTATGAGCTGAACCTCCCATACACAGCCCTCCCAGTATGTGCACCCCCTGTAGGACTATGAGCCTCCCATACACAGCCCCCCCAGTATGTGCACCCCCTGTAAAACTGAGCCTCCCATACAAAGCCCCCCCAGTATGTGCACCCCCTGTATGAGCCGAGCATCCCATACACAGCCCCCCCAGTATGTGCACCCCCTGTATGAGCTGAGCCTCCCATACACAGCCCCACCAGTATGGGCACCCCCTGTATAAGCCGAGCATCCATACACAGCCCCCCCAGTATGTGCACCCCCTGTATGAGCTGAGCCTCCCATACACAGCCCCCCCATTATGTGCACCCCCTGTATGAGCCGAGCATCCCATACACAGCCCCCCAGTATGTGCACCCCCTGTATGACTATGTGCCGAGCCTCCATACACAGCCCCCCAGTATGTTCCCCCCTCTGTATGAGCTGAGCCTCCCATACACAGCCCCACCAGTATGTGCACCCCCTGTATGAGCTGAGCCAATCATACACAGCCCCCCAGTATGTGCACCCCCTGTATGACTATGAGCCGAGCCTCCCATACACAGCCCCCAGTATGTTCCCCCCCTCTGTATGAGCTGGCAAGCACGGCACCGAATAGGGATCGAGCTTCTGACTGAGGAGCCCATATAGACTATAACTTAAAATGAAATGGGGGCTGTGCTTCCCTCCTCCCGTCACTCCCCTCCCAGGTGATGCCATATACCGGACTTCACTGATCAGTGGGGACGAGGGGGAAGTGGAGTCTGGCCACCCCAGGGGTTAAATTCTCGTGCGAGGGCTGGACCCTTCCTCTTCCTCCCTCGGCTGATCAGTGGAAGTCTTGTCCCTGCAGTGACGTCTGATCCCCTAACTGAGGCCCTGCGGCAGAGAGCAGCACAGGAAGGTGAGCCGTGGATACAATCTTTACTGTCCTCCCTTAGTGCTCACCTCCCTGTGCCCTCTCCAGCGTCGCCGCAAGCCTCCCCGATGTTCGCCCCCTCTCCCAGGCCCCGTGCTCCACTGTCGTCTCCGTCTGCCCCTCCGTCGTCGTGCGTTCTGTTCTCCCCTCACTTCCCCTCCGGGCAGCCCGTGTCTCACCTTTGGCCATCGGGCCTGGTGCTTTGCCGGTCCCTCCTGGTTCCGGAGCTGCGGCCCTCAGACAGTCATGGGTCTCCCCCTGTATATTGCTGCGGGGGCGCCTGGTGCCGGGGACCTGCTGAAGGGATGGCGGATCGGGTGGGTATGACCGCGTGTGCGGGGCTCCTGGCACGCGGAGTGCAGCTTGTGGCCTTTAGCACGGCCTGCTCCTGGACCCTGGGCCCCCCAGCTACTGCCGCTGCCTTTCTCGGTAGGCCGCGGGCCCTCTCCGGGCTGCCACGGCGGCCGGCTCCTGGGAGTCGGTCCTGCTCCTCACCTCCCGCGCGCTGTTGCCCCCATGTACCGTGGCCGCCTCCGCCTGATGCGGCTGTTCCCCGTACTTTACTCCCCGGCTTTTGGGCCGGGTAGGCCTCACTATGCACTCCTGGGTAGCTCCGCCCACTATCAAACGTCACTTCCGGTCTCTGCCAGTCGACTTCCGGTCGGCGGTGGTGCAGGGCCAGCTCTGCATCTCTCTCCTTCAGGCACAATAGCGATGCCTGTACGGAGCCTTAACGGCCCCAAAACATTACGTGGCCTGCTCCAAAGCGACTCTCCAGCAGGCACATGTGCACTGCCTGCGAGGAGGGATGCCGGAGCAGCCACAAAATATAACCACGCTGCTGCAGAGCGCGCTGATCGGTCCATACAGACCGACCAGCGCGCTCTGCATCAAATAAAGTATAAAACACGTATGCACTCACGTATCACAAACACGCCAATACTAACCGCCAATGCCCCAGTCACTAACAGTACTGTAACCACATTAACCCCTGCCCCTCCATACACCGCACAGAATACAATTAATTGTTATGTACAACTAACCCCCTGGTTGCAGGAAGGTCAGGCTGCAGCAAAAAAAAAAAAAAAAAAAAATGCCACAAGCAACCTGTCAGCTCCTATGCTGCAGGGAGGCACTCGCCGGCAAGTGCCCGTCTCATCCCGCCTGGGCCGCAGCTTTTCCCTGGCAGGCGCAGCAGTGCAGCCTGCTCGGGATATCGCACGGCCCAGGGTAAATATGGTTCCTGCGTCGGCGGAGCGCGCTGTCCGGTCCAACCCGACCGCTCAGCGCGCTCCGCAGCAAGTGCGCAATACGCCACATAAACACCACTACACATAACATGCCACCAACCCCCCCCCCCCCCGCGACCCAAGAACACAGCTTCAGCGATCACACAATTACCCCCACCTACTCACATCCCCCGCGCCGTCGCGGCCATATAATATGCCGTCTCCTCCGCCACACAATACTGCCCCGCAGCTGTCATATAGCCAGTTCCAGAACCCCGTTCCCCGGTCACTAGATCCTAGCGCCCCTGATGCTGTCCGTAGCCACGGTCGCATTAATCATGAACGTCGTCGACCCTCACCCTCTTCCTCCGAAGATTCCCACAGACATTTTCGCTGTCCCCCTGGTTGTTGCTGTTTTCGTTTCAGGGACAGACAAAGACGCAGCACCTACAGGGATTACCGCAGATCACGGTCCTCCAGATGGCGCTCACCGTCAACTTCGGGACGGTCCGACACGTCTGAGGGTCACGACAGACGGTCATATGGATCCAGCGCAAGACGGCGCTCACGTTCCGCAACGCGGTCTTCCCGACGGAGGGAATCCGCTACAGCCCACAGGGCACCTGGCCAGAACGACATCCTCTACGGCGCGGAAAACCCGCTTACAGAGTTTGTTACTCGGCCCCTGGCGCACGACAACCAAAGGTTGTCACGCACCCGGGGAGGCAAAGCCTCATCTCCTAATGACCCCTTTATTAGCAGCCAACAAGCCAGCACTTCCACCGCTGACGGAGAATCTCCATCAGCCGGAGCCGCCAGCGCCCAGGAAGCCCCGCCTACGACCGACAGTGGTGAGTTACGCACGATAAATGAACTAACGTTGCACAACACACCACTGGAGACAGCGATCTGGCGTCCGCCGTCAGGGCGCCGATTCAAAAAACTGGATCACCCTACTGGGTCATCTGTCACCAGAACAACACCTAAACCTAATTCAGCGAGCCTACACAAGGACGCGTTTTACTGTGGTGTCAGCCCTCTAGGCGCACACATAGACCTAGAGACAAAAGAAAAAATCTGGAACAATGATTACATCGATATATGGTCACTTCTGTGACTGGGGAGTTAAAGTAACAAATGTTCGCCTACGAGCAATGATGCTCAGATAAAGCTGCTCAGCAGCGTTTCGTGGACCAGTGCTGCATCAGGGCGTACCCACCAAGCAAACGGAGCACTTACGTCATGGCTATACCTTTATCCTGAAAAAGAAGCGGCTCAGCAGGTATATTATGGTCTTAAATGCAGTTTTCGCTGTTTGAGTTGATGGCTGAGTGGTTAAGCTGCTGGTTTACGGAATGGAAAATATAAAAAAAAAAAAAAAAAAAAATGCTTTAGACAACACCTGGTGTCGCGCCAGAGGTACGTCTATCGCGGAAGTTAAGCTGAGAAAGTGCCTCAAGGAGTAAATCAAACAGAATAATTATAACCCCGGGGGAAATAATCTAAAATCGTTGCGGGAATCCTCCAAGTTTCTACAGCAGAATATCACAAATAGGTAGAGCTAAGCAGGTTGGCGGGCCCACGTAAATCGTTACCGATGAGTAAGTTCAGAAACTCTCCCTAGGCATTCTTAAAAAAAAAAAAAAATAAATAAATAAATAAATAAATAAAAAATAATTGTATATATACCATCTAAAACATCACCTTCCTTCCCAATAGGCGATTCAGTTAACGACGCGTCACCCTCAGAAGAGACGTCCATAACGTTGCGGTGAACCGTTATGCGGTGAACCAGTACCTTTAATCCTATATGAGCCTTCCGTTGGGCTGCTCCATAACATGTCACTACTTCAAGCTCTCCAATACCCTTCTAGACTTCCAGAAACTTAAGCCCTGATCTCTGAATCATTTATGCACTAGCATCGGAAAAACAATCGGCCCGTGCAACCTCCAGAAGTTCAAAAACCTATAGCCCAGCACTTCATCCACCTTCACCCGGAAAAACGATCGGACCATACAACGTGCTCCCTTTCCTCGGCATTTCAAATATATACCAATAAAACGGTTTTTCGTTTACCGCCGGATAAACTACAAAAAAGCGGCAGAACGTTTGAAACTTACCTCAAAGCTGAAAGTCACCCTTCAGTGGACGCACTCGCTAGGGTAGCTCAATTCGCAATGGGCAGATTTTACACGCCACCTATCGTCGTCAACAAAAAGGCATTACCCAGCCGGGATATAGATCAGACTTAACCGCTCCTTGAAAGCAGATTTGCTTGCCTGGTAGTCATTCTTAGATTCCTACAAGGGACATGCATGCGTAATGGCGCAGGAAGCGCTGAGCAAGGAATTAGGTCTAGGGGTTGTTTGAGATATCAATAATATTTTGTCACAATCTCCAAAAAACCAATGGTGTAAATGCAACTGGCTTGTTTTATGGACCATATCCACCCGGGGCCGCAGCCCTCAATAGTAACAGCCATACAGCCTTGGGGTACCCATTTGGAAAACTCTAACATCACGTCTAAACAAACACCCAGGAACCGCAAGAAGTTTGAACAGTGTTCTCTTCTCCTGCCCATTCACGCGCTGCGGCGCCGCTTAGCGTTATTATGCCTTAGACACGTCTGGTGTCGTGCCAGATTTACGTCTATCGCTGAAGATGTGATTGTTAACTCCCTGTTGTCTTCTGATTAGCAGGCCTTCAAATTGTTCCAAGCCTCAGTGACATCGGCTACCTGGTAGGTCTACGGTAAGGCGTGGGAGGAATGGCGCTCCTTAAACAGGGGAAGGCCAGTAGATACACATTTTCGGCCCAGCGGCAACGTTTTAGTAGAACTCCTGAATCAACTCAGGAATAGAGGAGGTTGGGTACGTCAGCGCAGCGATACCTAGCAGGAATAATCCTTTTTCTTCCAGTTTCTAGGTTGAGGCAACGTTACTTAATACTTCCTTATCAGGCAAGCCGTTAAAGGCCGGAAGAGGCTCCAACCTAGTCAGGAACGTCGTCGCTCCATGTCTGTAAGGGTGAGTTTCCACGGTCAGTAAACGCTGCGTGTTTGGCGCTGTGCGCTGGCGCAGCGCCAAACACGCAGCGTCCAGATGTTACAGCATAGTGGAGGGGATTTCAAGAAATCCCGTCTCCACTATGCGTAACAATACGCAGGTGGCAAACCTGCGTAAACGGACATGCGGCGCGTCTTTTTAGACCGCAGCATGTCCTCGCGTATTGCGGCGACGGTGCGTCGCCGCAACAGAATATTACACAGGGCTATGTAGCCCTGCGTTCTTTCCGGAGGTGTCCTGAACACCTCCGGAAAGATCGCGCGTCAGAAAGGGGGCGGGGCTTAGACGGAGCGGAATTTCCGCTCCGTCAAAAGCGCTATGGTTCCGGACCGTGGAACCATAGCCTGAGCCTGTTGCGCGATATCATAATCTCGACGTCAGTTTGCAAGTCGCAGTACGAGGCGACCCTAATATCTACAGTGTTTGCAATTGCATTTTCGGGGCACTTTGCATTTTCGGGGCGCTGCGTGTCGGCGAACCAGTGCCGCGGTCAAAAAAAAAAAAAAAAAACCACATCGGTGGGCGGGTTGATCAACAAGGGCGTCGTCAAATGTAGCGACGCTTTACAAATTAGAGTTCAGAAGTCCAAATGCGAACCCACCGGTAGAGGTGCGTGGGTCTTGCTCAAGGTTTTAGATGGCCCGATATGCCCGGTAAAAATAGCGAAGCGCTTTGCGTTTATAAACACACGACAGTAGATTCTTCTATCATACACCGACGGGTCCCCGCTCACCAAACATCATTTTCACACAATCTTTAACATTGCGTGGAAGAAGTCGGCGGTAACCCAAAACAATTCGGGACACATCCCTTCAGAATAGGGGCAGCCTATGAAGCTGCCAGGGCCGGCGTATCGGAAGCTGAAGTCCAGAGATTAGGCCGCTGGAAATCCGCATGTTTCGCAAGATACAGTATATAAGGTCAGATCTGCTCTAACACCTCTCGTTTCTTACAGGCGGCCACAAACCTACAGTTTGGGTGCTTGCGGATTATTATGTATATTGGGCGTACAAAAAGGCCAGCATACGCCCGGATTATAATAAAAAAAAAAAAAAAAAAAAAAAGTGGAACTGGAGGTCATCTGGAGTAGCATCAGAGGCTGCGGTGGCAGCAAATATTTCAACGTGGTTAAGACGGCCAAAGGGTCGGTGATATTGGTACTGCTCGCCTGTGGAAATGAATTGGCGGAAAAAAAAAAAAAAAAAAAAAAAAATATAATATATATATATATATATATATATATAATATATATATATATATATATATATATATAATATATATATATACCGAGCTATACGCAACAATATAGACAGATATACGACACTTTGCCTGCTGGCCCTGATATGGTGGTGGTGTGGTCTGACATAATACCACGCGCTGTCTGGCGGGGAGCCAAAGACCCGAAATCCATCAACAAATCAAGAAAGAAAATAAACAAAAAAAAAAAAAAAAATGGCAAATTTCATTTGAGAAAACTACGGCATTGTGGTTAACCACGAACTGCAAAAGGACAATTCCAACCTACGAGACTGGACGGCGTTCACTTGAACAATATTGGACTCGTTATATATTAAACAATTTACAGGATGGGGTTCGAACAGGTCGTCGTGGGGGGTCGGAGTCCTGTGTAGGTATACCCATGATCCTCCGTGGCGGTAGTATGGGGGGCAACGGTTCGTAACCTCTCATCTGCCTGCCCGCCCACCGGGGCGCCGGGGGTCCTTGGCAGAGAGTCCGTTGCGGATCGTATTTGCCCCTCTCTGCTTATAGTCTACGCCCACCGGCGGCGCCGGGGTTCTCAGCAGAGAGGCGGTTCCGGACCGTATTTGCCCCTCCCTGCTTATAATTTAAATAAACTGTGACCGACCTGTTCAACCCATCCAGGCCTGTTGTGTTTTGTTGTTATGGGATTGGTGGGAGGCGGGGAAGCACCGCTATACGCCACAAGGGTCTCTTCAGTCTGGCAAGCACGGCACCGAATAGGGATCGAGCTTCTGACTGAGGAGCCCATATAGACTATAACTTAAAATGAAATGGGGGCTGTGCTTCCCTCCTCCCGTCACTCCCCTCCCAGGTGATGCCATATACCGGACTTCACTGACCAGTGGGGACGAGGGGGAAGTGGAGTCCGGCCACACCCTCAGGGGTTAAATTCTCGTGCGAGGGCTGGACCCTTCCTCTTCCTCCCTCGGCTGATCAGTGGAAGTCTTGTCCCACCCTCCCTTCCCTGTATATTCGAAGATTGGCCGTATGGCTATTGTATATAATGTTAAAAAAAAAAAATACCATTCTCATCACTTACACAGTTTTATGGTTGTATGCATTGTCACAGCGGTAGTATGGGGGGGCAACGGTTCGTAACCTCTCATCTGCCTGCCCGCCCACCGGCGGCGCCGGGGGTCCTTGGCAGAGAGTCCGTTGCGGATCGTATTTGCCCCTCTCTGCTTATAGTCTACGCCCACCGGCGGCGCCGGGGGTTCTCAGCAGAGAGGCGGTTCCGGACCGTATTTGCCCCTCCCTGCTTATAATTTAAATAAACTGTGACCGACCTGTTCAACCCATCCAGGCCTGTTGTGTTTTGTTGTTATGGGATTGGTGGGAGGCGGGGAAGCACCGCTATACGCCACAAGGGTCTCTTCAGTCTGAGCCTCCCATACACAGCCCCCCCAGTATGTGCACCCCCTGTATGAGCTGAGCCAATCATACACAGCCCCCCCAGTATGTGCACCCACTGTATGACTATGAGCCGAGCCTCCCATACACAGTCCCCCAGTATGTTCCCCCCTCTGTATGAGCTGAGCCTCCCATACACAGCCCCCCCAGTATGTGCACCCCCTGTATGAGCTGAGCCAATCATACACAGCCCCCCCAGTATGTGCACCCCCTGTATGACTATGAGCCGAGCCTCCCATACACAGCCCCCCAGTATGTTCCCCCCTCTGTATGAGCTGAGCCTCCCATACACAGCCCCACCAGTATGTGCACCCCGTGAGACGAGCATCCCATACACAGCCCCCCAGTATGTGCACCCCCTGTATGAGCTGAGCCTCCCATACACAGCCCCCCCAGTATGTGCACCCCCTGTATGAGCCGAGCATCCCATACACAGCCCCCCCGGTATGTGCACCCCCTGTATGAGCCGAGCATCCCATACACAGCCCTCCCAGTATGTGCACCCCCTGTAGGACTATGAGCCTCCCATACACAGTCCCCCCAGTATGTGCACCCCCTGTATGAGCTGAGCCTCCCATACACAGCCCCCCCAGTATGTGCACCCCCTGTATGAGCCGAGCATCCCATACACAGCCCCCCCAGTATGTGCACCCCCTGTATGAGCCAAGCCTCCCATACACAGCCCCCCAGTATGTGCACCCCCTGTATGAGCCGAGCCTCCCATACACAGCTCCCCCAGTATGTGCACCCCCTTTATGAGCCGAGCCTCATAACACAGCACCCCCACTATGTGCACCCCCTGTATGAGCCGAGCCTCCCATACACAGCCCCCCACTATGTGCACCCCTGTATGAGCCGAGCCCCCATACACAGCACCCCCCACTATGTGCACCCCCTGTATGAAGTCTCCATACACAGCCCCCAGTAGTGCACCCCCGTATACGAGCCTCCATACAAGCCCCCCAGTAGTGCACCCCTGTATGAGCCGAGCCTCCCATACACAGCCCCCCAGTATGTGCACCCCCTGTAGGACATAGCCCTTCCATCCCTACACCCAAGCCCCCACACCCCAGTATGTGCACCCCTTGTATAGCCGAGCCTCCCATACACACCCCCAGTATGTGCACCCCCTGTATGAGCGAGCCTCCATACACAGCCCCCCAGTATGTGCACCCCCTGTATGACTGACTGACCTCCCATACACAGCCCCCCCATATGTGCTCCACTGTATGAGCCGAGCCTCCCATACACAGCCCCCCATATGTGCACCCCTTGTATGAGCGAGCCTCCCATACACAGCCCCCCCAGTATGTGCACCCCTGTAGGACTAGATCTCCCATACACACCCCCCCAGTATGTGCACCCCCTAGACCGAGCCTCCATACACAGCCCCCCAGTATGTGCACCCTGAATGAGCCGAGCCTCCCATACACAGCACCCCAGTATTGCACCCCCTGTACGAGCCGAGCCTCACATACACACCCCCAAGTATGTGCACCCCCTGTATGACGACCGAGCCTCCCATACACAGCACCCCCCAGTATGTGCACCCCGTATGAGCCGAGCCTCCCATACACCGCCCCCCATATGTGCACCCCCTGTATGACTGAGCCTCCATACACAGCCCCCCCAGTATGTGTACCCCCTGTATGACGAGCCTCCATACACAGCCCCCCCAGTATGTGCACCCCTGATGAGCTGAGCCTCACATACACAGCTCCCCAGTATGTGCACCCCTGATGACTATAGCCGAGCCTCCCATACACAGCCCCCCCCAGTATGTGCACCCCCTGTATGACTGAGCCTCCCATACACAGCCCCCCCCAGTATGTGCACCCCCTGTATGAGCCGAGCCTCCATACACGGCCCCCCCAGTATTGCACTCCCTGTAGACCGAGCCTCCCATACACCGCCCCCCAGTATGTGCACCCCTTATGACCGAGCCTCCCATACACAGCACCCCAGTATTGCACCCCTGTATGGCGAGCCTCCCATACACAGCCCCCCAGTATGTGCACCCCCTGTATAGCTGAGCCTCCATACACACCCCCAGTAGTGCCCCCCTGTATAGCTGAGCCCCATACACAGCCCCCCAGTATGTGCACCCCTGTATGAGCTGAGCCTCATACACAGCCCCCCCCATATGTGCCCCCGTGTGAGCGAGCCTCCCATACACAGCCCCCCAGTATGTCACCCCCTGTATGAGCTGAGCCATCATACACAGCCCCCCCATATGTGCACCCCCTGATACATACCAGCCTCCCATACACAGCCCCCCATATGTTCCCCCCTAATGAGCTGAGCCTCCCATACACAGCCCCCCAGTATGTGCACCCCCTGTATGAGCCGACATCCATACACAGCCCCCCAGTATGTGCACCCCTGTAGAGCTGAGCCTCATACACAGCCCCCAGTATGTGCACCCCCTGTATACTATGAGCCGAGCCTCCCATACACAGCCCCCCATATGTCCCCCCTGTATGACGAGCCCCATACACAGCCCCCCAGTATGTGCACCCCTGTATAGCCAGATCCCATACACAGCCCCCCAGTTGTGCACCCCTGTAGAGCTGAGCCAATCATACACAGCCCCCAGTATGGCACCCCCTGTAGATTGAGCCCCCTGTATGACGAGCCTCCCATACACAGCCCCCCAGTATGTGCACCCCTGTATGAGCTGAGCCTCCATACACAGCCCCCCCAGTATGTGCACCCCCTGTATGAGCGAGCCTCCATACACAGCCCCCCAGTATGTGCACCCCCTGTATGAGCGAGCCTCCATACACAGCCCCCCAGTATGTGCACCCCTGTATGAGCCGAGCCTCCCATACACAGCCCCCAGTATGTGCACCCCCTGTATGAGCTGAGCCTCCATACACAGCCCCCCAGTATGTGCACCCCTGTATGAGCGAGCCTCCATACACAGCCCCCAGTATGTGCACCCCTGATAGCGAGCCTCCATACACAGCCCCCCAGTATGTGCACCCCTGTATGAGCTGAGCCTCCATACACAGCCCCCCAGTATGTGCACCCCTGTAGACTGAGCCTCCCATACACAGCCCCCAGTATGTGCACCCCCTGTATGAGCGAGCTCCATACACAGCCCCCAGTATGTGCACCCTGTATGAGCGAGCTCCCATACACAGCCCCCCAGTATGTGCACCCCTGTATGAGCGAGCTCCATACACAGCCCCCCAGTATGTGCACCCCCTGTAGAGCTGAGCCTCCCATACACAGCCCCCAGTATGTGCACCCCTGTAGGCGAGCCTCCCATACACAGCCCCCAGTATGTGCACCCCTGTATGAGCCGAGCCTCCCATACACAGCCCCCCAGTATGTCCCCCCTGTATGAGCGAGCCTCCCATACACAGCCCCACCAGTATGTGCACCCCCTGTATGAGCGAGCCTCCATACACAGCCCCCAGTATGTGCACCCCTGTATGAGCTGAGCCTCCCATACACAGCCCCCCCAGTATGTGCACCCCCTGTATGAGCCGAGCCTCCCATACACAGCTCCCCCAGTATGTGCACCCCCTTTATGAGCGAGCCTCCCATACACAGCTCCCCCCAGTATGTGCACCCCCTGTATGACTATGAGCCGAGCCTCCCATACACAGCTCCCCAGTATGTGCACCCCCTGTATGACTATGTGCCGAGCCTCCCATACACAGCTCCCCCAGTATGTGCACCCCCTGTAGGACTATGAGCCTCCCATACACAGCTCCCCCAATATGTGCACCCCCTGTATGAGCCGAGCCTCCCATACACAAGCACCCCCCAGTATGTGCACCCCCTGTATGACTATGAGCCGAACCTCCCAAACACAGCCCCCCCAGTATGTGCACCCCCTGTAGGAGCTGAGCCTCCCATACACAGCCCCCCCAGTATGTGCACCCCCTGTATGAGCCGAGCCTCCCATACACAGCCCCCCCAGTATGTGCACCCCCTGTATGAGCCGAGCCTCCCATACACAGCCCCCCCAGTATGTGCACCCCCTGTATGAGCCGAGCCTCCCATACACAGCCCCCAGTATGTGCACCCCCTGTAGGACTATGAGCCTCCCTTACACAGCCCCCCCAGTATGTGCACCCCCTGTATGAGCCGAGCCTCCCATACACAGCCCCCCCCAGTATGTGCACCCACTGTATGAGCCGAGCCTCCCATACAGAGCCCCCCCAGTATGTGCACCCCTGTAAGAGCCGAGCATCCCATACACAGCCCTCCCAGTATGTGCACCCCTGTATGAGCCGAGCCTCCCATACACAAGCAGTCTCCAGCCTGTAGCTGCTGCAGGAGGCGCCCCCTCCCTGGTTTGGGCCGGTCCTCCGCTCCGGCGCCTCCTCCTCCCAGCAGTAGCTGATTCCGATGCGCACAGCAGACACATCAGCGTCCGTTATACTGGAGCAAGCAGCGGGCAGTACCATTGACAGCCCCGGGGAGGGTGGACGTATCGGCCGTGGGATTCCCATCGTGAGTCCGGGACCCCGGCGCCATCAGCGGAATATCCGTTCACAGCCGGGCCGCAGAAATCCCGGAGCTTACCGGGCAGTGATGGAGCCGGCGGGGCCCGGAGGGGGTGCTCCCTCCCCGGTACCCGAAAAGAAGAAGCTAAACCGGGCGCCATCCCCTGCCCGCCCCAAGGACCTGACCGGGTGGTCTCTGTCTAAGCCTCGCAGATCTTCCCCCGTGTCCCTCAGCGTTATCCCACCAGGACCGCGCCGCCCGCTCCCTTCTCCGGGCACCAAGAAGCAGGCAGTCCCCGCGCCCGAACCGGAGGGAAGGGGAAGGTCCCGGCGGCTCCGGGGACCAGGCGGGGGACGGACAGCAGCTCTGAAGGGTCCTGCGCTCGGAGGAGAACAGCAGCAGCCGGGCGAGCAGTGAGGAGGGCGGGGTGTCTGCGGCCTCCAGCCGACTGCCCCTCAGCACCTCCATGGCCTTCTCAGACCTGACCGAGGAGCTGCTGGACGGGGGCACCGAGAGCCTCCTGCGGGAGATGGACGAGCTGCGCTCAGAGAACGACTACCTGAAGGTGAGGCTCCGCATGGGCGTGGCGGGGGCGGAGTCAGCGCCTCCCAAACATTTACTCCAACAGGCAGTGCATCTACAAGACTGGACGTAATCAAGGTCTAGGCTACTTACAGGGGCAGCCGCTACTGGGACAACTGCTTCTCAATCTCTGTATCCCCCCTTGATAATAACACTTATACTTCGCACCACTGCCTTTCTGTTACAGGCTCTCCCATGATTGTTTGACATTGTGTCATGTGATCCCTGTGGCAGCTGTCACTTCCTCCAGAAAGCAGGAAGAGCGAAGCAGGCGCTGACTTGACCGCAGGGATCGTGTGACATAGAATAGCCATGGAATCCATGGGAGAGCCAGTGCTGACACTGCTGGAACAGCGTCGGAGTTGAGTGTAGTTTTTATCATTTTAAAAGGGGGAACATGGGGATTGAGGAGCGGTTGTCTCAGTAGTGGATGCCTGGTGACCATCAGTGAGCTCATGGCTGCCACTCCACGTTGTACCAAGCTGCTGCACAATGTGAGGCCTAGTGGTCCTGCCTGTGCGCAGCCTGTGGGTCACCCTTACAACACCACGGGACGCGGACATTTGTGTAGCTTTGACCAATCACAAGCTGCAGCCATGAGAGCGGAGGACCCCGTGTGTGTGCTGGGGCACTGCTGATGTGTGGACTGTAAGGGTGGTGCACTGGCACCTAGACGTCAGGCTGTGGGGTCTGCATCATCAGTCTCAGGCTGAGCGTCAGGGACGCATCCACCCTACTACAGTGGCGGTGTATGTTACGCTGTCTGGGTAACGGTCGACGTTCTCATGGGTGGTGAACTTTGGCGTTGGCCCCCTCGGCTGTTGTGTCAGCTGTCTGCTGAGCCTTTGCACCAGGTGTCTCCATGGTGTTTTTTGAGGACAAGTGTGAATGTTTATACCATGTTTGGAGTTAGGGAAAAATGTTACAATGTTGGAGATAGGCAGCACTGAGCCAGAACCCAGAAATGAGTGGTTGGCAGTGCAGATCTTTCAGTGACGTATGCCTGACAGCGGGTTGGCGAAGCCCTGACTACTATCGGGGGGCCACATTTTGGGGTTAGTGGATTAAAAAATTGCTGCAGTCATTGGGCTGAGTTCACACACTGCAGTCATTTATGCGATTTGCAAAGTTGGCACAAATTTTAAACTGCAGCTAAAAGCAGTTTTTGCAGCCATGTGTTGCTTTTTTTTTTGCAGATGGTAGCGGCTAATGTGAAGAGGAGCAAATATTGGCCGATCCATAACCGCTCTGTACCCCACACATGGTAGTTTGGGGTGGGACACGGCACTGGGAGACCCCTTTAGCTCCTGGAGCACTTGGGGTACAGACATTGCATAGAAGGTGTCACTGTATGGAGCCCCGTTATTCTCTCTAGTTTAAACTCCTTGTTTAGCCCAGACGTATTGTCTTCCTTCAGCAGCATCGCTATTACCAATTGTTTCCATGCTTCCCTTTTGGGAGCTGTATTTCCCCTGTATACTCCTGTCTGATCTCACCACTATTAGCTCTAGGGTGTCATGGCACAATCATGTTTTGGATCTAAGTTAAGTATAGTGCCCATAGAAATCTATGCTGTCATAAGATTTTTTTTTCACTGCCTTTACATAGAATAGGGGGAAAAAAAGGCAAATAAAAATATGAAAAAAAAATTAAAAAGCAAATGCTGTAAACTTCCCCGTGTCATATATATTATGAGACTCACCCCCAAAAAGCATTGATTATTGGCCGCAACAAATTCAAAAAATAAAGGGTCTAAATGTTGTCCACATTTTCAGGGTTTTGTGTTTTTCTTTTTTATTATGTGATTCATTTTGGGCTAAAAAAAAATTTTTGCAACTGGGGTTTTCCCCCCCCCGAAAAAGTTTGCCCCTTTTTTGCGATCTGTAGCCTCCATTTTGCAATGGTTATAGTCTCCATGTATTGGCTGAGATCGATTTAAAAAAAAGGGTTGTCCGGTTATTTTGTGGGTTAGCTGGGGGGCTTGTGCCATGACCGTTTTTCGATCCTAGTGTGTCCCCAAAAAACTCGGATCCGTTCGGACCAATGTTATTTTATGGGGCCGGCACTTTGTCCGATATTAAAAAAATTGCAGCAGCCCAAGTATGATTTGCTACACCCAAAAAGGCTATGTGACACGTTGGGGAAATTGCCAGGGAAAAATTTCCCCGGGAATTTTTTCCGCACCTCCCTGCCCGGGGAAAACCCGCATATTATGGTAGGTTTTTCGCTAAAAACTGCGTTTAAAAAGCAAATCTGACAGGTCGGTCCACAAGTAAAACAAGTTTTTGAAAAATGTACCAACTATTTAATTGTTCCCCGCCTATGTCGCATCAATAGTAAAAAAAATCTAATGTAAAAAAAATAAAAAAAATAAAAAATAATGATTTTCCCCCTTCCGGAGCCCCCCCAGCTTTCCCGCCTCTCAGCGACGCCCCCGGCCAATCCCTTCCCAGGCTCCTTTGCGACAATCCCCCCGATAACGTGCTCTCGCGAGACCGCTACGTCATCTGGGGTGATTCTCGCAATGCTCACTGGAAAGGGATTGTGGGGGAGCGTCGCTGAGGCGGGAAAGCTGGGGGGGGCCGCCGGAAGGTTGTATCATTATTTTTTATTTTAATTTTTTTTTACGGGTAGGTCCCAGGGCTTGGGGAGAATCTCCTCTCCTCCAGACCTGGGTCCATCCGCAATGAACCGTTATTTCCCCCTGGTGGGCACGCCACATGCGGAAAGTAAGCGGTTCATTGCTTCCTATGGCGGAGAACGTGGGTTCCGCAAAAAAAATGAGCATGCTGCGGATTCTCCCGCGATGCGTTTCCCCGGGAAAAAAAACAAGCAGTTGCAAGATTGGGAATTCCATGGTTAGGGTTGTATTGTGTAAGCGGTTTTACCGCAGTTTCGCGGTGGGAAAAAAAACCCCGGCAAAAAACCCCTAGGAATCCCCAAGTGTGCCGGCCCTAAGTCAGGGAGTCTGTGAAAAATGGATGACACTGACACGGGGGGAAAAGAGAAATTTTTTCCTCCTCTTTTCCTTATTTAGAAAATTGGATCAGAGGTGATTTGCATTTGCCTGATTTCTCTCGGATGAGAGAATATATATATAGGAAAGTTTCTTTTCCTATATCAAATGGAGGATACCAGAATGTACCGACCCTGATGAAGAGACCCGAGTAGTCTGGAAAGCTTGCAATTTGTTACCCTCTTTTAGTTGGCCATTAAAAGGTATCAACCCTGAGGACCTCAAGTCTAAATATTTTTCGAAATATATAGGTAGTGTCCCCACCCCTTTGATAAGTTAATATCTGATTGGGGGGGTAGGACACCCACCCGAAAAGGTCATTTGCAGAAAAGCGAGCGAACTCCCTTTAATGTATAGTGGCTGCAGCCAAATCCGCACATCTGTCCCCCATTAGTGGAATAGGGTCTGAGGGGGAAGCTGTAACTTTCTCTGAGTCCTCTTATCTGCTTTTGATTTAGACAAACCCGATAAAGCGAATGTTCAGGGAGAAAAGCCGTAAAAGCAAAAACGGTGCCAAAGTTTAATGAAACCCAATTGCAAAAAAGTAAACGCCTCTTTATTGTTTGATTGGCTGTCCTTTTTTGGGTCTGGTTAATTGTAAAGGTGGATATTTTTTCCCAATCCGGATTTCCTGCCCTTTTTTCGTTCAGTTTTTTGTTCATTTTTCACGCTTACTTTTAAACCATCCTTTTATTGCCTGCGCTTGGGATTGGACCCCTTCTGTATACAGACAGCACACACAGGATGTTTCCCCCCCCTTGGTGATTTTTTTTCATAAATTTCTTCCAGATGACTTCTGGAGCTTGGGGCAGTGTGTGACCCCAAACTCTCACACAGCCCCTCTGTTATTTTTATATTTCCATGAAGTAACCCGGAAACGACAGTATTCCAAGTGTAATGTTAAATATCTGTTCCTGCGTTCACATGATATGTATGGGGCTTTGTCTTAAGCGCGACATGTTGGGTTAAGGCTCGCTCACACTGGGTAAAATACGGAGAAGAAAAACATCGCATTGCCCTCTGACAATGTTATTAAATGAGCCAGTGCTCATCAGCTTGGATCGGACTGAGAAAAAAAATAAGCTCATCGTGCTACGATTGTATGCGAGAATTTGGGTCGCACTTGCCAATGCAAGTCACTGGGTGTGAAAAAAATCGCACGGCAAACGGGCCAGTGCATGTCATTCGTTTTTACACATTTATTTCAAAGGAAACCCGACATTTCATCAGCCAAGTACAGTAAAATTTACAATCCAAACCGTTCAAATAGAACAGATATAAAATAGATTAATGTAGAAAATTTAATGTTATAATCCCCTACATATAATAAGTAGCGTCCTTTTGTGCCTTTCATGTGGCACTAAAGGGTGTTAATTTTTGATAGGTTAAATAAAGCTAATTTTATACAAAAAAAAAAATGAAAAGACACTGGGTCCCCCATATTTTTAATAACCAGCTTAGGAAAAAGCGGGACAGCTGCGGGCTTATATTATCAGACTGGGAAGGGCCCGATAACCATGGAACCTCTCAACCTATTAATGTCAGATCACAGCTGTCTACTGGCCTTTACTGGTTATTAAAAAGGAGGGACACTAAAAAAATAAAATTTACGTAGGGGTCCCCCCTATTTTTAACAACCAGTGAAGGCTGAGCTGACAGCTGCAGGCTGATATTAATAGGCTGGTAAAGTTCATGGATATTGGCCTTCCCAGCCTAATAAGACCAGCCCTCGCCGACCCAGAAATGGTGGTTCTCTTGGAAGTAGCATGGAAGCGGCAGTGGCTGCTGCTCCAGTCTATTGAGCTTCGTTCTCTGAACGCGGCTTGCTACACGGAAAGAAGAAGATGGGAATCATCGTGGGACCTCTGTTTTTTTGGATATGGGGACCCCTGTGGATTATTATTTTTTTTTCATAAATGGGTGAAAGAAAGGGGAAATTGTCAGGTAGGATTTTTAAAAATAAAGGGATGTTTGTGTGTGTTTTTCTTTTTTGATACAGGGTTATTAAGGGGCCCGGGGTCACACTGCGATGAAAACGTCCGACGCTCGCATGTGAAATCCCAGTTTTTGGCGCCGGCACTCGGGAGTGGAGTGTGCGCTGCATGTTTCTATGCAGCCGCTCGCTCCACTCCCGAGTGCCGGCGCCAGAGCTGGATTTCACATGCGAGCGCGGACGTTTTCGCGCATGTGTGATCCGGGCCCAATAGGGGGATCTGACAAACCCTCTCCATTTCTAACCTCAGGGCTTAATGTCAGCGACAAACTGCTGATTAGAGATGAGAGAATTTGATTGGGTCCCTGCTTATTTTGGCAAGCTATAGCGCTACCGAGTAAGCTGATCAGCCGGCGCTCTCCCTGTATCCGGGTTTCCTCTGCAGCTTATTCGGTAACGCTATAGCTTGCCGAAAAAAAGATTTAATTTTTTCAATTTTCTCAACACAAACCCCCCCCCAAAACCCCCTTTTAAAC